>LPNX010288035.1:5119-68769 GCA_001517045.1 Pseudotsuga menziesii | reverse complement strand
CGCCTCTTCTCCTTTTTCCGTTTCTCCATTGAAGGTTGGGGGTTTTATTTTCTTAAATTCCCCAGAGATTTCTTCGTAAGGCCTATACTTTTTCTTTTTCGGGTACACCTCTGCTTCGCTACTATCACTGGTAGAATAATAGCTCTGTTGTTCCTTAAGGTCCTCAGATGAGAAACTGCTATCAGATTTAGCTAGTTTCATGTTTTTAGAAGCTTTTTGCTGACTAGCTTCTTCAGATTCAGACCTTTTGTTTCTTCCTTCTGTCTGAAATCTTTCTATTAAAATCTGATTTAACTCCTCTTGAGTTTTCAGAATTCGTTCATTATCCTTTTTGACTGACTCCAATTCAGTCTTCAGACCTTTTATGGTCTGCATTAGTTTTGAGGAGTGAACAGTTATCTCCTCTATTTCAGATTCTCTGGGCACTTGTCTGGTTCCCGTGTTAGGGGACTCCTCCGTTGCATACACTCCTAAGTTCTCCATACCTGTCGGTTAAATTCAGAAAAGAAAATAATTTTCTGCTTTTTCACAAAAACAAAATACTAATTAGTATATTATTGTACTGTATGCGGAAAGTAATTGAGCCACATTAAGGCCTAGTGTTTGAACCATGCTCTGATACCACATGTCAAAACCCCAAAAATTTCAAAAATTTCAAAACTTTTAAATAGCATAAATGTATGTTAACATAATCGTTAAATACTGATTAGTTAATGCTATTTATTTTGTAACTGTAAGATCTTTACTTGGTTGGAATGCTAGTTGAGTTTTTCTTCAGTTTTCTGATTGTTCTCTGTTTGCAACGGCTAGTGGATATGTTACGTTAGAATGGGCTTACTTAGCTGTAAAGCTAACGCACACAGTTTTCCTTTCTCTTACAGATCGACAGGTAAAGTTTTTGGGATTGCTGCTAACAGATCATTCTAGAGTAAAATAAATCATATGCTGTTATCAAGTGCTTTCAGTAGAGAACTAAATAAATAGATCGCATGTTAAACGGACTATTCAGCTACTACAGGTATAGCCTCCTTTATTTCAATTTTGATATAAAGAAAAAATATGATGAGAAAGGTTAAAAGACACTAAAGAAAAAGATTGTCATTTCCAGTTATATCTATGAACTTTTCAGTTGAATGAACATTCAGAGATAAGGATGGCAGTTTACATAGATTTCTTTTCCAATATTGCCTATAACAATTATTGAATTTCTAGCACTAGGTAAGGGCTACAAAATTGATGTTCAGTAGCGACATTAAAAGCTGAAAAGGGGCTCTTACAGGTTTCTAATGTCGCCCTTTTGATCGGTTAAAATCACTAGTTCAATTCATGTAATTAAACAGAGTTCTTTGAATAATTAAGAACATAGACATTTATAATAATATCAGTTATGATAAATGATCTACGTCCCATGTTGTACATGGTCATTCCTTGAGATAAATAACTCACAATAATGAGATCATTTGACATGTAGAATAATATAGATTAGACTCCTTGTTACATTATTAGATTAAGTAATTGGTCGCAAGGTATATGCTGTATAATTTATACGACTATAACTCTACACTTAGATTTCATTGTTCTTGTAATATGAGTTCATTGATTATATTATAATCAAATGAGATAACCTCATCATAACCTCAGATGAGGTCTCAAACCATAACTTTTACATTTCAAAAATGTTTGATCTAGACTTAACAAATTACAAGTCTCTTGTAGTTCATGGTTTTGGTATGAGGAACCAATATTAATAGCTTCAACATTACAATGCCAATATTCCAAAGTTATAATGTCATTGTTGAATGTTATTACAATGCACTAGATTTAACATAAGTGGGATATAGCTTATACTGTTGCAATGTATTATTTGTTTTTATATTTGATGATTAACATTATGGTATTTTACCTTATGCAGGTCAAGGTCGAAGGGTGATTATATAGCACCTTCATACCATGATTATGTTGGCAAAAGCAATGATATGGAACTTTCCCACTATGATTAAGTTGGCAATGCAACGATACGAAAACATTTGAGTCCGACCCACTCATTGATAATAATTTAAAGGTGTACGTGGCTGCCTCCTCGCCATGCATTGGGCAATATAAGTTGACTTTCCTCCAAATCGATTCAGTCCTCCTCTCGCCTGCGGGCTTTGAGCTCTGCTCTGCCAAACCCTAGTGGTTCTTTGCTGGTCGATTTTGCTTGGAGACAGCCTGGTGTGTAGCCTGTCTTCGTGGTGCTCCTGCGTGGGCTGTGTTGAGTTGCTCCTTAGAGAGATGTGTTGTGTTGATTCTTTGTAGGCTGTGTTGTATCGTTACTTTGTGGGCTCTGTCGAGGTGCTGTTCGATTCTCCCGGTGATGAAATCTGTGCTCATTCGTGACTGTTGATACTTCGTGTATTGAGGGTTTACATCATTGTGAATGCTGGTGGTTGACACTCGCGTCTCCTTTGGGAAAGGGAGTTTGGGTTCTACGCGGTCCATTTTCCCCGGTGATGAAAAGGTTCCAGTACCCTCGTTCCAGTCTGCTTACTGCTTGACCCTTCGCAGGTACATGATTGTGAAAACAATGTGATTATTATTTTAAGTTTTGTTTGTTTATAAAACTGTTAGGGTTACTAACTTACGATTTCATTTTGCTTGTTAGGTTTGCCTTCCAATGTCATCTGCCTTTCGATGGCAGACTTGCCCTTCAAGGTCGTAGCTGTAACGAAAAGAAAAATATGGCTCGGCGCTTCCTGGTAAGCCCGGTTCTTCGATGTACGTCTCCATGCTGTATGTTGACAGGGTGCATAAACAGTTTCTTGGTTTCTCTGCTCTTCGCTTAGCTGTAGAATACTCCCATGCTTCACTAGGGTTTATCCCTGTGATAAAAAGGTTTACGGCTCCTGGCCGAGACTGTGTTTAATGGTTTACTTGTAGATTAGTATGACGAGGGTTGATAGGTGTAAATTTTTACTTTCGGGTTAAACCCTAGCTCTTTAAGAGCTAAACCGGCTACGGCCGTGGATGTAAACTGTTAATTACTGCAGGTTTTGGTTTTTAAAACAGGGTTTACACGCTTTAAGCCTTTGCGTTATTTTAAATGTGAATAGTTACAAACAGGCTTCGAGCCTTGATTTTACAGTTGGTTATGTTTATCTTTATAGGCCATCGGCCTTGCATTTGCAGTGAAGGATTATTAAATGATTCTAGTACTTATTTTCCAAGTTTTAATCGAGCTGAGTAATATTTTATGATGTGAAAGAAAAGTTTAAGAGGATAATACTTACGGGGNAAAACATTCTATCATTCTATTCTTGTATGTTAATATAATAGATATTTATTTATAAATAATTATCTATATAATTATTACATATATATATATATATATATAACATCGTGGTTTATTGTAAATCCTAGAAACACAGTTACGAAGAAATTATTATTATTTCAAAGATGTAAATAAGAGTATTGTTTAATATAATGTATTATTACTGATTTTTGAATTTAAGGTCTCTTTCATTTTTATTTAATATTTAAGTAAACTCTTAATAATTACAATATAAACACTTATACATAAAAATAAGGTCTATTTTTAAAGATGACAGTTCATAAAGTATGTTGTTGTTCTGATAACAATACTGGTATGCAGAATTCTGGTTCTTTTTACTACAATGCAAACTACTAAACCCTACTGATAATACCTAAATCTTTAATCTGTAATGTATTTACTTTAAACAGAAGAGAATGAATATAACTTATATTTCAAACATACTTAGTCTTTCTTTTTCATGCACAGTTAATTCTTTTCCAAAGAACAGAGTACAGTTCAGATTTAAATAAGAGCTGCAAGTGAGATAGCTTAAATAAAAGATAAATACACAGTAAAACAATTGTAATAAAAGTAAAAATAAACTAGGGAACTCAGTTTAGGAGACTACTTCTTCTAAGCTTTGAGATACCATGCTAGAGTACTACCTGATGATATCAAGTGTGGAAAAACATGGTAATACTAACAAGTTTTTACACTAACAGTTCAAAGTACTAACAATTCTTTTCAGATATTTAAACAATCATACTATTTATCTATTTATGCACAGAAAGATATAAAGATATGAATGAAAAACCTGTTAAACTGCTATGGACAACAACAACAATGGGAGGCCGTTCCTCCCTACCAATTCCTGGAGAGCGCTCAAACAGCGACTTCTCAGGACCCCCGAGCTTGCTCTGGTCTCCCTGGATTGGAACTAGGTGCAGAAAAACATATACAGTCTTTCAGCTCTATATTAACTCAGAATCTTTGAGACAGTTCCCACAGCTCAACTAGTTGTACTCAGCTTCAATTTCTTGCAAACATTCACTCACAATCACTTCCTTACTATCTTCGCTTTTCCTCAATGAAAACTCCTGAATCACATTCAGCTGAATGAATTCTTCCTGGAGTAAAAACTGAGCAGCCTGAGCTCTCTTCATTGAGTACTTTTAAAGATTGCCTAGGTCTTAATTGGGATAACTGTCATTTAATGAGCCACCTCCCCACATTCCACTTTCTTGGGGAATCATGACCCCAAATATAGGGAAGTTGCCACCTGCAACTTAGGAAGTACTTGAGGATGCTGCCACTTGTCCTTTGCCTCCCCACCTAGTTCCAATACCCAGTTTGACCAGTAACCTCTTTTAACAGCTCTCCCATGCTGTTGTCTCCATAATATATTTATTATTAATAAAATATTCTCAATTACACTCCATAACTGTTGACTCTGCTGAGTCATCAATCCCTACTTAGGATTAAGTTTAACATAATGTTTCAGAAAATAATAAAACAAATTACATAATTTTACAAAATTGGGGTATGTGACATTACTTTTCTCTTTATCTTACTCGAGTGAGTTAGCCATCCCTTGTAAAATTGTTTGGGTCTGTAATACCACTCAACATGGATACACCTCTTTTACTTCTGTGAAGTCGAGCTCTCACAAGGAAGACATGCCAACATTGTTGGTGATATTATAGTTATTTCACTAACCAGTTAAGGCACAGTTTTAGCCTCGATAGGGCAGCTCTTGGGCTAAGAGAAAGGGAATTAATAGGGATCTACCCTTGAACCTGCGCTGGGTTACAGCTTAGTTTCTTTTTATTATATAAATTTTAAGGATCTATCAGCCGGTCCAATGAATTACTACACCAAGAGGTTCTCCCAGTTATCCACTCTCGGTGAAAGAGTATGCGAGATTATTCGAAGAAATAATGGCAATAATAAGATTGCAGTTTGTAAATTTTTATTATAATAAATGTCACGTGTCGTGACCATTTTGGTGGACGTAGCCCTGGGGATGGGTGAACCACGTATATTGTTGTGTTTCTTGTTTTATGTTCCATGTGTGCATTTTTATTCCTATAGGCGCTGTTATTTTTGAGTTAATACTGCATGAAGAATAATGAAGGAAAGCAATCATTTTGTTCATTACGCATACAAAGCTGTAGAAATGAATGTTTAAATAATAGCATGTTCTTAAGATATTACATCAATATGATTGTTTTGTCATCGGATTTAAAATGGTGATTGTATGACATTATAAACATATAAAGGTGCATCCCTCAGGTTCTGTCTAATTAAAGAATAAAACTGGATAGTCCCGGTAAACTTGGAAACCACGGAAATCTGATTTGCTAGGTGCATTCCTTCTACTCCAATTCCTTGTGCATTCCTTCTACTCCAATTCCTTGGCAAAGTGAGTAATGAAAATAATGGTTAAGAATGCATAAACATTTTTCTATATATTATGGTTATATATGTTGTCATAAGAAATCAATAAAGCTGCAAATGCATAGCAAGACTAAATACAACAGTGGAATGTGTTGATAGTAGTTGAATGCTTGCAAAGTGTGTACGTTTTTGTTTTCTCTTGAAAGAGTCTGCAATACCTAAGAGGAAGAATAATGTTGGATGTTTTCTATAGCCAGACAGCCCGACAACACAGAGACTGTTATTCTGATGAACATGAAACAACTGGTTCATATGTGAAGTAAAATTTATCCCTAAGGCTTCTCCCTAACTTGTTAGGTATTCGTAGTGGTTGGTTAGAGGGGTTGTAGGGAATAAATTCCACCTGATTGATTCTTTAAGACAGGGAACTAACCTACCTATGCGATTAGAAGGTACAAGCCTATTCACCAATTTTTCAAAAGATGAGTGTCCAAGAGGAAATAGCAATCATGGTCATGTTATGATTTTTGTCTATGTCTGAAATGAAGCAAGGGGGCATAGGCAAATAATTAAAACATAGAGTGATGAATGAACTTACAACGCCCTACGCAAACTATTCATGTATATATGTGTTGATTACTTTTGGGACAAGATTCTAACGTTTAAGTTATCACTTAGCATGTCGTGTAAACAAAGACATTTAAAATTCAATTCCCTTCTAAAGGTTGCTGCTAAGTAATAATAACATAACCAAAAAAAAAAAAAAAACTTTACCCTTCTCTGCACATTTTGGCACCCTGGTATAAGAGGGACGTTACAAAAATGATATAGGTTTTCTTTAACAACGTCAAAAGGAAAGATACAATTGAGTATTTTCTTGTATATATAAGTCAAAAGAAAAAGGCTAAAATAATAGAGTAAGTCCTTTAAGAAGGGCGTGGATTACTTTAATGTCTTTTTCTGGAAAAAAAAAGAATAAGAAAACAAATCCGGATATATATATATATATATATATATATATATATATATATACAGCATCTTAATAAATAGTTAGCAAGGCCATTAATGGATTGTGCATTTAAGAGAGACAGGCAGTAACACGTTTAAATGGCATAATTACCGCTTACATTGAGGAATTAACAGAGACGTGCCCAGCAAATTTAATGGCACAATTACGGCCTTGAATTAGGGTATCCTGGCACACCTTTAATGGAGGAAAGAAAGAAGAAAGTCGTTTCTTTCCGGGGGTTATTTAAGGGTGGGTTTCAGAGTTAAAGGGAGGACACGAAGGCAAGGAAGAACCACTGGTAAGCATACACTGTATAATAGAATGAGTTGCTGTTAATTGGGGGAAAGAAGAATATTATTTATAACTCGGTCGGTCCCGGCGATGGAGGAGGAGAAGCCCACCTGCGGGAAGGTCTGCGTTTAGGACCGCGTTTGAACAAAAAAGTTACGCCTGACTCTTTTGGGGGGGCCACATCTGGTATGTGTTTTCCTCATACTCATTTGTCTTCTACTGGATTTGATTTGCATGTTCCAATGGTTGGACTCACCCACACTCCTTTCTGTGTATTCTGGTAATTATTGGCATGCTGTGTATTCTGGAGATTATAGGCTATGAGTTAAGGTTACCTTCATGTATGCGCTGTTATTAAGGCATGCGCCGACCCCTTTCCCTTTTCTTTATGCAAGCTTGTGTATGGTTTTTTTTGTTTATTTTTGTGAACCCCATCGCCTACTCCAAGACTATGCATGCTTTATTTGGGTATGGAGCGTGGACCTGAGCATTAGTAGCCTTAGTCCCAGCCTACCGGTGTATTTTGTTACGGGTCATGGGATCCAAACGCCACCATTATTGGTTGATAATTCCCGGTGAGGATGCTTGTGTTGGCCCTTTAGGGTTTCAGTTGTGATGAAGGACCGATTTCGGGTCTGAAATTTCATTGGTTATGGATGCGGACCAGGGATTTGAAATGCCATCATTGCCTTACACAGCGAATATGTTGTGGGGGTTTGATGCGATTTTTCTCTTTATAAAAAATGGTAGCTGAATGGGTAAGCTACAATCATGCCCACGACTGTGGGTTTTGGTACAACGCCTGAACTTTGGGAAAACTATGCGTGAAAATCCCCTTATTTAGCTACGTAACTTTATTTCTTCCTGGACATGAAGGAAATACTGCTGAACATCTCAAGCGCTGACTGTTTGAAGTGTTTTAGTCTCATCGTTGTCTTGACGGTGTGAAAATACCTCCACACTATGCTTTGCTTTCAAGCCGTGCATATGTTATCTGTCTCCACCCTTCCTTTCGATAGGCTACATGTGACTACGAGTCTACATTCAAGACATGTACATTTCCATAGCAGGCGCACCCTCCAAATATGTGCGTTGCTTGTAGAGGTCAGAACCTTGCACGATTTCCTGAGCTTGTCGATTCCAATATTGCGGTAAGGTTTCCTTTTCCTTACAGTTCGGATTACTTGTTCCAGTTTACTTTTGGTGGGTTTAATCTGTAGGAGGATGGGTAATAGACTTTTTTCATGAATGCCATTGTTTGTTAATTGTAAACGGCTGTTTAGCGTTTAAATTTCCACCCATCTCTAGAATGGTTTGTGTTGTATACTATTCCATCTCTGTGCTGTATCTAGGCAGGATTTTATTGGAGGATAGGAGTAGGTTCAAGATCCCTGTAAGGTATTTTTGGAGTTTTGGAACCTTTGTGACTGCAACAGCCTGTGCTTATAGATCCTTTTCAAAATCTGAAGCCACGTCCAACTTAGATAGGTTTTGACATTGCGTGGCAAACCCTGGTATGACTTATTCCATCATAGTTTGGATAAATAAGCTCTGTATTTCTTATGTCACGACGAATGTAAGTGAAACTGTATTTTCTTTCTGTAAATTTTGAAAGTAAGTTAAATTGTATGCCTACATCTGAGTAAGGATAATTAAACCACCAAGTCATGTTAACCCTGCGATAATATCTGAGTATTTCTTGTTAAGGATACTGAAAAAGGACAGAATAGAATTCATATTGTAATTCAGACATGAGTATTGAATACTTAGATTGCTCCTGTGAGAGAATCTATGCAGAAACTAGAAAGGAAGTATTGCAACTCGGATGTTCTAGAGCATGCTCTTTGAATGAAAATAAATGTCACAGGAAGTGACAGTTTGGTGGACGTAACCCCGAGTTTGGGGTGAACCACGTATATTGGCCTCTCTCTATCTTTTGTGCCTACATGTGTTTAATTGTCTCATATTATTTCTGCTTTCATACATATTATTTCTATAACTTGTCGATCGATCTGTTGCTTAAAAGGACAAATCAAGACAGGATATGATTAACCCAATAACTTTGAATTTTTTAAAGAACATATCGATAATGAATGCATCACTTAAACTACAAATGATATTGTGTTAAGATGACTAGCATAATGAATGGAAGGTTGTGCAAGGAAGTATGCCTCTTATGTCTTGACAGTTAGAAATGAATAAGTCCTTTTGACAGTTCTTTAAGGGATGGTAAATCTCCAACTAAGCATCAAGAGAACAAACAAGTTTATATATAAACTCCCATTGTTGAAATAGTAAGGTCTATTACTTAAATGACTCTCTGGTTAGTCGCAAGCCCTTATAATCATAAATTTGTGATTGGAATATGTACACCCAAAAGGGTAGTTGTAATTCGTTTCGTTTAACAAGTAAGGTCGTATGTTACTATTAAGAATTGCATAGTAAGCTCAAATGAATCAGAATCCTTCATTGGAAGGGACTCCCAGGAAGATCATGATGTATAACACACACTGCCATAGATTTGGATTCTTTGCAATAAAATTAAATGTGTTTATGATTAACTGACATGGTTGTAGGTACTTTCGAGGCAATAACATAGTGCTCCTTTTTTTTTAAATTCCCAAAACACTAATTCTCCCTGTTTTCCGCACTTTCATCTTCAAGGTATAGGAGGGACATTACATATGGTATCAGAGCGAGAGTTGAAAGCTCGGGCCTATTGGGCTTAAAATGCTTCTGGGTATTTTGTTTTAACTAACGATTGAGTTTTTCTCTATGATAACAGAAAAACAACAAGTTCACTGTGATTTGCCAATCCAGGTACCTTTTAAATTGTACCAAACACTAAATTTTTATTGACCTACTAGTCGTGCAGGAGAAGGAGGAACATCTCCTGAGATCACAAAGTATGGTCATTATTTCTTGACCACTTCCACGTTTAGCCGACGAAAATAAGTGCATAGGTATCTTGCTAATTCCTTGATTATTTTTCGAAAGGATTTATGAATGGTTCATATGATTGTTTTCGTCCTTATTTTAAAATTGCACAATAAAAATTTCTGGTGAGATACGAGAGTCTTCCTAGACAACCTCATGGTCGGTGAAAAGTACTTTTAATAATGAGGAATTAAATTGTTATTAATGACATGATGTATGTGGATTGTGATGGGTCACATTATAACCCACAGTGGTTAGTGTTGTTTAAAAGTAGCATTAGAGGTTTGCCTAATTATCTAAAGACCTAATGTGTCACATTCTCTGTTGTCCTATAGTTGCAATCCTAACTTGATGACCCCCATGTCGTACATCAAAAATAGGCTTATCTTACCTTGAAAGGCTTGTTTCCTGTGTAATCTATTGGGAATAACATTGTTGAAGAATTGTTTTTGCCATCTAAATCATCGAGTATATAAATCTTGGAAGTCAATGTCGTTTGTCCTCGAGAACGTTGCACTTAACACTAGTATCATTTGAATCTGAGTTCATTGTTATTGAAATTTGGTTGATAACATTGACGGAAAACTTTGATTATGTTGAAGTGCCGACGTTGACCTTCTTGGTTGAATATTTACATTAAAATACTTATTTGGATGGATTGCATAGGCGTCAAGTCTGAATTTGTTTTTATGGTTGATTGCTGAAAATTATTGAAATTTGATTAATGATGAGTTTTCCTTTGACATGTATGGGAATACGAAGAATCTAATTTAATGCTTTAAAAAGGTTTGACACACTTCATGACCTGGTAGAAAAATGAAGGATTGAAAAGTTGATAATGAATTTATGGTTAGAAGTCATTTAGGGATATTGAAGTCTCGTGTAATAAACCTATTTGCTGCTCACTAAAGTAACACACATAAATACAAGTTGAATATTATCTCCTTGTGCTCGTCATAATGCTGGATTGAGCATTGAAATCCTTAAAAGAGTAGATTGGCGAATTTATTTCTGGATATTAGTGAATGATGTTACACATACCAAAGAGTTTTGTATAGTTACAAGAATGAGTTTCATAGTCGTTAAGTAATAATTTCTTAGAAGCATATTTCCTATGGGTGAATGTTCTAGAAATGGTCCCTTGTGCTTGGATTAGAGTTTTTGTTTTTTCTTAGCTCATAGATAGTATTTTCATCTTGGGTACTGATCTAGCAGCCAAATAGACTAATTGCTTATAGTGCTAGACGGTAGTCTTGTGATTAAAAAGAATTTCATAGCATTGCTGTTGCTTGGGTCATATTGAGATTTGGCATTCCTAAGAGCTTATATGGATTTGATAATCTCAGAAGTAAGTGAGTTGATGAATGATGTAAATGTTATACGCTAACTTGGCAGGATATGTAAGGAACACTAACAATCGGAGTCGACTGTTAGAAAACAATTACCACCGTAGTTAATGATGTAAAGTATGGGTGATGTTTTTACTTGATTAAATTGTCAAATCTCGATTGTTTATGCCCAAGGACTGACTACGGATGATGTTGATGACATACTAACATTGCAGGATTCACCGATATTATGACCATTTCCACCATCAGCATACATTATGGTATATAAATCCTCCTACATGTGTAAGTTGCGCTCAATTTCTCCGAAAAAGGAAATGAGTAATTTTCTAAGATAATTTATGAGGTTATCTAACTCGTGAATGGCTATGAAAATCAATGCAAATTATGAACTCTGATAATTGATTATTGAAATTTTTGGTTATCAATGAATGCTCTAACTGACCACCTATGGAGTAATTGTAGGCAGGGGAAATTGTGGCCATAATGAGTGCCAAAGCTCCATGATTGTAATGAGTTACAAAGATATGAGAAGAATATCATGTGCATAAAGTTGTTACCACAAGGAAAGTGGTGATGAAGGTAGTAGATGAAAGCTACCTGTTTTACCCCCGGGCCAGCTAGGAACCACTATGCATTCTGGGGACGCCTAGATGTAAGACATTTTGGTTAAGACTCTTTCTACACACATTGAGAGGACTATCACAAGAGTGGGGGGCTTTGTGAAGAGAATAACCTCTAGGAGCTATGGTGGTGTTCTAGAACGGAGTGCCTCAGCTTGGTGAAGCACCCTGAAGAGCACAAAAGGAGATACGCCTAAGGAAGGGTATCGTCCTTGTGTTGGGTGGCTTGAATCGGTACTTGGAGTACTGTCAGCACTTGGTGTGCTGGGATGGAGAACATCCAAAGAAGGAAATAATGGCAAAGCGACCTGAATAGCACAAGAGGGAGATACGTGGGTATCGTCCTTGTGTTGGGTGGTTTGAATTAGTACTCAGATGGGGGACATCGAGAAAGAGAATTATGCCGGAAATAGGTAAGTGCTTTACAGGTAAAACTTGTACCTATGAGGTAATATGTTCATTTATTGACAAACAGAACTAACAAGTATACTGGAACCAATGAGGATTATGAAAACTAAATAGTGTTGGATTTCTACATTGCCTCAGGTCGACGCTAGTAATCATGTAGTATTGGTGTACCAATTGCAGTACGAAAATAATTGAATATTATGGCACCAACGAACACTAGAAAATTGTAGATGGTTACAATGCAAAAGAATCTATGACTGATGTTTTAATTGAAATATAAATTTGTACGTGATGTACTAAAGAAAATTGTGCTAGACCTAAACATGTTGTAGGGAAACTGCAGGTTTTGGACAATAGCAACTAGAGAAGGTACAAAAAGATCATAAGGGAATCAGGATGAAGGGGACTAAAGATCGTTTGAAAAAAAGAACACCGAGGACGGTGTTATTTTTAAGGGGGAGAGGATGTAACATCCCTCCCGCAAGAACCCTATAGATTCTAATGTTATTGTATTTTTGTCTTCTTGTGAGGAGCTCAAGGCAAAGGCCCCACCAGAAGTGAGACCTGTATGTATAATTATTGCCTAAGCAGTAAAGCTTAGGAGACTGACGGCCTCGACATACCCTAATCAAAAGATAACTGAATCCACTAGGGGGAAACAAAATACATATATACATTTATGTATAGTAATATGTGTGGGACTAAAACGATGTTGGTGGAAGGGATTCACCAAGGGGAAGGTAAAAACGTTAGTCGAGCCTCAACAATCGAGAAAAGATTAACAACCCCCTCGACGACCTGAACTCCTGAATTATCGACTTATAATAACGTAAGTCATTGAAAGACTAGTTAATTCAATTATCAAAAATAATATATATATATTTATATGAAAGGCGTCTCATATAGGGGAACCTTATAGGAGTGAAAGGCTTCATATAATACAAGAAAATGATAAACTAAGTCTTTATAAAAAGACAAATATTATTATTACATGGTGTCCATCTATAAGGAAAGAGAAAGATAAGAGACATGAAGTAAGAAAGCCTTTAGACATTTAAATCCCCTTATAAAAGAAGACTTAGATTATTTTCATAAGATCTAAGGAATGGATTAATTCCTTCTAGACTTAATGAAGATTGATTAAGTCGTTGATTATAAGTTTATTATATGAATTATGCCAAAAGGAAAAGATGGGTTTAGTCATATAAAATGATATAGGTTTTCTTTAACAACGTCAAAAGGAAATATACAATTGAGTATTTTCTTGTATATATAAGTCAAAAGAAAAAGGCTAAAATAATAGAGTAAGTCCTTTAAGAAGGGCGTGGATTACTTTAATGTCTTTTTCTGGAAAAAAAAAGAATAAGAAAACAAATCCGGATATATATATATATATATATATATATATATATATATATACAGCATCTTAATAAATAGTTAGCAAGGCCATTAATGGATTGTGCATTTAAGAGAGACAGGCAGTAACACGTTTAAATGGCATAATTACCGCTTACATTGAGGAATTAACAGAGACGTGCCCAGCAAATTTAATGGCACAATTACGGCCTTGAATTAGGGTATCCTGACACACCTTTAATGGAGGAAAGAAAAAAGAAAGCCGTTGCTTTCCGGGGGTTATTTAAGGGTGGGTTTCAGAGTTAAAGGGAGGACACGAAGGCAAGGAAGAACCGCTGGTAAGCATACACTGTATAATAGAATGAGTTGCTGTTAATTGGGGGAAAGAAGAATATTATTTATAACTCGGTCGGTCCCGGCGATGGAGGAGGAGAAGCCCACCTGCGGGAAGGTCTGCGTTTAGGACCGCGTTTGAACAAAAACGTTACGCCTGACTCTTTTGGGGGGGCCACATCTGGTATGCGTTTTCCTCATACTCATTTGTCTACTGCTGGATTTGATTTGCATGTTCCAATGGTTGGACTCACCCACACTCCTTTCTGTGTATTCTAGTAATTATTGGCATGCTGTGTATTCTGGAGATTATAGGCTATGAGTTAAGGTTACCTTCATGTATGCGCTGTTATTAAGGCATGCGCCGACCCCTTTCCCTTTTCTTTATGCAAGCCTGTGTATGGTTTTTTTTGTTTTTTTTTGTGAACCCCATCGCCTACTCCAAGACTGTGCATGCTTTATTTGGGTATGGAGCGTGGACCTGAGCATTAGTAGCCTTAGTCCCAGCCTACCGGTGTATTTTGTTACGGGTCATGGGATCCAAACGCCACCATTATTGGTTGATAATTCCAGGTGAGGATGCTTGTGTTGGCCCTTTAGGGTTTCAGTTGTGATGAAGGACCGATTTCGGGTCTGAAATTTCATTGGTTATGGATGCGGACCAGGGATTTGAAATGCCATCATTGCCTTACACAGCGAATATGTTGTGGGGGTTTGATGCGATTTTTCTCTTTATAAAAAATGGTAGCTGAATGGGTAAGCTGCAATCATGCCCACGACTGTGGGTTTTGGTACAACGCCTGAACTTTGGGAAAACTATGCGTGAAAATCCCCTTATTTAGCTACGTAACTTTATTTCTGCCTGGACATGAAGGAAAGACTGCTGAACATCTCAAGCGCTGACTTTTTGAAGCGTTTTAGTCTCATCGTTGTCTTGACGGTGTGAAAATACCTCCACACTATGCTTTGCTTTCAAGCCGTGCATATGTTATCTGTCTCCATCCTTCCTTTCGATAGGCTGCATGCGACTACGAGTCTACATTCAAGACATGTACATTTCCATAGCAGGCGCGCCCTCCAAATATGTGCGTTGCTTGTAGAGGTCAGAACCTTGCACGATTTGCTGAGCTTGTCGATTCCAATATTGCGGTAATGTTTCCTTTCCCTTACAGTTTGGATTACTTGTTTCAGTTTACTTTTGGTGGGTTTAATCTGTAGGAGGATGGGTAATAGACTTTGTTCATGAATGCCATTGTTTGTTAATTGTAAACGCCTGTTTAGCGTTTAAATTTCCACCCATCTCTAGAATGGTTTGTGTTGTATACTATTCCATCTCTGTGCTGTATCTAGGCAGGATTTTATTGGAGGATAGGAGTAGGTTCAAGATCCATGTAAGGTAATTTTGGAGTTTTGGAACCTTTGTGACTGCAATAGCCTGTGCTTATAGATCCTTTTCAAATTCTGAAGCCACGTCCAACTCAGATAGGTTTTGACATTGCGTGGCAAACCCTGGTATGACTTATTCCATCATAGTTTGGATAAATAAGCTCTGTATTTCTTATGTCACGACGAATGTAAGTGAAACTGTATTTTCTTTCTGTAAATTTTGAAAGTAAGTTAAATTGTATGCCTACATCTGAGTAAGGATAATTAAACCACCAAGTCATGTTAAGCCTGCGATAATATCTGAGTATTTCTTGTTAAGGATACTGAAAAAGGACAGAATAGAATTCATATTGTAACTCAGACATGAGTATTGAATACTTAGATTGCTCATGTGAGAGAATCTATGCAGAAACTAGAAAGGAAGTATTGCAACTCGGATGTTGTAGAGCATGCTCTTTGAATGAAAATAAATTTCACAGGAAGTGACAGTTTGGTGGACGTAACCCCGAGTTTGGGGTGAACCACGTATATTGTCCTCTCTCTGTCTTTTGTGCCTACATGTGTTTAATTGTCTCATATTATTTCTGCTTTCATACATATTATTTCTATAACTTGTCGATCGATCTGTTGCTTAAAAGGACAAATCAAGACAGGATATGATTAACCCAATAACTTTGAATTGTTTAAAGAACATATCGATAATGAATGCATCACTTAAACTACAAATGATATTGTGTTAAGCTCACTAGCATAATGAATGGAAGGTTGTGTAAGGAAGTATGCCTCTTATGTCTTGACAGTTAGAAATGAATAAGTGCTTTTGACAGTTCTTTAAGGGATGGTAAATCTCCAACTAAGCATCAAGAGAACAAACAAGTTTATATATAAACTCCCATTGTTGAAATAGTAAGGTCTATTACTTAAATGACTCTCTGGTTAGTCGCAAGCCCTTATAATCATAAATTTGTGATTGGAATATGTACACCCAAAAGGGTAGTTGTAAGTCGTTTCTTTTAACAAGTAAGGTCGTATGTTACTATTAAGAATTGCATAGTAAGCTCAAATGAATCAGAATCCTTCATTGGAAGGGACTCCTAGGAATATCATGATGTATAACACACACTGCCATAGATTTGGATTCTTTGCAATAAAATTAAATGTGTTTATGATTAACTGACATGGTTGTAGGTACTTCCGAGGCAATAACATAGTGCTCCTTTTTTTAAAAATTCCCAAAACACTAATTCTCCCTGTTTTTCGCACTTTCATCTTCAAGGTATAGGAGGGACGTTACAACTGAGCTCCGATTAGGCTCATCCACTCTCTCTTTACATGGCTACTCCTTATTCTCTCCATTCACTTTCTTAATCTTTCTCACTCAACTATTTCCAACATCTCCCTCACTCGTTCTTTGCTCTCTCCTTACATTTTCTCTTGCCATTTCCTCCTCTAATTCCCTCTTCTATCCATCATCGCGTTATATCCAAACTCTCAAGTTGCACTCCTTCCTTGCATGCACTCTTATCCACTTGCTGCTCCCCTCTCCACACCTGCGGCCTTATTCATTTCTTCTTTCATTCCACGCTGTCCGAATAATAAAGAAATGTAAGGCTGCATAATAGTGATTGGATTGTGTGCATCTCATAAGATTGGGAGATAGGGTTGAGATCCATGAGTATACGATCTAATAGCTCATTTGGTTGAACATTGTTTCATTATATATTGTAATCATTTTTCTTTGATTAATTGAATTGGTTTAGTATTATTCTTGTGTGGGTGAGAGCCTTTGCCTCTCCACATCCTCGTCCCAAGTTTTCTAAGTTGGTATGAGAGCTAAGCCCAAGCATTGAAAGAGGCGAAAGTGTTTTTTTAGCCATTGCCATCACCGTCAAGGAGAAGCGTGGAGATTCTAAGTGCACTGAGTCCAGAGAGCAATGTTCATCACTGTGAGGATGTGAAACATCGTGGAGAGAACCGTTCATTACCGTGGAAGATCACTGTGAGAAAGCAACCAGTGATTTCTTGGTTAGCGTGGAGACATGGTGACCAAGTTTAGATCAGAACTGTGTAGATCGACGTGAACATTTGAAGGAGAACTGTGCATATCTTCACCAGATTTTAATGCTCGCTGCCAAAATTGAGGACGCGGTTAATAAGCCAATAGGCTATGAAGATCGATGGAAGACCACCGTTGATCAACGTGGAAAACAATGTGGAAGGTCTATACCCATGGCTATTTCCTCCGCTGTTGAGTGCTGAGTGCAAAGAAGATCACATCGGTCGTGGAGACCACGTGGATATTTGCAAGTTCACAAATTTCATAAATGGGTGTAGACCACAACAGATCTAGGTGATTTTGCATCAGCCATGGAGAGCACATGGAGAACTGCTAGTTCAGAAATTCAGATCTAGGTGTAGCGATATCCTCTGTTGTAAGTGAAGACTGCAGTGAGTGAAAATCACTGTGCATAAGTATGAGGAAGCTGCGATTGATGCGTCTTAGTAGTTTCGCACGGAGAATTCGGTGAATTTTTTTTTAATGCTGAACCGTGGAGAAGGTGCCCACCTCAAGTGATCGCTTTTGCGCTAAGGAAGTCGTGATTCCACTACAAACCAAGGAGAAGCATGGATATTTGTTTTTGATGCACCATATTCAAAAGAGATCACCGGTGGAAGAGCAGATCCATTCACATTTCCATATCACCGTAAGGGAGCAGCGTGTAATAAGATCGTGGTTGGATATCGCTAAAGCTTAAAGGTAAGAAGCTGAATTAGTGTGAAGGATCATTGTCGTATCAGCGTGGAGATTTTCCACCATGATAACTGCGTGGGGGATCTACCTATAGAGTAAGATCATAGTGTGGAGATCTTGATCACCGTGTGGAGATAGTGCATGTGCATTGGAACCGCTTATATGCTAAAGGGTGGGAGCGGTGCCTCCACCAATTTGACCGGTGGTACCGCTTATCCACCAAAGGAGAAGAGTGGTGGTAATGTTGAAGTGGTGAAGTGAAAGAGCAGTGCTCAAGCCATCCCTTACAACGATATTGGACACCGCTCCTAGAAAATGCTTGCTCCTTTTGTCAGAGGTGCGGTTATCACCTACTGCTATTGTGTGTGCCTCCTGGCATGGAGTTGAGTTGTATCTCCTCTTAATGCAGAGTGAAGCCTTTTTCAGTCCCTATTATGGTGTGAAGAATGGATCATTGTATCCGTCCACTACTAAGAGACAGTGAGATTTAATCAGATCGTTGCTTTCTTGGATTGTTACCCAATCATAGCTGATCTGAACCTATTGTAGTTGCTAAAATCGCTTCGAGTCAACACTGTGAATGTGAACACTACTTAGCTTCCTACCTAGGATAATTGTTGGGAGAAGATCGTGAATTAAATATCACTGCCAATTGCTGAGAATATTTTCAGCCCGGGCTGAGTGGAGAGCCACGAAGAGCAAAAAGTTGCTTGTATAATTTTCCATTGAAGCCTGAAGAGAAGAGCAAACTGGTGTGGCTACTAGGATGTCTAGTTACCTATTATAGGTGGAACCTGAAGGGGATTTTTCCCCTCAGCCTATTCATATACTAGAGAAGAGATAGGTGCAGCTTCGAAAGTGTACCGTAGTCTAGTTGAAAGTGAAATTCAAGCACTTTGAGGTTGATGAGGGTACTTGGGAGAATGAAGCCACCATGACAAAGGATTACCCCGCCTTGTTTCATGATGTCATTATGAGTCCCTAGAACACCAAGGACGGTGTTGTTCTAAATGGGGAGGGATGTAATATCCCAAATTTTGGACCTAACACTTATAAGTGTGTGCATATTGATTATGATTTTGAATTAATATTTTATTTTGATATATTAGGTCGAGGACCCCACTACATATGAACGTGATGACTTGTTGATTTGCTTTATATATTGGGCATAAGCCAATTATTGATGATATATATATGTGCTTGTTTGTGTTGGGCATGGACTCTGAGGCACATGATTGATGATTTGCGTTGAGCGAGGAGCTCTGGAGAACTTGACTGATTGATGATTTGAGTTGAGCGAGGAGCTCTGGAGCACCTGAGTGATTGATGATTTGTGTTGAGCGAGGAGCTCTGGAGCACCTTAGTGATTGATGATTTGTGTTGAGCGAGGAGATCTGGAGCACTTGAATGATGGATGATTTATGTTGAGCAAGGAGCTCTAGAGCACTTGAGTGATTGATAATTTGTGTTGAGCGAGAAGCTCTCGAGAGCATGAGTACTTACCTTTGTGTTGAGCAAGAAGGTCTGCAACACATGAAAATATAATTGAAACTGCTGGGCATAATCCCTACAGCCTTCCATGTTGATGTTGAGCATAATCTATCGAGCATTGGATCCATGGCCATTGTATCCCTAAGTATATCGTACAAGGACATCCTAGAATTAGTGTTGATCGAAGATCTCTGGAATTCCACTAAATTTGTAATTCCCTGTTAAAGCGTTGACGATGGGATTTGGTAAGCGCTAGGGTTACTGAAAATAATTTAATAACTTCCGAGTGAAAACAACTCGAGAAAAATATTTATCTCATGATACTTATTTTTAAGTGATTAAATGAAATTTTGAATTTATGTATTCTCATCATGTACTAAAGAACTACCACGTTATACGAGGGAAATCCAACATGCAAGGATGTCTAGAGTTTCCTAGCCTGGTAGACCTAAACCCTCTACCTACTTGACCTTAATGAAGAAGTGTCATTAAGTATAGGGATCATGGTACATGATTCCCAAAGACAAATGTTAACAAGTGTTATATTATTATGTACTTTATACATGGTATATATAAAGAATTAAATATATTTATAATATTAATGATGAAATAAAGAATGAAAAGCTCCATCCATTATTTATTATGTAATGATAATAAATAGTCCAAAATTTACAAAGTAGGAACTAGTTGAAAGTTCCTAAGTTAAAATATTAATAATTACCCAAAGTAATTGAAAAGGGTTTAATTAAGAAACCAAGGTTTCTTGATTTAAGTGTCCCTTTGACTGAAAAGTTAGTCTATAAAGATTTAAGCTAAGGAAAATATTGGGGTTCTGATCTATCATTAGAGGAGTCATTTTCTGTCTGTTTTCTCACAAGTATTTCTTGGAGAAAATTTTTCTTGAAGGAAAAAGAAGAATTGATCCAGATCTAATATACTAGATGGCAAACCCTACCTTAGGATCTCTAAGCTACTTGCATGTTGGATTCCAGCTCGGGGGGATCCATATTTAAACCCGGAATGGTTCTCGGTCATGGTTGGGTAGAACGTGGTAGTTCCCAAGTGATTTGGTTATAAAAAACATAGGATGGATCTTTCTTAAATCATTAATGCTCATTTTTTTAGTGTGCAGGTTCAGCTATTAACAGAGCTTCAAGTTACAGGTATGGAGCCCTAGACTTTCTATACTAGTTTCCTAAGATAAATGCTAGTTATGTTAGGTAAATGATTATTTTTCATTCCCTAACCCAATGTATATGTGTCTCTGTTTATAACTAGTAGTGTTTGCATCATAAGATATTAACCATAGGTTGTAAGTGATTTTATACACCAGGTTTATGGAGGGTTTATTTCTTACTTTAATACTGCAAGTTTAAATTATTTACAAATGTTCATCAAGGGTTTTGCACCCTAGTTTTAATTCTTGTATTAGTTTTACTAATGAAACTGGGTTAAGTACAAACTTTTTTATTTTATACCTCCTACTATTTGTTCATTTAATATTTATACTCTACTAACATATTCCATTTGTCAGGAGAGGCATGTTTTAGATTTACATAAACTAGTTCAGAGGTAAGTTATATACATACCTATAAGTATAAAGTTTACAACCTAGATAACCTAAGGTATTATCCACAAACTGAACTACTATGTATATATATAAACATATATAGACATCAAACATAAACAAATCAATATACTATCTATAAGTCTACATTATCAATTATAGAATGGATTTAGGAAGCAAATCGATTAGATACAAACTGTAATTAGATCAAGATAAATACACGAGTAAATATCTTCCAAGGTCTACATATTTAAATACAAGATAATTGCAAAAGCATTCCATTATAAATGAACATCCTCATAAACAACAAAGAAAGTGAGTATAGTGACCATTCATTGGTCCAAAGATCAAGTCTCTTTTGATTTATTTAAATCCACACAATCAATCTTATGCCTTAAAAATTGAATACCCTCATTTAAATATCGCTCACATCCATAGTAAAACAATTAACCAAATTAATACCATATTCACTAATTAATGCACTCAGCAATTACATAAGGTCGTAGGAACGAATCGTGTAGACTAGATTTTATAATCGCTACATAACAACAAAAATATCATAATAAAAAACTAAATATAAATTCATACACAAGCATTGTTTTCATTAATAAACCATATCGAAATCTCATTACGTTCCGAAGTAATTACAAAGGTTGACACGAATCGAATCTTGTGTGAATCCAAGCCCCAACTCACATCCTTATATTAAAATACAACTCGTTACGTCAACCATGGACAGGGTTTGAACCCTGTGGGTTTTTCTTTACATTAAACTAGAGCAATGCTATACACACAACATATACATCATATGTGGGTTTGAACCCTGTGTTTTTTTCTACATTAAACCACAATACCTTTAATAACAAATAGTTATGCTAGAGCTAATTCTTAAGACTTAAGCTATTCCCCTGCGTCGTAATCATGGCCACAACCAATTTAATTAAAACACATAGTCCCTTAAAAGTCAGTTTAGAGTGACGAAGGCCATCGTGCGTTTGCACTGCTCGCTTCTTCACAATCCATATTATATTCTAATCCATGAAATAATGAAAGTAATGTAGCCATCTAGAGTTCTCGCAACAACCTTGGGGAGGCTCATTCCACTCACTACAATGCCTCAACCCAAATGCTATTAACAATTACAGCTAAATAAAAACACTTAATACACAGTCCATCAATGCAGGAAAATTCCTCATTTAAACCACAACAATAGTCAAATAAGCGTGTCATAAATTCCAATCATACACAGTAAACATAAGAACCATTTCCAATTAAAGAACAAAGTGTATATTATGCACATGAATTCCATTAATGCAAGCCAAGTATTATCAAGTCGTGTCAAGGGCTATGGTACCATTGCAAGCAATGGTGCTTCCGAGGACTGAAAGCCCCAAATTACAAAAGATGAGTTACAATAACTTAATGTATACACACAGCCTGTAAGGGAATTTAAATTCGGTCCATGGCCAAAACTCCTCACAAAATCATAAAAATTCGAGTCTCCTGACATAGGCCCAAAGGCACATCAAAACCCCATAGAGAAGCCCAAACAAAATGAACGAAGATGAAAACGTAGAGAGGCTGAGAGATACAAGTGTAGGCTTGTATGTAAATCTCACCTTATGCCTTGGCATCGCCTACGAAACATCGATGAATCGTTGAGCCACGCTGCTCTCCGCCAACCGTGGCACCTGCAAACTACCAACAAAATAAGGATGAGGAGTATGGACTATCTACAAGCAACGAGGTAAACACCAATACTATCACAAGACCAGTGGTACTTACCTTCATCACCCAGGGTGTTGACTTCATCTCCTGTGCAAAGCCAAGCCCAAAGTGAACCAACAACCAAGCGAAATGAAAACCATTGTGAAAGCCAAACCCTATGTTGGTTCTCCCACAATCCCTAAGGAGCATTAATGGATCTAGTCTGGCATCCACTATCAAACTAAAACCCACGCTTCGATAGTTTGCACTTGAAACATTAACGATGGTTTCCATTTCATGTAGGGTCTTAAACACCATATCATAGATTTCAACTATACGTTATAACTTGCCACCCAACGCTAAGATAAGGTATCATGTATGATGGAATGTCTAGTCTAGGTAATGAATAGTGTAATTCTTAGTCCATAGATTGTAATGAATAGTGTAATTCTTAGTCCATAGTCTATGGACTAAGAATTACACTATTCATTACCTAGACTAATATTGCAGTCTAGGTAATGAATAGTGTAATTCTTACAATACATGTAGTGTAAGATCTATTTCCACAAGACAAAAAATGTTCCACATAGGTAGTTTTTACTAGCCTAATAATATTTTTTTAATTTTTAATTTTGGGGACATTACACATAACTTTGTTCTTAGCTAGTTCTTGCTTTCTTATGGTTCTCTCAATTGCACAGACACAAATGTTCTCCAAGGTAGTTTCTTATCCCTTATTAGACCCATGTGTATCACCCAACCTCTTTTTATTCATATTTTCTTTACGAGGAAAACACTTGAGAACATTGTTCTTGATTTCATTTAATTATCTTAAAATAAGAAGGGATTGCTACAAATTATTTCTTATGTACAAGTGGAGCGATATGATCATGCTCTACGTAAGATGATTATTTCTATACATTTTATTTATACTTGAGTGGTTGTTTAACATTCATAATGGGTGTATAAATATATGCTTTATATAGAAGATAAAGAAGAAGCTTCACTAAAATACAAGAAGCTTCACTAAAATACAAGATTTATGAAATCATAGAGATAAATGAGGATGACATTCTTGCAAAGCACACACTTATGTGATATCTGCAATAAGGTTTTGAGGAGTTATTCCAATGTTTTGATGGACATGCAATTCCACGTAGGTGAATATAAAATGTACTAAGAGTTCATGTGCAAGTGAGAGAAGTCCAACAACCGAACCTTTACTTCTTTAAGACTCTACATGTTTGTTAAGAAAAACATAAGTCCAAAAAGAAAGAAAGAAGAAATTAATGTGATTAGGAAGGACACAAAATAAGGAAGAAAAAGAAGTGAATGGGAGGACTACCATGATCATGATGAGCTTGAGATAATGATAATTGGATTTTAGAAATGAGCCAATGAACACGTTACATTCAACATAGCATTATGGACGAGGAAATCCATCCTTAGCATAGTGGATCTATGCAATATCATGTATTCCCTTTCCAAAGTGTCAACTTCATTTCCTAATTTTTATGCTCCATTCTTTCGATTTTTAATAAAGAAAACTTAATTCACTCAAGTATATGGTCCATCCTTTCAAATTTTAACATGGAAAACCTTAAATTTACTTGTTTTAGATGTGTTTGGAAGCAAGGTAAATCTTGATGTTTATGCAAGTACCCTCATCTTTGTCTTCCATTGGTTTACTAGCTGGTGGATTCATGGATGATTTGTTTTGGAGTATAATAAAGATGTTATGTAAGTAGACACATTTTATGAGAAGTTCGGAATTGGGATTTATGAGTTTAGAGGAGGCCAATAGATGCTAAAGTAATTATTTTTATTATTTTGGATGAACTTAAGTGTTAATTAAGTTAAATCAAAACTACATATTAAGGAAAAATCTTGTATGAGAGTTAGGTTTAACCACAATGTAAATGGGTATATGGTTATAAACAGTTTTTGGGCATTTGTACCCTAATTTATTGGGTCAACTATCTAGATTTAGGTAGATAAAAGGAGGATGTTGTAATCCCCACTAAAACATTGTGTGGGGTTTTGATTACTAGAGGTCAAGTTTAAAGTTGATTATTGTTAGGTAAAGTTTACTTGGTTAAAAGTCAATTGTATGTGGAGAATTCATGGTTTCCGGCTCGTAGTGTTTGGGTATCCCATGGTATTGGCCCACAGTATTGGCCCATAGTATTGTATGTGACGAAGTTTACATAAATACTTGAGCAAGTCCATTGCAAGGTACTGAAAGAAGCAATGCATTGGTAGACGTTCAATGTAAAAATTTCTTTGATCTATAGCTATGTGCTTCCGTTATTGATTGTTCAGTAGATGTCCAATGTAAAAACGTTTTTGATCTATGGCTATGTGGTTCAGTTATTGATTATTATTATGTATTTTTGTTCCATGTTTTAATTATTTTATCCATTTTAACCATGATTTTATTATTATAGTTTTAAGAATAACGACTTTGAGGTAGATCACACATACTCTGGTACAAGTCCCCTTTAGATTTCTTTTCTTTGAACTGTAACGACCATACTCCTATATATTCTCTTCCATTTTCTATTTTTTTAGTGGATCGGGATTGCAACACGAGATGTGATACGTCAAGGATGCAACCCATCCTGTACTAATTTCAAATCGATTAGATGTCAACAAATTTATGCTAAGATAGAGGCTACGCCATGAACTTCAACAGAGTGATTGGATGATGACATAAACTGTTCAAGGGTATTGAATGATGTAGAGGAAAGGGTGTGTTCCAAAAAGAAAGCTCATTCAGTCAAGAGAGTAGTGTCTTCTTGTGATAAAAAAATTCAGGAAGAATAGAATCTCAGAAGCTGTATCTCTATCCATCTTATTTATAAACTACATAAAGTTTCCTGGTTTGTTGTCATTTGTTTGTTCTTTTCTACCATTAAGCACACTGTGTCGTCTTCCAACTCCTCCGTGGAAAACTACAGAATTTGGTCACAGGTAGAATAGAAAAATAGATAATCACGAAGTAGTTTATAAATAACATGAATAGTCTTACCACTTCGGGGCATTGTTCTCTTGAGACATTCTTGCACAAACTAGGATTAATCTTGCTATGGCACACTTCTTTTGCATCGTACAATACCATGGATCTATTGAATACAGAGTGTTGTTAGAGGATAAAGATACACTATTAACATCATTCAAAACCATTGAGCAAACTCTCTCTTATGGATCGATTGCATTGGAATATTTTGACAGAGTGTTGTTAGAGGATAAAGATACACTATTAACACCATTCAAAACCATTGAGCAAACTCTCTCTTATGGATCGATTGCATTGGAATATTTTGAGTGATTCATGCTCTTGGACATGAACTAAACGATCATGTCCCGTGCTTGACGTATTGCAGATTAATTTTAAAGTGTATCATGCTCTTTGTATATGCTGGACGTATTGCAGATTAATTTTAAAGTGTATCATGTGTGGTGGTTGAGGCTGATCGCCATTCCATATTTCTATAATTCCCATTTTCACAATTGTCATGCAAGATTTGCATAATGGTCTGAATGGTATGGTTCATTAATGACCCCATACCCACCAAGAAAATGCTATTTTCTATCGTCATGGGTTTCCTTTCAAAGCAATCTCAAAGCATAACACAAACGAAATAATAGATTAATTATTGATTTCTTCCATTCTGGAAAGTCAACTATAATTTGGAAGTCACGCTCTCCTCCGAATATTCTGCAGATTGTATGGTTGGGCATACATATTTTCCTCCATACCCAGGATATGTCCCCTCTGCATATTTGCCTTCCTATGCGGGACATTCACCTCTGCATATATCTTTGTGTCATGCTATTTCAGTATTCCTGTTTGGGAAGTCATTAGTGAAGTGCTCAAGTTGATGGTGTTATGAAGTTAACCAAATTTGTTAGAGATTATAATTTCTTTGCTTTATCCTGCAAATTTGTTTTAACTTGGTAATGTGGAGGATCTGCACAGTCCCTATCGGGATTTTGATTTATTTTTATTGTTAAACTTGTACATCATTATGGTATTATCTTCAACTTCCAAAATGAAATAATTGTAGCTAAAAAGTTTATATAGTGTACCATTCAAATTAGTCATATAGCATTTATTTCATTTCTTTAAAGTTAGCTATATCTAACTATTATAAAACATTTTTGGTAAACTATTATTAAATATTATCTTATTTATTAGAGTGTGTATCGCTCATAAAAAAAAATATTTGAAATTACAGACATCTAAGCTTAAAACATTTTCTATGCATTAGTAAATAACCTTTTCATTGATATAATATACAAACTTATGCATTTCATAACACAAAGTGTAGAACTTTATTATATACATTCACTAAACCCTACATCCAAATAAATTGTACTTCATGTACCAAAAAAGATATGTAAGACAACAGTAAAGAAGAAAAATTCCATTATGATCCAAAGGAAAATATTTACTTTATATAAACAGATATTAACTTAAAACCATACATGTCTTTGAACCCTAAAAAAATAATAAATAGATGAATAAGGCAGTTGACCTTATATCAATGAACTGACTAGTAACCTTTCGTCACAACAATACTTCAGAATAGAATTTATAAAACCATGTAATGTTTTCAAAGTGCAGCTGTAAACAAACCCTAAAATGAATCAAAATGTGAACGAAAATTAGCTATGCTATTACAAGATCTTAGCTAGATCTTACTTAGCTAGCCCCTAAAACGTTTAGCAAATGAACTTGTATTCCCCGCGTTTAAAACTAGACTCGATTTTTGTCAATGTCAAATGTGAATTATTGGCGAGGCTGAAAGCCTTTTACAGCAGGGGCAAGTGGTAAGGGTTGCATCATGGATGAGAGGAGACGACAAGTTAGGTTTTATTTGTTTGTGCACGTCTTTGAGAAAAGTTAGGTTTTATTTGTTTGTCCAAGTTAGGTTTTATTGGTTTGTCTACGTGTTCAAGTTCACTTAATTTGTTTGAGCTTTGTTTTGAAACAAAATTATCACACAAAACATTCAATAGAGATTCATCAGTACCAAATAACACTATAATAGTTTATTCAAAAGATAAATATCGAAGACTTATGTGAGCAGCCCTAAAAGATCGAAACCCAGAGGCTAGAGTATATCCTCTTCCTCTTAGACCTTCCTATTAGAGAGAATGGTAAACTTATAATAGAAAAAATTCAAAAAAATAAAATATACTTTAAGAATAAAAATTGCAAATAACGAGTTTGGTTTTCTAAGAGTACCAAATCACGCTATATACTAGTTGATTCAAAACATAGCTTTCGAAAGTACATCTAAAACAGAATAAAATACCACCAATTAATAAAGGAAACCAGCTAACCTGGCTCTTTTGTTCTTGAACCACACATCAACTTGTGCTCGACTTACATTCAGCTCTAAATCCCAAATCATGAGAAAACACAGAAAACCCTAAATAGTAGATAAATACCACTGAATCTTGCTTTTGTTTTTATTTTGCAGAAGAAAAATATATTGCAGCTTCGCAAATCATCATGAAGATAAACAACATCCAAAATTATAAAGTCTTGTCTTTGGTTTTTCTTCATGATTGGGGATGTTGCAATATATTTTTATTTTGCAAAATAAAAAGCAATATTTTCTGCTCATTATTTACTATTTACTGTTCTTTGTGTTTCCTCATGATGCCTTAGAGCTAAATCTCACTCCACTACAAAGATGTGTGGCTCCAGAATAGACTAGCCTGGTTAGCTGATTCTCTTTATTGATTCATTGTATTTTATTACATTTAGCATGTATATTTAAAAGCCTATCTTTTGAATCAATTATTACATAGTGTGATTTGGTACTGTTAGAAAATCATTTATTTGTAGCTTTTCTTTTGGAAGTCTCTGTTTTATTTTATTGAAAATTTTATATTATAAGTTTATTTTTCTCTTTAACTTAAAGGTTTATGGTATATGTCTTAGCCTATGAATCTCCATATTTTAAGGTTTCTGAGGTAACAAGTCTATATTTATGTTTTGAATCAATTATTACAATGTTATTTGTTATTGTTAGAAAACCCTTTATTTACATTTTCTTGTTGAAGTTGTTGTTTTGTTTTATTGAAAGTTTTTTTATTGTAAGCTTACTTTTACTTTTATGAAGTGTAATGAATTTCTATTTTATTTTTATTAAATGTGATTTTTCTTTATTAAATGTGTTGTGTGATAAGTTTGTCAAACAAATTAAAACGAACTTTTAACCTTTTAAAAAAAGGAAACAGATGGACAAACAAATAGAACTGAACTTGTCATCTACCCTTACCATTTTCCCAACTTTAGAAAGCTTTCATGATGCTCTGCCAAGCATCTCACATTGGAAAAAATCCATTCTATTTTTAAATGGGGAAATGATTTTTTCCGCTATAAATCAGACTTTTAGGGTTTGATTACAATTTCATTTTGCTAAACATTTTAGGAGCTAGCCAAGTAACATCTTATAATAGCATAGCTAAACTTTGTTCACATTTTAGGGTTTGCTTACAAGTGCATTTTGTAAACATTACATGGTTTTGTTAATTCCTATTATTTCGTATTGTTGAGATGAAAGGTTATCATTTCCTTCATTAATGAAAGTTTTTTTTGTTTGTTTATTTAATTATTAAAACATTTTTTAAGGTTTAATGGCATGTATGGTTAATTAATTTTTTAATATGATTATATAAACTGAATATTTTTCAATTGTTAACGGAGGATAATTGAATTTTTCTATTACATGTAATACAATTTATTTTAGATGTTGGCTTTACATTATGTATATCATAATGTTCTAGAGTTTTTTATTTGAAATATATAACTTATGTTATATCAATGAATGGGTTACTTAATAGTGCCTTCAAAAATTTTTATACTAATTAGATGACAGTAATTTTAAATAAATGAATTAAATTTTTTGTATGAGTAAGATATTATTTAATGGATAGGATAATATTTAATAATACTATGCCAAAAATGTTTTATAATATTGAGATATAGCTAACTTTAAATAGATTCAAAATAAATGTTAACAGAATAATTTGTTTGTTTAATAAATGGCATGCTATACATTTTTTTAGCTATGATTATTTCATTTTAGAAGTTGGAGATAGTTCACCCATAATGATATACAAGTTTAACAATAAAACATTGACAATATTTGACTTGACCTTATATTATTAATTATTTCATGTACTTCATATTACTTATATATGTGAAATAATATTAGTTATATAAATAGATTTTTAGAAAAGATTTTTTTTAATAAAGAATGCTTAAGATTTAACATTACATTTTAATTGAAATAAATATATATTTATTGGATGAATATGGATATGAATTTATGAACTAGTTTTTCTTTTATAACTTATCGAAAACTAAATCAGAATTTAATTCCTTTTCCTATTGTGTTTTTATACTTTTTTCAAGTGATTTAAATAGCATTGCAATATCATCCATTTAAGTATGAAGAATTTATTTTATATGTATCACAACTTTCAATACTTTGAGGATTGAAATAAGAAAATATGTTAACTTTATCAAACTAATAACTCTATCAATACTTTGAAAATTGAAAAAAAAATTATTTTATTTAAATAATATGTCAACTCTACCCCAAAAATATAGAAAGGTAGGTTAACTCTAAATTTTATGTCAACATTATTTCAATACTTCGAAGATTAAAATTTAGAAACATAAAATTTAAACTCTATGAAAACACAAGTTTAAGAGCTGCTGAATAAAATGTGGCATTACGCTTTTTATGGCCATTGAAAGATTTTCATGGACCTCCATATGAAATGAGGGTTCTTTTTAAACTTTTGGAGAGCTAAGTTTGTGTGTTAAAGGTTAAGCTTCAAGTAACAGGAATTAAATGAGAACACAATTGTGTAGATTAGTATTTATGAATGCAAGAATTGAGTAATAGTTCCACCCAACTGGTGGATGGGACTGTGTCAAATAGTTTAATACTAGATTTGTCATCACAAAATAAGCTCGCACATTAAAGATGCAGTGGAGAAATTGATCGATCAAAAAATATGTTGAGAAAGGTTTAATATATATATATATATATTTCTTACTATTTATTCGTTCAATATACATTCTTTACTATTTATTTCGTAATAGTTCCACCCAACTGGTGGATGGGACCGTGTGAAACAGTTTAATACTAGATTTGTCATCACAAAATAAGGTGGCACATTAAAGATGCAGTGGAGAAACTTAAATTGATCGATAAAAAAATGTGTTGAGAAAGGTTATATATATAAATATATATATTCCTTACTATTTATTCCTTCAATATGCATTCTTTACTATTTATCAGTTAAAATCGATTTACATGTTAGGATGCAAATTTTTTGCTAAACTTTTTTTTTTAATTTGGAAATTTCAACACAATTATTTCAGGAAACCACACTCTCGAGACAAGTTTACATTAAGACAAACTTTCTTTTCATCAAATTAACTTAGACACTATTTATTCCCGCTGAATTAACTTCTACAAGTTTTCACACTTACAAGTTTACCTCGACCAAATAACTATCACGCAATTTTAATTGGTTTTACTTCGACGGGTTAGAAAAAAAATTGATATTAAAGGATATCATTCACTTGGACATAAATACACATTTTTAGCAGTTTACAAGTTAAAATGATTTCGACATGACTAAACTCAGACAAGTTAGCCTTTTCAGAAGCATTACATTAAAGGCATTTCTTACTTAGTTCAATCAAACTAAGGCAACTATTTTATTTACTTACGTAGTTTATTACTTTGCGACGAGATATGGTGTAAAGCGTGTTGACCGTCTTGATCCTAGAGGACTTGCTGCTAGTTGTTATGCTGCTTATCGACTTAGTTTTATAACTTGGTAAGTGTTGTTATCGTCAATGTAGCTACTACAGATAAATTTCTTGTACACTAATTATTCTTTGTTATGCTTGAAATTCGTTAGTATATGTCACTAATACATTTTACGTTCTATGTTTATTCTTACTATACCTATTAACAACTCTTATGTTCTTTTATTTGAAAGGCTATTATATTGGCTCAAGAGTAGACCTCGATCCTAATATAGGTAAATACAATACCATGGCATACTTCGTATGCCATGGTTCTTATGCTTAAGACTTGTGACAAAAAGGAGACAAGTCCTAAACTTTAAACCTAAGGTATATATATTAATTAAAAACCTAACCTTAAGACTCACCTATGGAACTAGCGCATACCATGTATGTAACCATGCTTTAACAAACTTTGTATTAATAGGAGGACTGTGATAGTGTAGGGTGGAGAAGATATAACATATGGTTACACCATATGTTACATGGGTTCCCTAAGTGGTAATCAGTTCTGAATCAATCCTCTTTTCCTTGCACGAAAAGTTCTCCAAGAAACACTTGAGAGGAAAAACAGGCAGAATAATAATTCCCCTAGATAAAAATCAGACCCCCCCATGCCTTTGCTTGGCTTGAGTTTTTATAGATAGAATTTTTAGTCAAAGGGGCATTTAAATCAAGAAATCCTTGATTTCTTGATTTAATCCTTTTTAATTTGCTGGGGTAATCTTCAATCCTTAACCTAGTAACTTTTAACTAGTTCCTAGTTAGTCTTTCATAGATATTTCACTATTTATTAATCCTTTAATAATAAATAATAATTGGTAGATCTTATCTTCTTTCTTTATTCAATTATATAATTAATCATAATTAATTATTTATACATACTATGTATAAAATACATAGTATTAAAATACTTGTTAACAATTGTCCTTGGGCATCATGTATTATGATCCCTAGACTTAATGGCACTTCTTCATGAAGGCCAAGTAGATAGATGATTTAGGTCTGTAACATCCCCCTCACACCTTGAAGACATAAGGGCGACTACAACTCGTAAAATAGAAATAAATCAAAAATTTGTCTATGGGGAATAGAAAACCATCGCTGCAACAAGATTTTTCCCATCGCATGTTAATCAAAGTTACTTCAGACATATAACATTATAAATATATATTAATGTGGAATGCTATGTGCATATTGGAGGTATATATATATTGGAGGTATGTAGGACATTACATATATAATGATGGAGAACATTATGTATATTTGAGTTAGCATATACATGTAATCATGGAGCATTACATGGTGGAATAACCCCATACATATATGTACTATATATTAATCAAAGGTACTCGAGACCTATAATATATATATATAATAATGGGGAACGCCACGTGTATATTGGAGGTATATATATTAGAGGCATGTAAAACACTACATAAATAATGATGGAGAACATTATATATGTTTGAGTTGTATCTTATACATGTAGAATATATATACATGGTGAAATAACCCCATACATATATGATCTATATGGGGACCATTATATATGTAATAAAGGAGAACGCTATTTATATTATTTGGAGATATATGTTTAGAACATACAAATATAATAATGAAAAACATATATATTGGAGATAGATATATATGTGAGACATATATTACATATAATGGTACATATGATCATACAGCATTGCATAGCAAGCCGTTTGTAAGATAAATATTTGGTATGTTTATTATTATTGGTATTATAAGCTTATATATATATATATATATTTCGCATTGGGTTGTTTATTATATCTAGCCTTAGGGCTACCAAAATAGATATAATGGTTATGAATTGAGTACAAAATAAATGTTGTAGCAGATTCGAAGTTAGTGCAGGCATTCCGATAAATGCACAGGTCCATTGGAAATAAGTCCAGAGGTGATTGTTGTGACTAGCTGCCTCTTAGCGGTTAATGTTTCTGGTCTATACATTTCACAGCTTCGCGCTAGCGGTCGTGCTGTTTTTTGGGAGTTGTATAGGGGTTGGGAATTTTCTATGTTAGCATATGTAAGGTTATTTACTCTTTCTACATATAAATCATAAGTTCTTGCATTATTGAAATGCCCGAATCGAAATTTGAGGATGCGTTTTGGGGGCATTGTGGGTAGCTGAGTATGGAGGCATTAATTTCTAACCTTGACTAACATTAACGGTTAAAGAGACAGTAATTATGGAGGGTTTTGCTCTACCTTATTGATGCCCATTATGGGGCGTTACGAGAATTTGTAAGCATAAATCGTGGTAATGCTAGGGTTTTGAGGAGGATAAATCTCTCACTCTTAGGAGTGCTAGACACAGATCTTTTACGCCATCTTATCCTGGCCCGTTCTTTATTTTTGGGAGGGAGTTTTTACATAGATAGGGGAGGATGGAAGCATTTTTCATCTCAGCTCATTATGGGTTCTGATATGGGTTCATTGTTCTAGGTATGTGCCGCTATGGTTGGCAACTTAGTGTTTGTGCTAAGAATTGTTATAGTCATCTGGTGGAAGCCTTTGCAAATGAAGCAGTGCTTTCAGTCACAGGGATTCAACAGACCTGCGTATAGACTACTCAATGGAAGTGGTTGCAGATATGGTTAGCATGTATTGTCAAGCGAAGTGGATAAACTCGTGCAAGAGTGAGGCATCCTAGCCCTCAAATCATTCCACTTTGTCATCGCCCGATAAAACTTATGTATTTTTGCATACCATCTTTCTGTTTTCAGCTATTGGGTTGGCTGGTCTGGTTATGATATAGCATAATTAGCCTAAGATGGAAATGTTGAGTTTGTTCAATGGTATCTCTAATCTAGCACCCAATACTTCTCTAAATTAATTTGCAGTGCATGGTTTCGTATTTTTAAATATTGGCATGCGTTTGATGTTTGTCTGCACCTCAAAGTATCTATGTGGGGATCGACGTCCCTTCTATGATCATGGATTTGACCTAAGTGGCTGAAAACTCTTCCACCGTAATATTTTTTCCTTTTACCTGCATGTTAGGAAAAATTAGATTGCTCCCTGGAGTTTGTTATGGCCTCCTTGATGTGAGAACTTCATTATTGCGTGCAGGTCTGAGAAATTGGTTATAACCTGCCCCTATGAGAAATTTGTTGTTGCCGGCCGATATGAGAAGTGTGTTATTGCCTGTGTGTTATGAGGAATAAGTATAACCTATGTGTTATGAAAAATATTTTTAACTTGGTATGATGAGAAAACTGTTATTGTCGTTAATCTGCTAACTCCTCTTGATAGGTTTATGTATTTAGTTTTGGATACCTCTGTTGCCAGCATTTGTATAAAATATAGATTCTATGTGTTTGATCCGTAAATGAATAACTGATGCAATCCTCATAGAAGTATACTTAATCTGATCAAGAGATGGATTTTCTCTTTGCCCGCATAGGAGTTTATGATTTTCTTTATTATTTGGATAGCTCCTTGCCATTATTCTACAATTGTAGGGAGTACACTGCGTTTGATCCATAACTTCCCCAGGTCATCAGATCGATGTCTTAGTTTTTCTTTCTTTCTACGCTTGCATTTTGAACATGCTCAGTAGTTATCTCTTGCCAATGTTGTAAGGAAAAAACTACGTTTTCCTCTTGTTTTGATTGTTAATGCCTGGCAATTTTACTCCCAACCCTGGCGATTGTTAATGGCTGGCGTTTTCACTCCAAGCCTGGTGATTGTTAATGATTGGCGTCTTTACTCTAAGCCTGGCGAATTTACTCCCAATCCTGGTGATTGTCAATGGCTGGAGTTTTCACCCAAGCCTGACGATTGCTAATAACTGGCGATTTTACTCCCAAGCCTGGTGATTTGTTAATGACTCGCGTTTTTTTTTACTTTAAGCCTGCGATTTCCATGTATGCTGATTTTAATGCCACCCATTTTGATTTAGGAAATCATGGGAGGTGTATTACAATGTCTACATTGTAGATCGGAAAATGATATCTCCATTTGCTAGCGGCATGCATATGCATGTACAACGTTTATGTAAAAACTGAGTAACTTTTACATTGTTGTACTTTGCATGGGCTGATATTTTAAGGGTCTGTAGTTTTGTATCATGTCCCTTTCTACAATTGTATAGTTGTTGAATTTTCCAAGGATCTAGAGCTTGTATGTGTTTATTGTGTCCATTGGTGCGTTGTCTTGGTAGCTGAAATTGCCAAAAGAAAACACAGTTTGTTTTGTTGCTTATTGCCTGTCATATATATATATATATAATATATGACGGATTCTGTATGCCTGCGATATGTATGTTGGGATTTATTTGGGCATAGTCTACTTCTTACTCAAGATGGGATTGTCTCTATGTACATGCATTTGGTTAGCATAAAAAAAAATGGTTTGGGAATAAGCATTGTCTTTCAAGGACATGTGCAAGTATACCACAGGCACATTGTGTAAAGGTCTCGATTTACGAAATCTAAAGAAGGAACCAACTCGTGACATATCCTAACCAGTATATTAAACAGATAGAACACTTCAGCTGTGTATAAGTTACCTCTCTAAGAAATGAAGTATGAGTCAACTAGCACGTGTTACTTCTATAGTTATAACTATATGTATTTGAAGTTGACCAGCACATGGAACTTCTATGGTTATAAATGTATATATATTTATGACAGCTCTTATCATGTCAAAATTGAGAGTACTACGAGCTTGATGGTTATAGGTTATGTTAGAGAACCATGGGAATAACCAAGAGAAAATGTGGCAATAGGGATGTTGCAAAATGTAACTATTTTTATCAAATGAATAATACATGGCATGATGGTTTGGTGGACGTAGCCCAAGGATTGGGTGAACCATGTACATTGGTCTCATTTTCATGTGTCCTTGATGTATACTTTCTTTTGTGTTCTTGATGTATACCTTCTCTTGTACCTTGACATGCTTATTTTATGTTTTATCTCATGTACTATGGTTGTGTGTAACTACTTGAGTTTGATTATTATGATGGTTTAAATTGCTGAATGAAGAGTCCAGAGAAGACACTATCGACGTCATTAAAATAGTCAATTGGAGGGCTAAGGAACACAAATTTATTGCTTTAGTAACTTTGGTTTTGAATTAGAAAAATAAGCATATGTTACTAAATGTATGGGTAACTATATAAAGAGATGGTAAAGATAATGTCACACTTCATGGTTATTTATTTCCGAATAGCCTTTTGTAAGGAGCTTAAATTACCCCATTTTCCCTAAATACTTCTTTCAGGCTTTGGATGATGTTACATGTATGCATAGTAAGTCATTTTTCCAAGCCACTATGGTGACGACATGTTGTGAGTTACATTAAAGAGAATTTTAAATGATTGTGTTATAATGCACATGGTTTGACCTTTTTATTTACGAAATATCTTGTAAAGTTACTGCTAACACGGTGGACTCCTTTGTAGTAATAAGGAAACAACTTCTTTACCCCTTTTCCGCACTTGTTGGCATCAAGGTATTAGAGGGACATTACAAGGTCTACTAGGCTAGGAAACTCTAAACATCCTTGCATTTTGAATTTCCCTCGTATAATGTGGTAGCTCTTTAGTACTTGATGAGAATACAAAAATTTGAAATTTCATTTAATCACTTAAAAATAAGTATGATGAGAACAATATTTTTCTTGAATGGTTTTCACTTGGAATATATTAAATTCTTTTCAGTAGCCCCTAGCGCTTACGAGAGCTCATACTCAACACTTATAATAGGGAGTTACAGACATTAGAGGAAATTTCAATTTAAAATGGGCTTCCCAAAAATAATACAAATTTCATGTCATCATGTATTAGCCAATCAAAATGCTTTAAAATTATAAAAGGGAGCACCCATTAAACAATTTTTTAATATAAATTTGGGGATAGGTATCCTGAAAGAAACTACTTTTTTGTTCGTATTTTTGACATATCTCCATGTGTTTTTACTCAAATTTCGATTGGGAGAGCTTGTTGGATGCGAAATTAAATTCTACATCCAACGAGTACTCACTCGGAATACTTTTGATGGTCCCCGCTACCCCAAAAAGAATAAATACCTAAAAAAATGTGATGATGATGTCATCATTATGTGTTTTTAGGTATTTCTTGTTTTTGGGGTAGCGGGGACCATCAAAAGTATGTCGAGTGAGTACTCGTTGGATGCGGAATTTATTTACGCATCCAACAAGCTCCCTCAATCGAAATTTGAGTAAAATCACAGGGAGATATATAAAAAATATGAACAAAAAAGTAGTTTTTGCTTTTCTTCCTCCAAAATTAATAAATATTATTTTATTATTTTAACGATTATTTTAATAATTTTCGTTAGAAGGCCCATTTTTAGTTTAAATTTCCTCTAATGCATAGTGTAATTCCATATCTCTCACTCAACAATAAATGTTAGGATGTACTTGTGTGATACACGTAGGGATACAATGGCCAAGGATCCGATGCTCCAGAGCTTATGCTCAACATCAACATGGAATGCTCCAGAGCTTATTCCCAACATTTCCAATTATATTTTCATGTGTTCCATATCTTTATGCTCAACACAAATGTAAGTACTCATGTGCTCTAGAGCCTATCGCTCAACACAAAACATCTCATCGATCATGTGCTTCAGGGTCCACACCTAACACAAAACATTTCATCAATCATGCGATTTAGGGTCCATGCCCAACACAACCAACATATACATACATATATATCATCAACAATTTCCTTATTCCCAATATACAAAACAAATCATCATGTCCATATGCAGTTGGGTCTTTGACCCAATATAAAGTAAAACATCAATATAATCATCATGATCAATAGGCTCATGCCTAAAAATGGTAGGTCCAAAATTTAGGATATCACATTAGAACTCTTTAAATCTCCATTGTTAGGTATGATCTACATTTAAATAAAAGAGGTGCCTTAGTTCGAAGAACTAAGTAATCTTGTTAGTCAATTGAACACTTTACCTCTGAGACCATCATGGGAGAACGAGTCTTGCCACTGTGCCCACCTTGTTTCCACAAACAAAGTTAAGTTAGAACCACATGAATAAAAAATAATGCTATGCATAATGAACAAAGTATATAACCAAGTACGACACATAAACGACAATGTATAACCATAAGAATAAAGTAGTAATCAGATCCATGAGATCTTAAGTAAAATACATTAAAAATGTCAACTAAAAGTAAATGACAAAATGTAAGAATAGCTTATGAATAAACAGTGGTACATGTAGTGTACGATCTATTTCCGCAAGCCAAATAAAGTCCCACATAGCTAGTTTTTTCTAGCCTAATAAATTTTTTTATTTTTTCAATTTTTTGGGACATTACAAGTGGTATCAAAGCCCAGTTTCAATATTGAGAGATATATGGGCGCACCAAGCATTTATGGCAAGGAAAATAAAGTATGATATTAAATTTGTTACTAACATAAAATTTTCTTGTTATTTAAATATTTTGAAATTTCAAGAAACTTTTAGTGAACCGTTCAGTTTATGAACAGTCAAGAAGATAATAGTCGGTAAGGAAGGATGAACACTTGCACCCCAGAAGAAAAACTGGTAGTGGAGCTGAATTCTGATATTTTGAAGACTATACACAGTCTTCAAGCAGAATTGTGAAGTCTCAAAGAAGACATTCTGAACAAAAGAAAAGAATAGAAAGCTATAAATGAAGCATTACTGAGAAATATGATGGGAGGAATCCCACAGGGTAAACCTAAACAGTCCACAAACAAATCTAAAAGGGAACCTTACCATAAATGGGATAGAATCCAAAGAGGATAAGAAAAAGAGGAACGTACCCCGGAAGCAATGAAAGAAGATCATCATAGTCCTTCTAGCGATCAATCTTGTTCCCTCAAAGAAATAAAAAAATAAGCAATGACAGTCTTCAGGGGGACTTCAGGAAAATAATAGCCCCGACCTATGAAGGTTAAGTAAACATAGGGGAGAGGGATGATGTAATGTCCCTGTTGTGTCGCCTTGAATTATCATGTTCACAAATGTGTGTTGTACTTACTTCTGGTGAGGAGCTCAAGGCCAAGGCCCCACCAGAAGCAAAATCGTACAGCTTATACAAGTAAATTACCTAAGTGATAAACTTAGGATGCTTAAGAAATTTTCCGCAACATAACGATGGAAACTAAACCCATTAGAGCTAAGGGTGAATGGCTAGAGAGTCAATATATAATACCTCCCCATTTTTCCATCATAAATGAAAAAGTGTAAAATATAAACCCTAGCCTCCTACGAAAGATTTATAAGTGAATTTAATAACGCGAAGGGACTCGGAAAAACATGTGCGACTAGAATGGTAATGGTGCAAAAAAATCCACTAGGGAAAGGGTAAAAAGTTAGTCAGGCCCGAAAACTGAGAAAAGGGTCAGCAACTCCCTCGACTACCTAAACCCGTAGGTACCAACCTACGGTAAGATGAGTTAAGACGAGGCAGGTTACTTCGTCCACCAAAATAATGGATATTATTATCCTGTTTTATCACAAAGAAAAAGTTCTAACCCAAATATTTACTACGACATCCTATACAGATACAGGTTATATGGATGATATAGGTTACCACGTAAGAATCATGTAAAACATGTAACTACTTAATGGTAGAATCATAGAAACTAAGTTATAATTACATATGCATCAATATATATATATATATATATATATATATATATATATAATGAACATTTAACGACTTGAATCGATGGAGATTTTATGCATTAAGGAATATTTACAAGTCTGATTTCGTTGGACTAAACAATAAGAATTATTGCTAGTACAATAAAATAACGCCATTTGTCTTAATGGCTGTTAGAATCTTTAAAACCGTTTCCCCCTCAATTTTTGCATTATGTTATGCCAGGATCTGAGATTTTCAACAACCTCCGTTGAATGGCAGCAAGTGCGCTTTTAATTGTATAACTGTGCTCTCTTAAATGAGGCCGAGAATCTAGTCCCCAAATTGAATGACGACTCGTGCTATTAAAATGAATTTATAGCACCCGTTTCCTCTTCAGCAGTTGATTTCCATCCTGCGCCATTTAATTTTATATAGGTGTTTCTCTTAAATGAAACCAAAAATCGTTGATTCTGTTGCACATTTAACCTTGGCATGTGTTTCCTTCAGGTTCTGGGGGGTGGAGATGGAAGGAGGGCTAATTTATTTCTGGTTTCCTAGGCCCTCTATTAAAAAATGAGAAGGCCTTGGAGGGAGGGGCTGCGAGCGTTTTCCATGAGAGAATCCACGCGGAAGAGAAATCTGCGTTCTTTTTATTTGAAAGAGTGAACCTCCGCAATTTGTTTTTAGGGAACCTATGTGCTCTGGAGAGAGTAAACTCTACGTCCCTTTTGAGAATCTGAACCTCTGCGTTAGAGGCTAGGACAAGAGCATTGATTGTGGTAAATCCAAAGGATTGTTTTATTGTAAGTTTCAGTGAGAGAGGGAGGCCTTCGGGCCGAGTTGTTCCTTGGATGCTTCTGAGGGTGTGCAATGGATGCTTAGCCAGGGAAGATACCAACGGAAAACTCCTGTTAACAAGATGCTTAGTGTTCAACCACAATCCAACTTCTTGCTACCTGACGGGGAATAGGGAACGCTGCGTGAAGAGCTCCTTTTCTTCTGTCAGTCCAGATCTATCTAGGAAATCACTGCTTGTGAAGAAGGGGGTCTGCATTTTCTTTTTCTATGGGAATCCACTCCATCATTTTGGAGAAAGGATGTGTTCGCGCCCCTTTTGGAAGGACGATCTTTGCGCACCTTGAGGAATTCATTTTCGGGAGAGGAATTCTTGAGCAGAGACGCCCTCTGTGTTGAGGGGAAGCTTTGCGTCCAATATAATGTTCTCAGCTTTTTGAAGGGAGAGTCGCAATGATATGTTCTGTGGAAGGATCACTGCACGGTGGCTCTCATCCTATGACAAAGGATCCCTATCATCTGGTTGCCGGCTACTGATTTTTCATTAACGAAGAAGGTGTGATGTGCAAGCATGGGGAAGGGATAAACTGATCATTCCTGCACACAGGTATGGAAATTATATATATTTAAGTTGGTAATATGATTGCGATCTGAAACTGAAGTGTGGGTTTAAAAATTGTTTATACCTCTCGGCATTTGGGAAATCTCTGCTTGTTAGAGCTAGCTAGGTCTCTTTTTGTTTTAGACCCCATATCGTTGACTGAAATAGGATGAGTTAACAGCATCTTACCTTTAGATCTCGAAGTGTGTAACCTAGCTGCTTTATTTTCCTACGTGTGCATTTTCTGGGGAATCGATCTTACTACGAACTCCTTAACTTGATCTCGAAGCCATATTTATAGATCTAAATTCTGTATGTGTGTCAATGATTGCCCCATTAAAACAGATCAGGTGTTTGTGACATACATTTTGAATAACCTCCAATGGATGTGTTTTAGGGTTCTAAGTTTGCCTACGCATAGAGAAGCATTCTGGGATATGCCACCTGCCTTTGTTTAGGAAGCGACTGGAGAGCTCAATCCTACTCTTTGATGTGTTTTTCATTTATGATCCGGCAATGCAAGAAGGAAAAATCATACACTGAATTATAGTCCCGATTTCATCTAAATGTTGTCCTTATAATTACAGTTCGAAATAGTTGTGTTCCTTTTCCTTTTGTGCTATGCTTATTAAACTCATAAGCAAGGATGTTTCACCAGCCAAACCAGACTGCATTATGTTTTAACATTCTGAGAAGAATTGGATATGAGATGTTAGGAGTAGATCCATATTCATAGTAGGGTGTAGCCCATTTATCTTGTTATTACTTGTATCATCTATGATGGACGATTATAGGCTTGAGAGGAGACTCTCTGTTTAATATGCTTTTGTTCATGTGCAAGTGTTGCTTTTCAGAGAGTCATGTGTAATACAGGAAAGTTACAACTCACGACAAGAATGTATGCTAGGTAAAAAGACTCTGTGGTATTTAAATATATATATATATATATATATATATATATTGTAAATGAATTTGATAACCCGATGGAGAAAAAGGAAGGGTTGTCATCGTAAGAGTACCTAGTGTTCTAATTAGGATATTGAAAGAACCTGCTAGAATTCATGTAGCAGTTTGTTTTACCTTTAGTACTGGTTAGTTTGGAAATACTCTCTGGAAGAAAACAGACGGAAGTATGGCAACTTTGAGATTGCATATTGTAACTTTTTAATAAATAAGGTCACATGATGTGACAGCTTTGGTGGACGTAACCCCGAGTTTGGGGTGAACCACGTATATTGGTGTTTTGTTGGTTGTGTCTAAATGTCTCGTTTGTTTTCCTTCCTGCTCAGTATTTTGGTTTTGCAACCTTGTAAGGTTATTGTTATCATGATGAATTTCTTGCAGCACATATGGTCGTTTTCAAAGCATTATAATGAATGAAGTGTTTTTTGATTATGAAATTACAATAAAGAAATTGTCAAACAACTAGATTGAAAGTTGTGCTAATAATCTACTCATGTGAATGAGGGTGAGTCTCATATGATTCATTAAATTAAGAATAAGGAATGAGTAGTAAGAGAAATTTATCCGTTTTGTTAGTCGAATCTTAGTGTAAATAAAGTGTCGTTAAAAGAACACTTGAGTATGTGTGAAATGAAGGGGTTAGTTGCTATACCTAAGTATTCTATCATTGGGGAATTAGGTAATCACGTGAATACTAGACAACACAATAAGCATGTTGTTTTATGTTATCAATAGAAAATCTTACTAAATTGGATCCAAATTGCATGCTTGGTTTTTTGAGAGGAGGATGGATTTAATCTACGAAATGATGGTTGCACAATGTGCTGATTTTTGTGATTATCATTTTTGTTTGGACATGTTTTCCTTGAAATGCCATTTAAAATCTGCCACTAACAGCTTCTACTCCTTTTGTAGTAACAGTAAAACAAATTCTTCTACCTCCTCTTCGCACCTAATGGCATTCAGGTAGAAGAGGAACACTATAGATGAAGAGTGGTTATTGGGAATGAGGAAATATTTTCACGTTCATAACTACTCATGTGAGATGAAGGCTCGTCTTTCCATCTATAACTTGAATGGAAAAGTAGGAAGATGGTGGAGAGGTTCAAAACAAACCAAGAAAGACGAGCTAAGAGAATAATGTTGGGATACCTTCCAAAAAAAATTCCAAGATAAATATATGTCAGAAAGATTCTTCGATAGGAAAGTGAAAGAGTTTCATGAACTATGCATGGGATCCATGAATATGGATGCATTTATTAACAGATTTCTAGATCTTTTGCATTATGTACCATACATCAAAAAGAAAAGGTAAAGATCCAGCAGTTCCTAGGATGTCTTCCTCCAAGTTTCTAGGACAGGGTTGAATTTGGCATGCTTAAGACCTTGGATACCACTCTGCATAAATATAGTCTCTGTTATGTGCATGGACAGCTAAGGAAGGATAACATGAACCAAAATCAAGAAAAGTCTAAGAACTTTTTGGATAACCGCAAACCTGATTCTAACCCACAACCATACATAAAGCAGAATAATAGCTTTCAAGTGAACAAGAACTTTCAAGTGAGGACATAGATGGAACACCTCAGATCTATGCAACATTGGATAGGCGACATGAAGATCATTAAGATACAATGTTTGAGATAGAAGGTAAGATACTGAACATATATTTTTAAATACTTATTGATCTCGGTGATTGTTGGAGCCATGTTTCACCTAAAATTGTTGCTGAATGAAAACTACGCAAAGTAAAACATGATAAACCTTGGCTGGTTCAGTTAGCCACAGGTGCGAAATGAAACTTTTCATCAATTGTTAAAGAATGTGAGGTAAACGTGAATGGTTTTCATACGAAAGTAAACCATAACATCCTACGTTTAGGATCGTACCATGTACTTATCGGCATAGACTTGCTGGAATAGCACCATGTCGTGCTCAATTTTTTACGCAAGTCCATATTATGTACTGATAGCCAAGGGAACCAAGTGAAGTTTCAGAGCATTCCAAGGAAAGTTTCTGTAAGGCAAATATATGCCTTACAAGCAAAGAGATGCATCATGAAGGGCTGCAAGTTGTTTGTAGTGAACATCCAAAACATAGAGTCTGATAGAGAGAAATGAATAGAATACTTCTCCGTTCTTAAAGAATTCAAGGATGTGTTTCCCGAGGAAATTCCAGGATTACCTCTAAAACGAGACCTAGACTTTTCCATCGAACTGACCCCAGGATCACCTTCAGCTTCCAAAGCCCCTTACCACATGAGTGCACCTGAGTTGGTGTAACTCAAACTGCAGCTGTAGGAATTGATAGAAAAATGGTATATCTAACCTGGTGTGTCTCCTTGGGGAGCACCAATATTGTTCATAATGAAGAATGATGGTACGATGCGGATGTGCATCGATTACAGTCAGTTGCACAAAATGACTATCAAAAAATGTTATCCATTCCCTAGGATTGATGACTTTTTCGATCAGGTGGGAGGAGCCAAAATCTTTTCAAAAATTGATCTACGATCTAGGTAACATCAGGTATGGATTCGTGATAAGGATATTCACAAAACCTCCTTTCATACAAGGTACAGGCAGTACAAGTTTGTAGTGATGCCATTTAGGTTGACCAATTCAGCCGTGAACTTTATATGTATGACAAACAACATATTCGGTAGGTATCTGGATAAGTTTGGCTTGTTCTTTATAGACGACATACTCGCTTATTCAAATAATAAATAAGAACATGAAGAACACCTTCACATAGTACTACAAGCATTGATTGAACACCAGCTTTACGCTAAGTCTAGTAAATGTGATTTTTACAAACCACAGATATAATATTTAGATCACATTAGCTCCGAGATAGGGATAGTTGTGGTCCCGAAAAAGATTGCAACCATAAAGGATTGGCCTACCCCTACTAGTGTCATTGACATTAGGCCCTTTTTTGGGTTAGCTAGATATTATCAAAAGTTCATTAAAAACTTCTCCAGAATTGCTTGCCCCATGACTGCTTTGCAAAATAAAGCAAATAAGTTCGTATGGACTAACCAGTGCAAAGCAATTTTTCAAAAGCTTAAGCATGTTCTGATGAATGCACCACTGTTACGAATTGCAGATCTTGATGGAAATTTTGTTGTTTACACAGATGCAAGAAAGGAAGGACTTTAAGGAGTCCTCTTGCAGAATGATCATGCGATCTGTTATGAATCACAAAAGTTAAAAGAGCATGATTAAAATTACCCTACGAAAAATCTTGAGTTAGATGCCATCATCCATGCTTTGCGGATGTAGAGGTGCTACTTCATGGGAATGAAGTTCCTTCTAAAGACAGACAATATGAGTCTAAAATATTTATTTGATCAACCAGATCTAAATGCAAGGCAATCCAGGTGGTTGGCTTTCCTTAGTTAGTACCTTTTTGAGCTAAATCACATTAAGGGAAAAGAGAATAAGGTTGTTGATGCTTTTAGTCGACGAACTCATATGATATATGAGGTGACTTTAAGTCAACCTGATGCAGATTTGCATGAGAGGATTAGAGCGACCAACAGAGTTGATCCATTCTATGTGGAAATACTCAAGAAAGTCCAAGAGGAGAGGTTGTTTCAACAACAAAAAGAATACAAGGTAGATGAATCCAAAGTGCTATGGTCCAAGGATCGTTTGTATCTTCTATAAGGAGGAGACCTTAAGTCCAGCATTCTCATGAAATTTCATCAAGCAGCATACTCCAAGCACCGAGGATATCAAAAGATGATATAGGTCATCAACATACACTTTTTATTCCCTAAGTTAAAGGCTGACATTACAATGTTTATTGCTAAATGTTAGGAATGCCAGCCAGTCAAAGTTAAGCATGAGCATCCTACGGGATTGCTACAGCCTTTACCTATTCCAGAATGGAAGTGGGAGTTCATTAGTATGTATTTCATCACTCAACAATTACATAAGGTCGCAGGAACGAATCCTGTAGACTAGATTTTATAATCGCTACCTAACAACGAAACTATCATAATAAAAAACTAAATATAATTCCATACACAAGCATCATTTTCATTAACAAAACCATATTGAAATCTCATTACATTTCGAAGTAATTACAAAGGTGAACACAAATCAAATCGTGTCTGAATCCAAGCCCCAACTCACATCCTTATATCAAAATACAACTCGTTACATCAACCATGGACACTGTTTGAACCCTGTGGGTTTTTGTTTACATTAAACCAGAGCCATGCTATACATCCAGCATATACATCATATGCGGGTTTGAACCCTATGGTTTTTTTACATTAAACCACAATAACTTTAATAAAAAATAGTTACCCTAGAGCTAATTGCTAAGACTTAAGCTATGCCCCTACGTAGTAATCATGGCCACAGCCAAATTAATTAAAACACATAGTCCCTTAAAAGTCAGTTTAGAGTGACGAAGGCCATCATGCGTTTGCACTGCTCGCTTCTTCACAATCCATATTATATTCTAATCCGTGAAATAATGAAAGTAATGCAGCCATCTCGAGTTCTCGCAACAACCTTGGGGAGGCTCATTTGACTCACTACAATGCATCAACCCAAATGCTATTAACAATTACAGCTAAATAAAAACACTTAATACATAGTCCATCAACGAAGGAAAATTCCTCATTTAAACCACAACAATAGTCAAATAAGCGCGTCATAAATTCCAATAATACACAATAAACATAATAACCATTGCCAATTAAAGAATAGAGTGTATATTATGCACACTGATTCCATTAATGCAAGCCAAGTATTATCAAGTCGTGTGAAGGGCTATGGCACCATTGCAAGCAATGGTGCTTCCGAGGAAAAAAAGTCCCAAATTCCAAAAGATGAGTTACAATAAAATAATGTATACAAAAAGCCTGTAAGGGAATTTAAATTCGCTCCATGGCCAAAACTCCTCACAAAAACATAAAAATTTGAGTCTCTTGACACAGGCCCGAAGGCGCATCAAAACCCCACAGAGAATCCCACACCAAACGAATGAAGATGAAAATGTAGTGATGCCGAGAGATACAAGTGTAGGATTGTATGGAAATATTAGCTTATGTCTTTGCATCGCCTACGAAACAACGATGAATCCTTGAGCCACGGTGCTCTGCGCGAAACGTGGCACCTGCAAACTACCAACAAAATAAGGATGAGGAGTATGGACTGTCTACAAGCAACGAGATAAACATCAATACTATCACAAAACCATTGGTGCTTAGCTTCGTCAGCCAGGGTGTTGAACTCATCTCCTGTGAAGAGCCAAGCCCAAAGTGAACCAACAACCAAGCGAAATGAAAACCATTGTGAAAGCAAAACCCTATGTTGGGTCTCACACAATCCCTAAGGAGCATTAATGGATCTAGTGTGGCATCCACTATCAAACTAAAACCCACTCTTCAATAGTTTGCACTTGAAACATTAACGATGGTTTCCGTTTCATGTAAGGCCTTAAACACCATAGCATAAATTTCAACTATACGTTATAACTTGCCACCCAACGCTAAGATAAGGTATCGTATATGACGGAATGTCTAGTCTAGGTAATGAATAGTGTAATGCATAGTCCATAGATTGTAATACATACACTAATCCAAAGTCATAGTATATGACATGTTTAGTTTAGACCATAGGCTTAATCCTTAATACCTTACCTGTTCCCTAAGCTTAATGCTGAAAAACCATGGCATATAAAATATGCCATGGTAGTATTTGCGAAAATAAACTCCAAGCTTAATCTTTAACCAAGTTACAATCTCCCAAGAAATAAACAAGAGATATATTAATACTTACAATAACACAAACATGGAACATGAATACAATGAATGATAGGTTTCGCATAGTTAATGTATCTAGGTTAGATAATCAATGAAATAGAAATTAGGTGGCTATCAAGTCAAGGCTATCAAGGTGAGTCTATAATGATGCGTAATAACAAACAGTATGTATGTTAATGATCACAATGTTTAGCTCTCTTTAAATATCCGGTATGATCTACATATAAAATAAAAGAGGTGCCTTAGTTCGAAGAACTAAATAAGCCTGCTAGTCAAGTGAACATTCTACCTCGCACACGGTTATGGGAGAACGATTCCCGCCACTTTGCCCACATTGTTTCCACAAACAGAGTTAAGTTAGAGCCACATAAATAAAAAATAAGACTATGTAGAACGAACAAAGTATATAACGAGGTACGACACATAAACAACAAAGTATAACCATAAGAATCAAGTAGTAATCAGATCCATGACATCTTAAGTAAAATACATTAAAAATGTTGGCTGAAAGTAAATGAACAACATATTACAACTAAACAGTGGTACATGTAGTGTAAGATCTATTTCCACAAGACAAATAATGTTCCACATAGGTAGTTTTTACTAGCCTAATAATGTTTTTTTAATTTTCAATTTTTGGGGACATTACACATAACTTTTTTCTTAGCTAGTTCTTGCTTTCTTATTGTTCTCTCGACTGCATATACACAAATGTTCTCCAAGGTAGTTTCTTATCCCTCGTTAGACCCATGTGTATCACCCAACCTCTTTTTATTCATATTTTCTTTACGAGGAAAACACTTGAGTACATTGTTCTTGATTTCACTTAATTATCTTAGAATAAGAAGGGATTGCTACAAATTATTTCTTATGTACAAGTGGCGCAATATGATCAAGCTCTACATAAGATAATTATTGCTATACATTTTATTTATACTTGAGTGGCTGTTTAACATTCATAATGGGTGTATAAAAATATGCTTTATATAAAGGATAAAGAAGAAGCTTCACTAAAATACAAGATTTATGAAATCATAGAGATAAATGAGGATGACATTCTTGGAGAGCACACACTTATGTGATATTTGTAATAAGGTTTTGCGGAGTTATGCCAATGTTTTGATGGACATGCAATTCCACATAGTTGAATATAAAATGTACTAGGTGTTCACGTGCAAGCAAGAGAAGTCCAACATCCCAACCTTTACTTCTTTAAGACTCTACATGTTTGTTATGAAAAACATAAGTCCAAAAAGAAAGGAATAAGAAATTAATGTGATTAGGAAGGACAGAAAATAAAAAAGAAAAAGAAGTGAATGGGAGGACTACCATCATCATGATGACCTTGAGATAATGGTAATTGGATTTTAGAAATGAGCCAATGAACACGTTACATTCAACATAGCATTATGGCCGAGGAAATCCATCCTTAGCATAGTGGATCTATGCAATATCATGTATTCCCTTTCCAAAGTGTCAACTTCATTTCCTAATTTTTATGCTCCATTATTTCGATTTTTAATAAAAAAAACTTAATTCACTCAAGTATATGGTCCATCCTTTCAAATTTTAACATGGAAAACCTTAAATTTACTTGTTTTAGATGTGTTTGGAAGCAAGGTAAATCTTGATGTTTATGCAAGTACCCTCATCTTTTTCTTCCATTGGTTTAGTAGCTGGTGGATTCATGGATGATTTGGTGGATTCATGGATGATTTGTCTTGGAGTATATTAAAGATGTTATGTAAGTAGACACCTTTTATGAAAAGTTCGGAGTTGGGATTTATGAGTTTAGAGGAGGCCAATAGATGCTAAAGTAATTATTTTTATTATTTTGGATGAACTTAAGTGTTAATTAAGTTAAATCAAAACTACATATTAAAGCAAAATCTTGTATGAGAGTTAGGTTTAACCACAATGTAAATGGGTATATGGTTATAAACAGTTTTTGGGAATTTGTACCCTAATTTATTGGGTCAACTATCTAGATTTAGGTAGATAAAAGAAGGAAGATGTTGCAATCCACACTAAAACATTGTGTGGGGTTTTGATTACTAGAGGTCAAGTTTAAAGTTGGTTATCGTTAGGTAAAGTTTACTTGGTTAAAAGTCAATTGTATGCGGAGAATTCATGGTTTCCGGCTCTTAGTGTTTGGGTATCCCATGGTATTGGCCCATAGTATTGTATGTCATGAAGTTTACATAAAGACTTGAGCAAGTCCATTGCAAGGCACTGGAAGAAGCAATGCATTGGTGGATGTTTAATGTAAAAATTTCTTTGATCTATGGCTATGTGCTTCCCTTATTGTTTGTTCAGTAGATGTCCAATGTAAAAACGTTTTTGATCTATGGCTATGTGGGTTCAATTATTGATTGTTATTATGTATTTTTGTTCCATTTTTTAATTATTTTATCCATTTTAACCATGATTTTATTATTCTAGTTTTAAGAATAAAGACTTTGAGGTAGATCACACATACTCTGGTACAAGTCCCCTTTCCATTTCTTTTCTTTGAATCGTAACGACCATACTGCTATATATTCTCTTCCATTTTCTATTTTTTTAGTGGATCGGGATTGCAACACGAGATGTGATACGTGAAGGATGCAACCCATCCTCTACCGATTTCAAACCGATTAGATGTCAACAAATTTATTGTAAGATAGAGGCTACGCCATGGAATTCAACAGAGTGATTGGATAATGACATAAACTGTTCAAGGGTACTCAATGATGTAGAGGAAAGGGTCTGTTCCAAAAAGAAAGCTCATTCAGTTAAGAGAGTAGTGTCTTGTTGTAATAAAAAAATTCAGGAATAATAGAATCTCAGAAGCTGTATCTCTATCCATCTTATTTATAAACTACATAAAGTTGCCCGGTTTGTTGTCATTTGTTTGTTCTTTTCTACCATGAAGCACTCTGTGTCGTCTTCCACCTCCTCCGTGGAAAACTACAGAATTTGGTAACAGGTAGAATAGAAAAATAGATAATCACCAAGTAGTTTATAAATAACATGAATAGTCTTACCACTTCGGGGCATTGTTCTCTTGAGACATTCTTGCACAAACTAGGCTTAATCTTGCTACGGCACACTTCTTTTGCATTGTACAATACCATGGATCTATTGAATACAGGGTGTTGTTAGAGGATAAAGATACACTACTAACACCATTCAAAACAATTGAGCAAACTCTCTCTTATGGATCGATTGCATTGGATTATTTTGACAGAGTGTTGTTAGAGGATAAAGATACACTATTAACACCATTCAAAACCATTGAGCAAACTCTCTCTTATGGATCGATTGCATTGGAATATTTCGAGTGAGTCATGCTCTTGGACATGAACTAAACGATCATGTCCCATGCTTGACGTATTGCAGATTAATTTTAAAGTGTATCATGCTTTTTGTATATGCTGGACGTATTGCAGATTAATTTTAAAGTGTATCATGTGAGGTGGTTGAGGCTGATCGCCATTCCATATTTCTATAATTCCCATTTTCATAATTGTCATGCAAGATTTGCATAATGGTCTGAATGGTATGGTTCATTAATGACCCCATACCCACCAAGAAAATACTATTTTCTATAGTCATGTGTTTCCTTTCAAAGCAATCTCAAAGCATAACACAAAGGAAATAATAGATTAATTATTGATTTCTTCCATTCTGGAAAGTCAACTATAATTTGGAAGTCTCGCTCTCCTCCGAATATTGTGCAGATTGTATGGTTGGGCATACATATTTTCCTCGCTACCCAGGATATCTTCCCTCTGCATATTTGCCTTCATAAGCCGGACATTCACCTCTGCATATATCTTTGTGTCATGCTATTTCAGTATTCCTGTTTGGGAAGTCATTAGTGAAGTGCTCAAGTTCATGGTGTTATGAAGCTAACCAAATTTGTTAGAGATTATAATTTCTTTGCTTTATCGTGCAAATTTGTTTTACCCCAAGATCTGCACAGTCCCTATCAGGATTTTGATTTATTTTTATTGTTTAACTTGTATATCATTATGCTATTATCTTCAACTTCCAAAATGAAATAATTGTTGCTAAAAAGTTTATATAGTGTACCATTCAAATTATTCATATGGCATTTATTTCATCTCTTTAAAGTTAGCTATATCTAACTATTATAAAACATTTTTGCATACTATTATTAAATATTATCTTATTTATTAGAGTGTGTATTACTCATAAAAAAATTTATTTGAAATTACAGACATCTAAGCTTAAAACATTTTCTATGCATTATTAAATAACCTTTTCATTGATATAATATACAAACTTACGTATTTCATAACAGGAAGTGTAGAACTTTATTATATACATTCACTAAACCCCACATCCAAAATAAATTGTACTTCATGTACCAAAAAAAATATGTAAGACAACCGTAAAGAAGAAAAATTCCAGGAAAACCATACTTTATATAAACAGATATTAACTTAAAACCATATATATATCTTTCAATCCTAAAAAATAATAAATAAATGAACAGCGCAGTTGACCTTATTTCAATAAACTGACTAGTAACTTTTCGTCATAACAATACTTCAGAATAGAATTTATAAAACCATGTAAAGTTTCCAAAGTGCAGCTGTAAGCACACCCTAAAATGAATCAAAATGTGAACGAAAATTAGCTATGCTATTACAAGATCTTAGCTAGATCTTACTTAGCTAGCCCCTAAAATATTTAGCAAAATGAACTTGTCATCAAAACCTGAAAGTCCGATTTATAGCCGAAAAATCATTTTCCCGGCGTTTAAAAATAGACTCGATTTTTGTCAATGTCAAATGTGAATTATTGGCGAGGCTGGAAGCGTTTTACAGTAGGGGCAAGCGGTAAGGGCTGCGTCACGGATGGGAGGAGACGACAAGTTAGGTTTTATTTGTTTGTCTGCGTGTTCGAGTTCACTTAATTTGTTTCAGCTCTGTTTTGAAACAAAATTATCACACAAAACATTCAATAGAAAAAAGTAGAGATTCATCACTACTAAATAACACTATAGTTTATTCAAAAGATAAATATCGAAGACTTACGTGAGCAGCCCTAAAAGAACGAAACCGAGAGGCTACAGTATATCCTCTTCCTCTTAGACCTTCCTATTAGAGAGAATGGTAAACTTATAATAGAAAAAATTGAATAACATAAAATATACTTTACTAAGAAAAATTGCAAATAAAGAGTTTGGTTTTCTAAGAGTACCAAATCACGCTATATACTAGTTGATTCAAAAGATAGCTTTCCAAAGTACATATAAAATGGAATTAAATACCACCAATTAATAAAGGAAACCAGCTAATCTGGCTCTTTTGTTCTTGAACCACACATCAACTTGTGCTGGACTTACACTGAGCTCTAAATCCCAAATCATGAGAAAACACAGAAAACCCTAAATAGTAGATAAATACCATGGAATCTTGCTTTTGTTTTTTATTTTGCAGAAGAAAAATATATTGCAGCTTCCCAAATCAGCATGAAGATAAACAACATCCCAAATTATAGAGTCTTGTCTTTGGTTTTTCTTCATGATTGGGGATGTTGCAATATATTTTTTTTTTGCAAAATAAAAAGTAATATTTTCCAGTATTTATTTACCATTTACTGTTCTTTGTGTTTCCTCATGATGCCTTAGAGCTGAATCTCACTCCACTACAAAGACTTGTGGCTCCAGAATAGACTAGCCTGGTTAGCTGATTCTCTTTATTGATTCATTGTATTTTATTAAGTTTAGCATGTATATTTAAAAGCCTATCTTTCGAAGCAATTATTACATAGTGTGATTTGGTACTATTAGAAAATCCTTTATTTGCATCTTTTCTTTTGGAAGTCTCTCTTTTATTTGATTGAAAATTTTATATTATAAGTTTATTTTTCTCTTTAACTGAAAGGTTTATGGTATATGTCTTAGCCTATGAATCTCCATCTTTTAGGGTTGCTGAAAAAAGCTCTATATTTATGTTTTGAATCAATTATTACAATGTTATTTGTTATTGTTAGAAAACCCTTTATTTACATTTTCTTGTTGAAGTTGTTGTTTTGTTTTATTGAAAGTTTTTTTATAATAAGCTTACTTTTACTTTTATGAAGTGTAATGAATTTCTATTTTATTTTTATTAAATGTGATTTTTCTTTATTAAATGTGTTGTGTGATAAGTTTGTCAAAGAAATTAAAATAAACTTTTAACTTTTTAAAAAAAAGAAAAGAGATGGACAAACAAATAGAACTGAACTTGTCATCTACCCTTACCATTTTCCCAACTGCAGAAAGCTTTCATGATGCTCTGCCAAGCATCTGACATTGGAAAAAATCTATTCCATTTTTAAATGGGGAAATCATTTTTTCAGCTATAAATCACACTTTTAAGGTTTGATTACAATTTCATTTTGCTAAACATTTTAGGAGCTAGCCAAGTAACATCTTATAATAGCATAGCTGAACTTTGTTCACATTTTAGGGTTTGCTTACAAGTGCATTTTGTAAACATTACATGGTTTTGTTAATTCCTATTATTTCGTATTGTTGACATGAAAGGTTATCGTTTCCTTCATTAATGAAAGGTTTTTTTGTTGTTTATTTAATTATCAAAACATTTTTTAAGGTTTAATGGCATGTATGGTTAACTTAATTTTTTTATATGATTATATAAATTGAATATTATTCAATTGTTAATGAAGGATAATTGAATTTTTCTATTACATGTAAGAGAATTTATTTTAGATGTTGGGTTTACTTTATGTATATCATAATGATCTACAGTTTTTTATTTGAAATATATAACTTATGTTATATCAATGAACGGGTTACTTAATAGTGCCTCTAGAAAATTTTATACTACTTAGATGAAAGGAATTTTAAATAAATGAAATAAATTATTTGTATGAGTAAGATATTATTTAATGGATAGGATAATATTTAATAATAATATGCCAAAAATGTTTTATAATACTTACATATAGCTAACTTTAAATAGATTCAAAAAAAATGTTAACAAAATAATTTGTTTGTTAAATAAATGGCATGCTATACATTTTTTTAGCTATGATTATTTCATTTTAGAAGTTGGAGATAGTTCACCCATAATGATATACAAGTTTAACAATAAAACATTGACAATATTTGACTAGACCTTATATTATTAATTATTTCATGTACTTCATATTACTTATATATGTGAAATAATATTAGTTATATAAATAGCTTGTTAGAAAAGATTTTTTTTAATAAAGAACGCTTAAGATTTAACATTACATTTTAATTGAAATAAATATATATTTATTGGATGAATATGGATATGAATTTATTAACTAGTTTTTCTTTTATAACTTATCGAAAACTAAATCAGAATTTAATTCCTTTTTCTATTGTTTTTGTATACTTTTTTCAATTTAAGTGATTTAAATAGCATTGCAATATCATCCATTTAAGTATGAAGAATTTATTTTATATGTATCACAACATTCAATACTTTGAGGATTGAAATAAGAAAATATGTTAACTTTATCAAACTAATACCTCTATCAATACTTTGAAAATTGAAAAAATATTAATTTTATTTAAATAATATGTTAACTCTAGCCCAAAAATATGAAAAGGTAGGTTAACTCTAAATTTTATGTCAACATTATTTCAATACTTGGAAGATTAAAATTTAGAAACATAAAATTTAAACTCTATGAAAACACAAGTTTAATAGCTGCTCAATAAAATGTGGCATTACGCTTTTTATGGCCATTGAAAGATTTTCAAGGACCTCCGTATGAAACGAGGGTTCCTTCTTAAGCTTTTGGAGAGCTAAGTTTGTGTGTTAAAGGTTAAGCTTCAAGTAACATGAATTAAACGGGAACAAAATTGTGTAGATTAGTATTTCTGAGTGCAAGAATTGAGTCAAATAGTTTAATACTAGATTTGTCATTTGTCATTACAAAATAAGCTGGCACATTAAAAATGCAGTGGAGAAACTTAAATTGATGGATAAAAAAATGTGTTGAGAAAGGTTTAATATATATATTTCTTACTATTTATTCCTACACTATTTTGTGAGTTAAAATCGATTTACATGTTAGGCTCCAAACTTTTTGTAAAATTCAATTTCTAATTTTTTTTTTTAATTTGGAAATTTCAACACAATTATTTCCACCCAACCAATGGATGAGACTGTGTCAAACAGTTTAATACTAGATTTGTCATCACAAAATAAGCTGGAACATTAGATGCAGTGGAGAAACTTAAATTGATCGATCAAAAAATGTGTTAAGAAATGTTTATATATATATATATATTCCTTACTATTTATTCCTTCAATATACATTCCTTACTATTTATCAGTTAAAATAGATTTACATATTAGGATGCAAACTTTTTGTAAAATTCAATTTCTAATTTTTTTTTTTAATTTGGAAATTTCAACACAATTATTTCAGGAAACCACACTCTTGAGACAAGTTTACCTTAAGACAAATTTTCTTTTAATCAAATTAACTTAGACACGATTTACTCGCGCTGAATTAACTTCTACAAGTTTTCACACTTACAAGTTTACCTCCACCAAATAACTATATCATTGATATTAAAGGATATCATTCACTTCCACATAAATACACATTTTTACCAGTTTACAAGTTAAATTGATTTCGACATGACTAAACTCGGACAAGTTAGCCTTTTCATAAGCATTACATTAAAGACATTTCTTTAATACATTTCATCACAATTATATTATAATAAGCCGATTAGATCTAATAATGAAGTTATTAAAAATGACTTGGGTGGAAGTCACTATGTGGTTAAATTTTTTTTAGCTCCAACACTCTTTTTCTTTTTATGCTTTCTTTCTTACTTTCTTACTGTGAATTAATACATGATCAAATCTACCTAATAACTTGACCTATAAAACAAAAACATGGCTAAATGAAGCATGCACCATGCTCGCTAACTCTCAGTGAAGCATGATGGACTTACAACTATGAACTTGTACTAACTCTCAGTGACCCATATGGGATTTGAAAGACATCAGCTCGTAACTAATTATGAACACAAGTGGGTCACTAAAACAAAATGTTTCCAAATGTTTCAAACCTAGAACTTGCTCTCTCAATGAAGGAATTTAGTGTGCATAAATTGTCACTTGTAAACAACTTGGTAGGTATTGGAACATGTCCCTTGCCAATGGTTTTGTAAGGATGTCTTCTAGCTGATTTTCATACCTAAAAATTGTAAACATATATCTTTTTTATTTACCAATTCTCCTATAAAATGACATATTTTGCCAATATGCTTGGTTCTTTTCTGAAACACATGGTTCTTTGACAGTGCAATAGTTGAACTGTTGTCACAATAAATGATTATGGGTTCTTGTTGGTTCCATGGAAGGTATTTTAACATCCTCCACATCCAAACTACTTGACATGCAACACTAGCTACGACATACTCTACCTCTATTGAAAAAATAGTCACAATGGTTTGTTTCTTTGAAGTCCATGATACATCGCATGCACAAAAATGAAATGTATATCTCAATGTGTTTTCCCTATCATCTATGTTTCCTCCATTGTCACTGTGAGTATATGCAATAAGTTTGAAATTTTTTGGGTTGAACAAAAAATGCCAAGGTCCTTTGTGCCACTTACATAGCTTAGAATTTGCTTTATCTATGTTGCGGATATTTAAATAATAATATTACTAATAAATAAATAGGTTATTAGTGATTGGTGAAAGAAAGTAACCTTTCACTATGCATGCTCAAGCCTTATAAATGTGAGATTCATTTCAATATTGTATCCATCATGTATGATTTTATTCATATTTTATTATTCATTAAAGAAGTTAGATTTGACTTTTAACATTGCAATGTACCATTTGGCATCAGAGCGGATTTGCCCCTCTGACACTGAGCTCTGATGAGGCTCATCCACTCTCTCTTTACATGGATACTCCTTATTCTCTCCATTCACTTTGTTAATCTTTCTCACTCAACTATTTTCGACATCTCCCTCACTCGCTCTTTGCTCTCTCCTGACATTTTCTCTTCCCATTTCCTCCTCTAATTCCCTCTTCTATCCGTCATCGCGTTATGTCCAAACTCCCAAGTCGCACTCCTTCCTCGCATGCACTCTTATCCACTTGATGCTCCCCTCTACACACCTGCGGCCTTCTTCATTTCTTCTTTCATTCGACCATGTCCGAATAATAAAGCAATGTAAGGATACATAATAGGGATTGCATTGTGTGCATCTCATACGATTGGGAGATAGGGTTGAGATCCATGAGTATAGGATTTAATAGCTCATTTCGTTGAACATTGTTTCATTATATATTGTAATCATTTTTCTTTGATTAATTGAATTGGTTGAGTACCATTCTTGTGTGGGTGAGAGCCTTTTCCTATGCACATCCTCCTCCCACGTTTTCTAAGTTGGTATGAGAGCTAAGCCTGAGCATTGAAAGAGCCGAAAGTTTTTTTTAGCTATTGCCATCACTGTGAAGGAGAAGCGTGGAGATTCTAAGTGCACTGAGGCGAGGGAGCAACGTTCATCACTGTGAGGATGTGAAACATCGTAGAGAGCAAGGTTAATCACTGTGAGGATGTGAAACATCCTGGAGAGCACCGTTCATCACCGTGGAAGATCGCTGTGAGAAAGCAACGAGTGATTTCCTGGTTAGCGTGGAGACATGGAGACCAAGTTCACATCACCACTGTGCAGATCGACATGAACATTTGAAGGAGAACTGTGCATATCTCCACCAGATTTGAAAGCTTGCTACAAAAATTGAGGACGCGGTTAATGAGCCGATAGGTTATGAAGATCGCTGGAAGACCACCGTTGATCAACATGGAAAACAATGTGGAAGGTCTATACCCATGGCTATTTCCTCCACCGGTGAGTGCTAAGTGCAAATAAGATCACATCGGTCATGGAGACCACATGGAGATCTACAAGTTCACAAATTTCATATATGGGTGTAGACCACAACAGATCTAGGTGATTTCACATCAGTCGTGGAGACCCCGTTGAGAACTGCTAGTTCAAAAATTCAGATCTGGGTGTAGCGATATCCTCTGTGGTAAGTGAAGACTGCATTGAGTAAAAATAACTGTGCATAAGTATGAGGAAGCTGCAATTGATGCGTCTCAGCAGTTTTGCACGGAGAATTCGTCGAATTGTTTTTTAAGGCTGAACCGTGAAGAAGGTGCCCACCTCAAGTGATCACTTTTTCACTGAGGAAGTTGTGATTCCACTACAAACCAAGGAGAAGCATGGATATTTGTTTTTGATGCACCATATTCGAAAGAGATCGCCGATGGGAGAGCAGATCCATTCACATTCCCATATCACCGTAAGGGAGCAGCGTGTAATAAGATCGTGGTTGGATATCGCTGAAGCTTAAGGGTAAGAATCTCAATTAGTGTGAAGGATCACTGTTGTATTAGCATGGAGATTTTCTGCCATGATAACTGCCTGAGGGATCTACTTGTAGAGTGAGATCACAGTGTGGAGATCTTGATCATCGTCTGGAGATAGTGCATGTGGATTGGAACCGCTTATATGCTGAAGGGTGGGAGCGGTGCCTCTACCAATTTGACCGATGGTACTGCTTATCCACCAAAGGAGAAGAACGGTGGTAATGTTGAAGTGGTGAAGTGAAAGAGCAGTGCTCATGCCATCCCTTACAACGATACTGGATGCCACTCCCAGAAATTCCTGTTCCTTTTGTCACAGGTGTGGTTCTAGCCTACTTCTGTTTTGTGTGCCTCCTGGCGTGGAGTTGAGTTGTATCTCCTCTTAATGCAGAGTGAAGCCTTTTTGAGTCCCTATTATGGTGTGAAGAATGGATTGTTGTATCCATCTGTTTCTAAGAGACAGTGAGATTTAATTAGATCATTTCTTTCTTGGATTGTTACCCAATCATAGATGATCTGAACCTGTTGTAGTTACTAAAATCGTTGCCAGTCAACATTGTGAATGTGAACACTACTTAGCTGCTTGTTTAGGAGAATTGTTCGGAGAATATCATGAATTAAATATCACTACCAATTGCTGAGAATATTTCTAGCCTAGGAGACCATTGAATCCTGAAGAGAAGAGCAGGCTGGTGTGGCTGCTGGGATGTCTAGCTACCTATTATAGGTGGAACCTGAAGGGGAGTTTTTCCCTCAGCCTATTCATATACTAGAGAAGAGAGAGGTGCAGCTTCGAAAGTTTACCCTACTCTAGTTGAAAGTGAAATTCAAGCACTTTGAGGCTGATGAGGGTACTTGGGAGAATGAAACCACGATGACAAAGGATTACCCCGACTTTTTTCATGATGTCATTCTGAGTCCCTAGAACACCAAGGACGGTGTTGTTCTAAATGGGGAGGGATGTAATATCCCAAATTTTGGACCTAACGCTTATAAGTGTGTGTGTATTGATTATGATTTTGAATTAATTTTTATTTTGATATATCAGGTCGAGGACCCCACTACATATGAACATGATGATTTGTTAATTTGCTTTATATATTGGGCATAAGCCAATTATTCATGATATATATCTGTGCTTGTTTGTGTTGGGCATGGACTCTGAAGCACATGATTGATGATTTTCATTGAGCGAGGAGCTCTAGAGAACTTGAGTGATTGATGATTTGAGTTGAGCAAGGAGCTCTGGAGCACCTGAGTGATTGATGATTTGTGTTGAGCGAGGACCTCTGGAGCACCTAAGTGATTGATGATTTGCGTTGAGCGAGGAGCTCTAGAGAACTTGAATGTTCGATGATTTATGTTGAGCGAGGAGATCTAGAGCACTTGAGTGATTAATAATTTCTGTTCAGCGAGAAGCTCTCGAGAACATGAGTACTTACCTTTGTGTTGAGAAAGAAGGTTTGCAACACATGAAAATATAATTGGGATTGCTCGGAATAATCTCTAAAGCCTTCCATGTTGATGTTGAGCAAAATCTCTGTAGCATTGGATCCTTGGCCATTGTATCCCTAGGTATATCGTACAAGTAAATCCTAGTATTAGTGTTGATCGAAGATCTCTGGAATTCCACTAAATTTGTAATTCCATGTTAAAGCGTTGACTATGAGATTTGGTAAGCGCTAAGGTTACTGAGAATAATTTAATAACTTCCGAGTGAAAACAAATCGAGAAAAATATTGATCTCATGATACTTATTTATAAGTGATTAAATGAAAATTTGAATTTATGTATTCGCATCATGTACTGAAGAACTACAACGTTATATGAGGGAAATCCAACATGCAAGGATGTCTAGAGTTTCCTAGCCTAGTAGACCAAAACCCTCTACCTACTTGACCTTAATGAAGAAGTGTCATTAAGTATAGGGATCATGGTATATGATTCCCAAAAACAAATGTTAACAAGTGTTATATTATTATGTACTTTATACATGCTATGTATAAAGAATTAAATATATTTATAATATTAATTATGAAATAAAGAATCAAAAGCTGCATCCATTATTTATTATGTAATGATAATAAATAGTCTAAAATTTACAAAGTAGGAACTAGTTGAAAGTTCCTAAGTTAAAATATTAATAATTACCCAAAGTAATTGAAAAGGGTTTAATCAAGAAACCAAGGTCTCTTGATTTAATTGTCCCTTTGACTGAAAAGTTAGTCTATAAAGACTTAAGCTAAGGAAAATATTGGGGTTCTGATCTATCATTAGAGGAGTCATTTTCTGTCTGTTTTCTCACAAGTATTTCTTGAAGAAAATTTTCCTCAAAGAAAAAAGAAGAATTGATCCATATCTAATATACGAGATGGGAAACCCTACCTTAGGATCTCTAAGCTACTTGCATGTTGGATTCCAGCTCGGGGGGATCCTTATTTAAACCAGGAATGGTTCTTGGTCATGGTTGGGTAGAACGTGGTAGTTCCCAAGTGATTTGGTTATAAAATACATAGGATGGATATTTATTAAACCATTAATGCTCGTTATTTTAGTGTGCAGGTTCAACTATTAACAAAGCTTCAAGTTACAGGTATGGAGCCCTAGACTTTCTATACTAGTTTCCTAAGATAAATGCTAGTTATGTTAGGTAAATGATTATTTTTCATTCCCTAACCCAATGGATATGTGTCTCTGTTTATAACTGGTAGTGTTTGCATCATAAGATATTAACCATAGGTTGTAAGTGATTTTATACACCAGGTTTATTGAGGGTTTATTTCTTACTTTACTACTGCAAGTATAAATTATTTACAAATGTTCATCAAGGGTTCTGCACCTTAGGTTTAATTCCTGTATTATTTTTACTAATGAAACTCGGTTAAGTACAAACTTTTTTATTTCATACCTCCTACTATTTTTTCATTTAATATTTATACTCTACTGACATATTCCATTTGTTAGGAAAGGCATGTTTTAGATTTACATAAACTAGTTCAGAGGTAAGTTATATATATACCTATAAGTATAAAGTTTACAACCTAGATAACCGAAGGTATTATCCACAAAATGAACTACTATGTATATATATACACATATATAGACATCAAACATAAACAAATCAATATACTATCTATAATTCTACATTATCAATTATAGAATGGATTTAGGAAGCAAATTGATTAGATACAAACTATAATTAGATCAAGATAAATACACAAGTAAATATCTTCCAAGGTCTACATAATTAAATACAAGATAATTAAAAAAGCATTCCATTATAAATTAACATCGTCATAAACAACAAACAAAGTGGGTATCGTGACCATTCTTTGGTCCAAAGATCAAGTCTCTTTTTGTTTATTTAAATCCACACAATCAGACTTATGCCTTAAAAATTGAATACTCTCATTTAAATATCGCTCACATCCATAGTAAAACAATTAACTAAATTAGTACCATATTCACTAATTAATGCACTCAACAATTACATAAGGTCACATGAACGAATCCTGTAGACTAGCTTTTATAATCGCTACATAACAATGAAACTATCATAATAAAAAACTAAATATAATTTCATACGCTGTGAACTACCTCTAGAATTTTTCCCAAAAGATAAGACATCAAAAGCATGTAGCCCTTTATATTATATATTTTTTTTTTCTTTATCTTATTTTACTACTTGCATCCAACT
>LPNX010288008.1:23415-46674 GCA_001517045.1 Pseudotsuga menziesii | reverse complement strand
AGTAGCTTTCCAAGGTTTAGGTGAGGTCAAAGACATACCTAACTAGGGTCTATCCCCCTCAACCCTTCTCTCACCCTCGCCACTTGTGGATTCGTGACCCCCAATATCTGTATGTCTTATCCTTCTTGCAGTCATGTATGAGTTTTTATTAAATCATAATAAAATATACATAATAAGAATCTTGGTCATGGCAACCACTATCTTAGGCTTCTAACTTATTCATAATATTTACACATTACTAAAGGGGGCAAAAAGAGGATGTTACATTCCAGGCCCTACAACTCTGACAGATCTATCATTACCAACAAATATGTGTCTGATGTTGAGTAACATATGTTGCAAATTGATGAGAACCCTCCAAAGTCATCATTTTTTTGGAGGTCACATATAGTGGTTGTTTTTACCTATGTTTCACAAAGTGTTGCTATCGGCAAAAACATTTTTTTCAAGATATTTTTTGAGATTTTTAATATTTTGAGCCAAAAAGCACCAACATTTTTTTTCAAAAGTGTTTTTCAATTGTTTTCATTTTTTCTAAAATGCCTATTCTTTTTAAATGGTGTTTTTCTTGTTTTTTCATTTTTTACAAATGTTTAAAAATCTAAAACTTTTAATGTTCCAATTTTAAATTAAATTTGTTTAAATATCATGTATTTTTTCAAAGTTTTGATTTTTAATATAATTGTAATGGTTTTATAACACTTATTAACTTCACTTCAATGCATGGTTTGATAGTTGTACATAAATAATACTATTTTTGAACATTTAGCAAACAAATATACTTTTAAAAACTAGTTTTAATGAAAATTATATATATTTCAAAAGATTTTATTTTAAGCTTCCATGTCAAATAAAATATATTTTTAGAATTTTCATGTATAAAATGATAATATTTAATATTATTTTCCATAAAGTAATGTTTCACATAAAATGAAATGCAAAGAGCAAACAATATACCGTGTTAAATGTCATATCAATATATTCATCATAAAACAACAATATATAGATATTTAGTCTTAATGCAAAATCTTAAAGTCAAATCATTACAAATATATCTTATCAAAAAATTATCATTTGGAACATGTTCCTCAAGGACATCTTAAAACTAATCAATAATATCATATATGCCAAATTCATCATCGGCATTATCATTTTCTAGAGTTTGGCTTTCTTCTAGGACATCATTATGGTCTTCCATTAGGTCTTCTATTTCTACTATTTCTACAAGTTGTCCAAACTGATCATTTCCAAACAACCCTTTTAATGGTGTTTGAGGCTCTTTTGACATTTTTTCCACACTTGATTCATTAAATTCCCCTTTATTTAGACCAATGTCTTGCATTGCATCTAGAAGAGTTTTAATAACATTAATTCATTGCTTAATATAATTGCATTGTAGTGAATCTTTTTCAATGGATATACAATTTCTTCATTTTTGTAAGGAGAATGATAGTGTTGTACCTAATCATAAAATACATTAAAAATAAGTAAGTAAAATAGTTTAAAAAAACATAAATTATAAATTATAAAGATTGAAGAACTAAAACTTATAGAAATTGAAGTATGACTCCATATATAACATCATAAATATTACCTAAACCTAAGAACATATCTAAAACCCAATCTTCTTCACTTGAAAATGTATCTATTAGATAATTAATCAAAATTAATCAATGCTAGATAATTAATCAAAATTAATCAATGCATGTTTATAGTTTTCCTTTCAAATCCTTTTCCTTGTATGTTAGCTTTCTGACCACAACATTATAACTCTATAATATTATGTTTTCCTTCACTCTTTTCATTGATAAGAAGAGGATCATACATATTATTTTTTGCCCAACATGCAATATGTATGCTTTCAATATCGCTCATAAATGGATCATTGTTAGAGTTGCAAATATTAGGTTTATGCATGTAACATAAATAAACAAGAGCCACATAGTGGCAATGTCCATGCACTATTGCGAAACGGGAATTCAGAATAGTCCCAAGTGTAAAAGCTATTTGGGGAGAGGCGTAAAGTCCTTATAATCTCATAGGAATGTTAAAAAAATAGCTAAGAAAAATGATAATTGTGCAAAAGAACACACATTTGTAAATGCCATTGTAAAAAACAACCATCGTTTAAACTCCTTATAAGTTCATAGACATTGTTAAAAAAGATAGCTAAGAAAAATGGTAATTGTGCAAAAAAAAATACACATTTGTAAATGTCATTATAAAAAACCAGCATTGTTTAAACTTCTTACAATCTCAAAGGCATTTTTTAAAAATTGCTAAAAAAAAATAATTGTGAAAAAAGAAAACACATTTGTAAATGCCATTGTTGAAAACCACCACCATTTAAACTTCTTATAAGCTCAAAGGCATGTTAAAAAAATAGCTAAGAAAAATGGTAATTGTGCTAAAGAGAAAATGTTTGTAAATACCATTGTCAAAAACCAATTTCATTTAAATACATTTGTAACAGCCATTGGTGTCTTCTAAATGTCATAATCTAGTCCAAAAAATTGATAAGCCATTTGGTTTCTATCATCAGCAATTGTACAAGTTCTTCAATGCTTGGTCCACTATTTGCAAGAGTTCGATCTATAGTTATTGCCAAGTTATTGCCTAGATTCAACATGAGGAGCTTTGTCATAATGCATTCCAGCCATGTGTTCAGAAATTGCAATCTACACAACCAATAAAGGAAAAATCATGTTAAAGATGAAAATGTTAAAAACAAAACATAAAGTTAAAATTTGTTTGTAACAATAATATGAAAATGCAAAACATACCTTTGGAAAGTGAGGAATAGCATAGCCGAGAATAAATTCTTTTTCAAGTTTGACACTATGATTCTCATCACAAGCAAGTATATCATGTTGTAAATTATTTGAAGAACTTGTTAGCTAAAGATTGAGTGCAAATCCGATTTTAGGTTACAATTGGTAATGCCAATATTCGTTGACTTAAGGAAACATATCGATATTATGAAGTAGTAGTATTTCAAACATGTCAATATTAATCACCTACCATTCATTTGGGACGCCAACTGGTTAAACCACATCATGAGTTGGCAAAGGATATAGCGACAACTTCTACTTTTGATGGAATAAAAAAAATGTTGATATCAGAACAACAACTGGAAACAATTATTAAAAAAAAAACTATTGTCATCTCATTAATATGAATCACTTTCATATAAAAAAATTAGCATGCCTCTATTGGCAGTGCTTTGCACAAGAATACCCGTATGCGAAATTGTGGTAATTTGTAATAGGTTGTCACCATCATGCCAATGTTGGTTTGATAACTTATGTGGAAGAGATGACTCAATGCATATCGTCCAAGGAGGCTCAAACCTTCCAAACCACCAAGAGGACATGGACACAATAAATGTTGTATTATATTTGAGACTTGAAAATTACTAGATTTAAATAATAAAATTACACCAACAAAGGAGTTATAACATGTGCAAAGATGCCACTCTTATAGCTCTTTGGGAAGAAACAAGATCACAAGCTAATCATTTGGTATCATTTAAGTATAAACAAACATCATAACAAAAATATAATAATACAACTACTAAAAACTAAACAGTTGTGATCGAATGCATAACAAGAGCCATATGGTGGCAATGTCCTCGACATTGTCACTTACTTTATTTGTAGAAAGTTGTAACGAGGAGGAATTTCGTTTGAGCTAAGGACAATTGATGGATAGTTCTTAGACTTGTGTTGCGTACACAATTAAACTTCAAGAAAAAAACTCTATATAGCAATTTCACCATATGTTTTTGTTTAACATGAAATAATATAAAAAAAAGATACAACAATTTGATTAACATGAAATACTACAAAAAAGTGGTACGACGTTGGCAAACAAGTAAGAAATGACAAAATATGTGTGCCATCGTGATTCTTGATTTGACCCAAACTAATGTAGCCCTTGGATTCAAAATATGCACATTTTTAACACTTCATAGTCAATAAGTGAATTCATAGTCAAATTTAAATTAGCTAAGTGAATATTGGCTATCACCATTGGTATTGGGTTGAGAATTCATAATCAATTTCAAAACTGGAATGGTAAGCTTTACAAGATTAGGTTAGTATGCAGAAAAAGAACAGAATCAAATTCAATTCATAATAAAATGAACATAATTACATTTTACCTTCCACAAACATTTCTTATTTGAGCATTCACGTTGGCAAGTAATCAAGTCTCCTACCAAATCTCGCTCATCACAACGTAAGTATAAATAACCATACAATACAAGTATCATCAATAAAACCATGATCAACTATATGTTCCACACAACAAAGATCATCCATGGTTCCCTATACCACAATCATCAATTGTTAACCAAGCTATGCACCAAGCCATCGGTCATATGTAGAAAATGAAACATCCACATAACCTGTGTGTTATCAAAATTTTGTCTAAGATTTATAATGTAATATACTACCACACGCATATATACTCATATTGGTCATGTGACCCAAATCAAGTTTACAACATATAATTCCACACACAAGTTTGTCATACATAATCCATACTTCATCAAAACTCGCCGCTATGGGTTTCATAGACTATACCATCCAAGATGAGACACTATATAAACACAATGTGGAACACCAAACTAGCTCTTATTTGACATCACGATATTAATATAAGTCGTATATTTTATGTAGCCACTTTACATTTTCCTAGCTTAACTCTAGTTCTATGAAATATATGATAAAAATAATTATTGAGAGTTACATTGATGTGTGTATTAATGCTTGGTATTTTTTCTTATTATATATATTATTTTATTATTTATTGTTAAATATTATATTGAATTGGCGTATACTCTTTACACTAAGCACAAAGATTCCACATCATCCTCATACTAAATTATAGAATGCATTTCACTTCTCTAACAATAACAATCTTTAATAACTAATCATACACCTAAACTGGACTATTAAGAAACATGGAAAATTCTTAAAAAAACATTAAGGTAATTTAATTTTAAAATGTTCTGTCATTGTTTATCTATATCCATTTCTTCTCCATTGAGTATTTAATTTCCATAATCTAGATCCTAATGTTTTTTTTTCCTTAGACATATAGTATCAATTTGTCTAGCTTCTAAAGTTTTGATTAGGCTCTAGTTCAATTTTAATTTAATTTTTTCTTGGCTATCATGTGTTAAAGTAGGTTTTTTTTTCGGTCTTTGGCATTTTACTATATAGAACTTAACTATAAGAGACTTGCAAGTTTAGGATATAATCACCCTGGTTATCATCTTCATCATCATCAAAAACAGCAACCGAATTTAAAATAGGTAAGTGGATGGAGTGGATGTGTAATGTTTTTATATAATTATATTATATTTAATTTAATAAAATATAGTAATCATGAATACCCCTTGCAATGTAATCATACTCATAAATCAAAGTATTTAAAAACAATATTTTTTCTTAATTGTTGAACACAAGGAGCATACAACTATGGCTATCATTCTTGCTTTGTAAGTATTAATCTTTATTTAAAGTTGGAGTATAGTATTTGGTGTTGAAACTTAAAACTATTCACTAATTGCATAGAGAGTAATCAATATGGAAAAAAATGTTGTCATAATATGGGGGAGATGTTGACATATAATATAACTTAGGTGACACCAAAACAAATTAAATAAAGTTATTGTTGTATATGTCAATTCCAAATTTTAGATAAATATTAAGAAAATAAAACCAATGTAGATCCATCTTAATCTTGAGTAAAAAAATTAAACCTTTTAAAAAAATTAATACATTTAAGATGAATTTACACCAATTTATAACTTTTTATTTTAAATATTCTACAATGATTAATTAAGATCAACCTTAAAGCCTTGTTTATTTTGTGAATTAAAATGAATTGTTAATAACACTCTTAATGTTTATTTTGTAAATTAAAAGAAATTATTAATAACACATCTAAACTTTATCACAAATCATTAGTAAGTATCTTCTATATTTAATCTTAAATATGCTTGAACAAAATTTTCATTCCTTTTAACACCTTTGTCTAATTAATTCGAGGTGGCCTTGAATGAGAAAAAATATGAAATTAAATATTTTAAAATATAATTTAATTATATAAAAGCATTACCTTAATTACCATTCTTTGAACTAAGTTTTTATTAAAAATTTTAATGATTCTAATGCCTACATTTTACTTAAAAAATGATTTAAGAGCACGGAAGATGAAAATGATATATTGAAGTGATCTTAGTGACATATTTCATAGTCACTATTTTTGGAAATAAGTTTGTATTAAATATTTTATTATTAAAATACCTTGAACTTTAATGAAGAAAGTATTTAAGAGTATTGAAATGATTTTAGTGAAATATTTCATGTAAATATTTTAATTATCAAAATGATTTAAGTGATTTAAGAATATTCAAGATAAAAATCATGTATTGAAATGATCTTAATGAAGTATTTAATGTTTTCCTTATTATAAATAAAAACATTATAAAGCATTTTTTATTTTATTTATTTATTTATTTTAAATAATAAAACATAGTAATATTTTGATTTTAAATACAAATTAATAATTGTTTTTATCTCAAACTAAAAAAAATTATAATAATTATATATGACGAGTTCCAACTTAAATTTATCAATAATTAATAAAAATAAATATAACTGTTGCTTATTTAAGATTTTGGATTTTTATATTTATATTTATTAATTTAAATTTATTGATTAATTAATAATATTTTATTATTTATTAACTTTATGGATTAAATAATTAAAATTTATTACTTAAATTAAACATATTAAAAATCTAATTTAAAATGTCATTTTAAACTTCCTCAATCTTTATATTTTTTGAAACTTTAAAATTTTAAATTAATTTTACTTTCTTTTAAATTTGTTTTCAGAATAATATAAAATATAAAAAAAAGACAATTTTAAATTTTAGATGAATTATTTTTTATTTAAATTTATAATAAAATTTATTTAAAATAATAATAATAAACTATATATATTAAAATTGATGTCAAATCACTGGAAATTGATGATGATGATGATGGTTAACGTCCCGTGAGACCAAAATTTTGTCTATCGGACCCTGAAGAAGAAAGTTAATTAGTTTGTTTTAAAGTTATATTTCTATGCTCAAAGAGCTTGGAGAGAAGCGTCTCGAGCTTACTATAATTTTGACAAGCTAAAAGGCTAGGAATGTCGATATTGCAACAAAGATTATGAAACTGGGATTTAATGTGAGTGTATGCAGGGCACTCTAAGAGGAAGTGATTTTCATCTTCAATGTTCTTACTCTCACAAAGATGGTAGATCCTTTCTACCCAAGGAATCTTAGGGACTGTCCAACGACATAATCAAAATCAAATTTAGTACTACATAACTAATTCGAATCTTCCAAAAAAAATTAAATTAAAGATAAGGAGGCAGAGTTCTACATAATTTTGACTCGCACACACTACTACAGTCTTCCTACACTCCAATAACAACAAAAACATAATTATATCTAATTGAACAACGTACTTCAAGCATTAAATGGCATGGCATGGCGTTACGTGACCTAAGTATGGGACTCAAGTGGGCTACTAGATAATAATAGATCCTTTCAAGTTTAAACATTGTTTGAGCATTCAAAATTACTCCCTTTCCTCCTATTTGCACCCTATACTCAAGCGTATATATTTTCCTTCTAAAAGTTTGTCATCATAAGTTGGTATTTTATGTTATGCTGCATAAGTGAAAATTATAGATAGTCCATGTCATCCAAATTGTTATGATATAATCAGTGCACTTGTTCATCATGTTGGTTATTCAATCAGACAAAAATTGTGCTAGCTTCTCTTTTATTGTGTTTAGGAAACTTATTGAACCAATGGTAAACCCATTCCTCTAGTGTAGATTTTTTTAGGTGTGCACAGCTGAACAGTGAGATCTTCCTTACTTTATAACTCTCAATAACGTTAATATCTTCCATATTGGTTTTTTTCTCTTTAGAAATAAGATTAGTACTTAAGCGCTTATGTCACAATTTTTTGTCTACCTGAGCCTAACTATAATTCTCTCCTTTGGAAGATCAATTTTATTAAATCCTACAAGTCCTCTCCTCATGTTGTTTGAAAATGTGTGGAAGGATATCTTAGTTAATGCAATGCACCCCGGCTTTGTAATGAAACCATTGTACCCAACATTAATTGGACATTAACAAAAATTATCTTATTTTATTTTATATAATCATGTAGCTGTTGATTTCTCCTTTCCCAAAACAAACCCATTACCTGCTAGGTGCACCTTTCCTCCTAGTCTGAAAACTTGAAAAACCACACAACTTCGATAAACTGAATGACTATATGTTAAGTCTAGCCATGCTATATCACTGCGAACCTCCATTTGGTATCAAACTGCTAAACCTGTTTCTCATGCTAAAAGCTCCCAAGGTAGATAAAATTAGCAAGTTATAGTCTTATATGCAGAGATAAGCAAATGGCAATCAAAATAAGCTTATGGACTATCAACAATACTAGCATAATGCTATTGCCATTAAAGTTTGTTTCCTCTTTTATGTTTGACTAAAACTTAACAACAATTTTCTTTATGGGATTTCTTCATAAGTTTAGTAAGGGTTTTAAATGCATAAGGAGGACGCTTTTTGGCTTGACCCAATTTATAAAGTTGAATTAAGATTCTTTTTTATCATTGGCAAAGTACCAAGTGTGGATACAAGGCGAGTTATGGTCAACTAATAACAATAACCAACGTGATGTAGGTGTGATAAAGGATATGATCGAGCTCACTTGCTTAAATGATATCCATAAGGGTCTTTGATTTCTTGAATGGATTTCAATTATTTCTAGGGTTTTGTGAAGAAAAATAGACATTAAATAAACAAATAAACTTTATATATGAAATGAAAACGTTAGGTATGATTATTCGTATATGGTTGGTGAATATATTTGCATGTATTCCAATTGATTGCTATATTTCTATATCTTAGTTAGTATTATGTGTTTGTTGAGATTTTGTTATTTGATTTTTTTCCAGAAAAGTTTGGAGTACTTGAAGACCGCCTCAAGCTACTGCAAGACAACTATCTCCACACAAAAAAAAGGTGCATACTTTGCCATGCATTATATCATTTAAAGTCTTTGTGGAAGTGTGATTAACTATGTATTTTCACAATTAACGGATTCCACTAAAAAATGTGGTCTTGATCCCATAAGTTGGATCATACAATCTGCCAATTCCTTTAAAGTGTGATTGTCTCTCTCCATAAAATTATTTTGTCCTGGTGTGTATGGAACAATATGCTGCATTTGAATGCCCTATTTAATGCAGTAAGCTAGTAATTTTTTTGTTAACATATTCACCTCCATTATCGATTATTAACATTTGAAGTTGATGTCTAGATTGTTTTTTTCTACAAGGATCTTGAAGGCCAAGAACATGTCAAAAAATTCACTCTTAAGTTTTAATAAATCAACCATATTATCAATGAAAGTTAAGAATTACTTGAACCCAGATAAAGAAGTAGAAGTAATCAAAGCACACAAAACACTATGAACCAACTACAAGGAGATCAAGGTGTGCTAAGATGCATTGTCAAAATTGTTATGAATATGTTTATTGAGAACACATCTAGGACAAACACTAGCTCTAAAAAAAAACAAGGGAAAACCTAATCACCATATTTTGATTACATGGTTGTCGAAATCAAAGACATTATCACAGGGAAACAATTTGTGAAGAGGGAACCCTGTGTTCTATTTTATGAAATCGATGTTTCGGACTACAACATAATTGAGTCCATCATCGGGGCGTAGACTCAGAACATGAGAAAGATTTGAAGGATAAATTGACCTTCTTAACCATAAATAGATGGTCAGGGAAAATAAAGCAATTGTACATGGTAATTGCAATGAACAGTAGTTTAAATGACCAAATTACTCATGCCAAAATTTACTCATCGTTACGACTAATAAAAATTCATGGAAAAGAAGATGGACAAAAGTTATCAATTTTGGACAACCTGGAAATATCATCAGTTGACAATTGTAGTTTCTAGGACATCCATACCAGGGGAAATGTGTTGGTGTTAAATATTGATATGCCCCTACATTCTAGTCATGAGAGCATTGAAGTCAGGTTACAAAAAACAAGTAATGAAAAATAGTTTGAAGGAAACTTCTTTTTCTGTTATTAGTTAGGTCAATTTATCTTTATACCTTTTTGCTATTGGAAAACCGATTGAATAAAGGCATATGATATATCTATGATGCATAAAATCTTCTTGTTGAAGTGTATTTGAAAAAATATATATTTCTTTCAAATGTTGCTCTAGCGAAGGAGGTATGATTTAATAATTTGGCTCAATATGGCTAGGTTTTTATCATAAGCCTTAGCACATGGATGACAATAACCTGAATACTTTAACAATTTGGCTCAATATATCATTTTTTTGTCATCAATGTGAAATTTACTAAGCCAAATATGGTTACTAATCTATAATAATCACTCTGCTAATTATTAATTAATAACACACTAAAACTCGACCATACAAAGAAAAACAAACACAAGAAATACCCTGGAAACCCCTGTCCTTGTGGGAAAACAAGCAAATGCTTGTCTTCTTCTTATTGTTAGATTTGTTTACAACAACACTATTGTATACCTCCAAATAAAACCTCTGGATCTAGAACAAAACTTCTTGGAAAACTCTAGCCACAGACTATGGTTTTCTGAGACCATACCACACTAAAGACGCCCTTGATCCTCTCTTCAATTTGGATAGACAAACTCTAGATCCACCTTGGATCCAATAGACAACAGATATCCATGATTACAACTTGGAGATGTGAAAACTCCACAATCTTACCTTCATCTAAATAATTTATATAATAGATTGGTAAAATATTGTAGGAAAGACTTGAAAATCACTACACATCATTAAAATGACCATCATCTAGCTTATTTGTCCATTACAATATCCCTAACCACCTTAATGGGATCTTTGGGATGACAATAACTTCATCAACACCCATAATTACCAAAATCAAGCTCCATTAACTGAATTTTTCACATTTAACACCATTATGAAACCTAATTACAATTATAACAATCCACACATGGATTCAAATACATATATACAATAGAATTAAATATTTAAATAATAATTTACATGTCCACGCAGGGGTGAACTATCTAGTCCAATGGTAAAACTTGGTAATTACACTACAGAATCATAATATAATCGTGGTCACCCATTATTAACAACTTACCATGTAATTAAGCGTACAATACCTACATGAATGCAGACACACAGATGCCATGCAAACCATGCACACATGCATACTCATAGATATGAAATAAAGGTATTCTATAATAAAAATAGAGGTGGCATTCATAATTAAAACACATAGCATGCGCAATAATATAAATACTTATCTTAGGATATGTTCCCAAGTGGTTGCAGGAGTTGGACACTCCTCCCAGTTGTAGGCTCTATGTTGTACTTAATCTCTCTACAGTAGAGGCCACCCCTGATATGGGGCTATCAATCCACAGTGGCAATGTGATTTGCAACTCTCCAATCATCCCAACACAAATACAAATAACCAACCATCCCAAAACTAGGTTTATCAAGCTACCCACTATCACATGGGCATAATCACATAGTCAAGCCAACTCACAAGCTGCTCAGATGGCCCTCTCTACCTAATCCATCATACAAAACCCAATTACAATTATAACAATCCACACATGGATTAAAATACCTATATACAATAGAATTAAATATTTAAATAAGAATATACATGTCCACGCAGGGGTGAACTATCTAATCCAATGGTAAAACTTGGTAATTACACTATAGAATCATAATATAATCGTGGTCGCCCATTGTTAACAATTGACCATGTTATTAAGCGTATAATACCTACATGAATGCAGACACACTAATGCCATGCACACATGCATACTCATATATATGAATCAAAGGTATTCCATAATAAAAATAGAGGTGGCATTCATAATTAAAACATAGAGCATGCACAATAATATAAACACTTATCTTAGTATATATTCCCAAGTGGTTGCAGGAGTTGGACATTCCTCCCAGTTGTAGGCTCTCTGTTGTACTTAATCTCTCTACAGTAGATGCCATACCTAAGATGGGGATATCAATCCATAGTGGCAATTTGATTTGCAACTCTCCATTCATCCCAACACAAATAGAAATAACCAACCATCCCACAACTAGGCCCTATCAAGCTACCCATTATAGCATGGGAATAATCACATAGTCAAGCCAACTCACAAGCTGCTCAAACGACCCTCTCTACCTAATCCATCATACAACCTCTTAATGTGCATGCCCCATCCACATATCTCTCAATCCTCAACACTCAACCCCCGTCATCCTCAACAACAAAACGAACAACTCCCTTCTCTCAGTTAAAATCCCCTCGGGTTCACTATAGTTCCCTTATAGTGCCCCAGCACAAGTTGGCCAGGGAGTCTCCATAGTAGGACTTCCAACGAATATGTTGAGTAACATATGTTGCAAATTGATGAGAACCCTCCAAAGTTATCATTTTTTTGGAGGTCACATATACTGGTTGTTTTTACCTATGTTTCACAAAGTGTTGCTATCGGCAAAAACATTTTTTTTAAGGTATTTTTTGAGATTTTTAATCTTTTGACCCAAAAAGCACCAACATTTTTTTTTCAAAAGTGTTTTTCAATTGTTTTTCATTTTTTCTAAAATGCCTATTCTTTTTAAATGGTGTTTTTCTTGTTTTTTCATTTTTTACAAATGTTTAAAAATCTAAAACTTTTAATGTTCCAATTTTAAATTAAATTTGTTTAAATATCATGTATTTTTTCAAAGTTCTGATTTTTAATATAATTGTAATGGTTTTATGACACTTATTAACTTCACTTCAATGCATGGTTTGGTAATTGTACATAAATAATACTATTTTTGAACATTTAGCAAACAAATATACTTTTAAAAACTAGTTTTAATGAAAATTATATATATTTCAAAAGATTTTATTTTTAAGCTTCCATGTCAAATAAAATATATTTTTAGAATTTTCATGTATAAAATGATAATATTTAATATTATTTTCCATAAAGTAATGTTTCACATAAAATTAAACGCAAAAAGCAAACAATATACTGTGTTAAATGTCATATCAATATATTCATCATAAAACAACAATATATAGATATTTAGTCTTAATGAAAAATCTTAAAGTCAAATCATTACAAATATATCTTATCAAAAAATTATCATTTGGAACATGTTCCTCAAGGACATCTTAAAACTAATCAATAATATCATATATGCCAAATTCATCATCGGCATTATCATTTTCTAGAGTTTGGCTTTCTTCTAGGACATCATTATGGTCTTCCATTAGGTCTTCTATTTCTACTATTTCTACAAGTTGTCCAAACTGATCATTTCCAAACAACCCTTTTAATGGTGTTTGAGGCTCTTTTGACATTTTTTCCACACTTGATTCATTAAATTCCCCTTTATTTAGACCAATTTCTTGCATTGCATCTAGAAGAGTTTTAATAACATTAATTCATTGCTTAATATAATTGCATTGTAGTGAATCTTTTTCAATGGATATATGATTTCTTCATTTTTGTAAGGAGAATGATAATGTTGTACCTAATCATAAAATACATTAAAAATAAGTAAGTAAAATAGTTTAAAGAAACATAAATTATAAATTATAAAGATTGAAGAACTATAACTTATAGAAATTGAAGTATGACTCCATATATAACATCATAAATATTACCTAAACCTAAGAACATATCTAAAACCCAATCTTCTTCACTTGAAAATGTATCTATTAGATAATTAATCAATGCATGTGGGTTTTGATAAATGTTTATAGTTTTCCTTTCAAATCCTTTTCCTTGTATGTTAGCTTTCTGACCACAACATTATAACTCTATAATATTATGTTTTCCTTCACTCTTTTCATTGATAAGAAGAGGATCATACATATTATTTTTTGCCCAACATGCAATATGTATGCTTTCAATATCACTCATAAATGGATCATTGTTAGAGTTGCAAATATTAGGTTCATGCATGTAACATAAATAAACAAGAGCCACATAGTGGAAATGTCCATGCACTATTGCGAAACGGGAATTCAGAATAGTGCCAAGTGTAAAAGCTATTTGGGGAGAGGCGTAAAGTCCTTATAATCTCATAGGAATCTTAAAAAAATAGCTAAGAACACACATTTGTAAATGCCATTGTAAAAAACAACCATCGTTTAAACACCTTATAAGTTCATAGACATTGTTAAAAAAGATAGCTAAGAAAAATGGTAATTGTGCAAAAAAAAAACACATTTGTAAATGTCATTATAAAAAACCACCATTGTTTAAACTTCTTACAATCTCAAAGGCATTTTTAAAAAATTGCTAAAAAACGATAATTGTGAAAAAACAAAACACATTTGTAAATGCCATTGTTGAAAACCACCACCATTTAAACTTCTTATAAGCTCAAAGGCATGTTAAAAAAATAGCTAAGAAAAATGGCAATGGTGCTAAAGAGAACATGTTTGTAAATACCATTGTCAAAAACCAATATCGTTTACATACATTTGCAACAGCCATTGGTGTCTTCTAAATGTCATAATCTGGTCCAAAAAATTGATAAGCCATTTGGTTTCTATCATCAGCAATTGTGCAAGTTCTTCAATGCTTGGTCCACTATTTGCAAGAGTTCGATCTATTGTTATCACCAAGTTATTTCCTAGATTCAACATGAGAAGCTTTGTCATAATGCATTCCATCCATGTGTTCAGAAATTGCAATCTACACAACCAATTAAGGAAAAATCATGTTAAAGATGACAATGTAAAAAACAAAACATAAAATTAAAATTTGTTTGTAACAATCATATGAAAATGCAAAACATACCTTTGGAAAGTGAGGAACAGCATAGCTGAGAATAAATTCTTTTTCAAGTTTGACACTATGATTCTCATCATAAGCAAGTATATCATGTTGTAAATTATTTGAAGAACTTGTTAGCTAAAGATTGAGTGCAAATCCGATTTTAGGTTAGAATTGGTAATGTCAATATTCGTTTCGTTGACTTAAGGAAACATATCGATATTATGAAGTGGCATTATTTCAAACATGTCAATATTAATCACCTACCATTCATTTGGGACACCAACTGGTTAAACCACATCATGAGTTGGCAAAGGATATAGCGACAACTTCTACTGTAGATGGAATAAAAAAATGTTGATATCAGAACAACAACTGGAAACAATTATTAAAAAAAAAACTATTTTCATCTCATTATATTATATATGATGTCACAATCATATATAATATAACAAAATACTTAGAACATTTTTTTCTAATAGAAAAAAACTCTTTATTCTATTCGAATAAACTTGAACTACCCTCAAGGAGCTTACAACAACAAGTTTAGCCTTTATGGCTTCTGTACAAAGATTTTTCTATTTTCCTTCCTCCATATTCTGCTTCAGTCTTCACTGACATTGTATTCACAACTATTTCTCAAAAATATCTCTTATGCATCTCAAAATCTTCTTCTACTTCTACTTACGAGATTACATATTGGTTTTATATCTGTTCATTACTTTTCTCCTCTACCTCTGTTAGACCTAGGGGAGAGTGATTGCCAATTTAGATAGCTTATCTGCTTCCATATTTAGTTCCTTGTATATATGTTTAAAGGAAATCATTTCAAAAGAAGTTATATGTTCCTTGATAGTTTTCAATTAATGTTGGAGGTAAGGAGCATTGACCTGAATTCTCCCAGTGACCCATTCTATAACCATTTTAGAGTCTCCAAACATCTGTATTTTTTTCATCTAATTATTTATGGCTACCCTAAGGACTGCCCATAGCGCTGAAAATTTTGCTTTTTTGTTTGAACCTTGACTGAGAGCAAATTTTATATCTAGTTTCTTATTATTAGTGAGATACACATCTCCTCCTACTCCCCCTAACGGTGGTTCTCCTTAGCTGGATCTGTCACAATAGGCCTAGGGAATTGTTTTGTTTATATCTAGATTTGATATAAGTCTATGTGGGGTTGATTTGGGCTCAATTCGGTGCTCCATGACCTTCTGCATAAGCACAGTTTCTGTTATTTCTGGTGGAGTCCATGTGTTTTGAAAAACTGATATGTTCCTTGCTTCCTAGATGGTAAAAACAAAGAGTGCAGGGAGGGCTTTGTAATTACGCACCCTTTCATTCTTCCACCAATTATTGGTTCTTTGTTCTAACGAAAGGTCCAAACTGAGAGTCATTGTGCATTTTAGCCTTCTGGTAGTCTTTTCCCAGATAGAACCTGCATATGAACAAGTAAATAATAAATGAGATGTTGTCTAGTTTTTGGATTTGCATAACAAGTATAGACACGGCCCCTAGAATCCTCTCTTTCTCAGAATTTCCCATGTTAGAATTTTGTTGCTTAACACGAGCCACAGAGTTAGGATTGTTTTCAGTGGTCCTAGAGTCTTCCAAATTTTCGTCCACCACCAGATATTTTCTCCTTCATTCTCATCTTTTGTTGCAACCTCATATCCAAGTTTTGCAGAGAAGCTCCCGCACTTTCCATTCTTTGTCCAAATGAGCTTGTCGGACTCATCCTCCTCCAAATGAATAAATTTGTTAACTAGTTTGGTGACATAATGATTCCATTCTACCACTAAATCTCCCATTAATCCCAGATCTTGGGTCGTTTTCCATCCCATTCTTCCTCTTATCTGAGGTTGTCATGCCTTGAACTATGCAAGTGTTGTGACTCTCTTGGATCTTAGTTGGGTGATTAACTGGTCTGATACTCGGTATTCCTCTCCTGCACCTGCCCATGTATATTCTCCTATATGTACTCTTCTTCCATCGCATATCTTCCATGCTACCCAAGTGTCAACCAGAGGCAAAGCCTAAACGAAGGCCTTCCAGCTTATCGACCCATTTTTTCTATTTTATTTGGTTGTCTAAAACATTCTACTACATAGGACTATGGACAGTATTTGGACCTCATTGTTCTGACCCACATGGATTATGGGATTTCTGCCATCCTCCATAGTGATTTTGCATCCAAATATTTACAAAATAGATTAGGATTCTTGATTCCCCAACCTCCCTTTGATTTGGGAAGGGTTAAGGTAGTCCATTTTACTAGTGAAATGCCTTCTATCTGTTTGCTTGTCGTCCATAGGAAGGAGAGGCATTTTTTCCTTATTTTTGTTGATATACCCTTTGGAATATATGCTATTGAATCCCAATATATCAATATGCTATGGAGAACTTCTTTGATCAAAACCAATCGGCCTCCTCTGGACAGAAAGTGATTTTCCCACATAGATATTCTTGCTTCTACTTTTTTGAAGAGCCACAGACAGTCTTGAAAAGCATAGGCATTTGGATTTAGAGAAAAACCCAAATACTTAATCCCTTTTGTTATAGCATTTGTTGGATAGGGGAATGACTCCCTTACCTTGTTCAAGGGTTCTTCTAAGAGATTATTGAATGCCAACTTTGAATTTTTTATGTCTATAGCCATTCTTGTTGCCTTTTGGTATTTTTCTAGAATATTTACCAAGGCTTGAACATTTTCATATGTACCTTCTCCCATCTAGAACACCATCCACAAACAGAATATGGGTTAGTTCTACTGAACTTGAGATCCTGACCCCCTTAAATTTTCCTTCCTCCTTTTCTCTATGAATGATTCTTCTTAAAGCCTTTTCTACAAGGAGAAACAGGAATGGAGAAAGGGGAGAGCCCTTCCTCAAGCCTCTTATTAGTTTGGAGAACTAGGAGGGAGCGCCATTTATTAATACTGCAAAGAAGGTTGATTGGATGCAGCCCATTATTCATTCTACAACCTCCATTGGCATGCCTATTTGAATTAGTAACAAGTGTATAAAGGTCCATCTTACCATGTCATAATCTTTATAGAGATCTAGTTTGAGGGAAAAGGATAACATGTTTTCTCTTTTTATGGAGTGGATTGCTTCCTGCTATAGTGATACTGCATTGTGGATATGTCTGTTAAATAGAAAACAAAATTGTTCTTCCAATATTACTTTGTTGAGTATAAGTTTCATCCTTTGTGCTATGATCTTGGCTATTATTTTGTAAACCAAATTGTAGCACGAAATTTGTCTGAAGTACTCAGAGGTCTCCCATTTTTGCTTCTTAGGTATTAGTGTGATGAAGGTGGCATTCATTGTTCTTAGTATCTTCTCAGATCTTTGTGATTCTTTGACCACCTTCAGTACATCTAGTTTAATTAATTCATAACACCTTAGAAAAGACTCTAGTGTAAAACCATCTAGACCAGGGATTTTCCCTTTCTGAAAATGATGGATAACTGAGTTTAATTCCTTCTCGGTTACTTCTTTTAATAAGTCCTCCTTCATTTCATTTGTTATTGGTCGAGGAAAGAGATTTAGGACCTCCAATATTTCTGAGATTGGGCATCCCATAGGAGCTATAAATTAGGCTTTGAAATTTTCTATTGATGCCTTCTCTTTGTCCTGAAATGACTGAGTTGTATTTCGCTAAGCATCTTTTATTTCCAGTATGGTATTTATGCTCTTCCTATGCAAGGCGTAACGATGGAAGTACTTGGTATTCTTGTCTCCTTCCACTAACCATAGGGCCCTGCTTTTTAAACGCCAGTTCTGCTCTTCTTTAGCTAAAACGTTACTTCTTCTTTTTTATGTAGTCTTTAAGGACTCCAATTCTTCATTGGTAAAGATTCATGTTTTGTTTGAGTTGAACATTTCATGTAGTTTATCCTCTGTTTCTCTCAATTATTTTTGGGAAAATACCTTGTGCTTCTGCCCCCACTCTTTTGACAGTTTCTTTATTCTCGCTAGATTTTCTACCATTTGTTGCATGTAGGTGGTCGGGGTGGGGTTTTCTAATGGCTCCCAATTTTCTATGACCATATTTCGGTAAGCTTCCTCTTCTAACCATGCTGGGTTAAATTTGAAAGGGAAGGGTGGCTTCTTTTCAGGATTTTTGTTGATAAAGTGATCGATCGATGATATGAGAGCCCTCCAGTTTCCACTGTGGATTTTAAAACCAAATGCTCTTGAAATAGACTTTCTGCCACTAGAAACCATCTAACCTTTTGGAGATTGCGTGATCACCACTTCAATTATTTCTCCATGTCGACTCCATTTTTAATGGCTAGAGATCAATGATTTTTTTTCTCCTTCAAATAATGTACAGAATAAATTACTTATAGAATCTGTGCAAGCATTTTTACCCCAGAATTCTCTTGGTGTGATGGTTAGGTTCAAATCCCCTGCTAGTATTAGGTTTGAGTGATCCAACGCACCAGAATTTCATAAGGTTTCCCAATATAATATTCTTCCATGAAAGGGTTCATATATGTTTAGAAAAGACATGAGAGTCCTTGTTTATATGTCCTCCAACTCGTTTTTTATCGATGCTTCATAGAAATATTTCGAGTGCCGTTTTACTTCGTGACTTCATGTTGTGATTAAACCTCCTGAATTTCCTTCTGCAACTATTGCTTCCATATTCCATTCTTTTAAAAAACTACTTAAAACTTTCTTTGCTTTCTCCCCTTCCATCATTGTCTCTTGCATTAGCACGACTTTTGCATTCATCATACTTATCATTCTTTTGAGGGCTATAATTTGGAGGCCCCCATAGCCCCCTTGCATTAAAAGAGAGGGATATCATTAAGAACCCTTAGTCATGGCTGTTTTAACTTAAATATACCTTCCAATGGTTATTTTCTTTCTTTCTTTAATATATTTGCCCGGTTTTATTTGTGCCATGGAGAAATAGGATTTTCGTCCTGCTTGCATCCTTTGGGTTTGGTTGGGGGCTAAACCTCCGGTTAAAACTTGGTCCTCTTATATTCTATATTTAGACCTTAGACCATAATCCCTTCTTTTAGATTGGGATTTCCTTTCTATCACTTCAGTTGAATGTGTATGTGTTAGGTGGAATAACTCCCGAATTCTTGTTATTTCTCCATAGAATGCCTTTATTTATACATCTATGATGACTCTTGGGATCACACATCTGAGAGTCTCTTCATATTGCTAATATTTACAATAACGTATAATCCTGACGGATTATATTCCAACAATCCCCCCTTTAATCCGAAGGGTTGTTAGTAAGTCCGAGCATGTTTCTGAATCTTTCAAACTTTTCTCGTCCAAGTGCTTTGGTGAAGATGTCTGCAACTTGATCATTTGTGGAACAATGTCGAAGATGGACTATCTTGGTCTCTACATGATGTCGAATCAAATGATACTTTGTGTTGATGTGTTTGGTTCGATCATGGAATCTAGGATTCTTAGCCAGCTTGATTGCAGAAGTATTGTCAATCAATAATGGAGTGGAGTTCTCTTGTTTTTCTTGCAAATCTACAAGTATCTTCCTGAGCCATACTATTTCTTTTGTTGCTTCAGCTACAGCCACATATTCTGCTTCTGTTGTTGAATCTTCTGGAACTGATTGTTTGTGTGATCTCCATGAGACAGCTGTTGATCCAAGACTCATAGTGTATCCAGAAGTTGATACTCCTGTCTCCTTATCGCAATCAAAATCAGAATCTGAGTACCCAATAAGTTTGAAGTCATCCACCTTAGAGTACTTGAGTCCAACGTCTTGAGTCCCCTTCAAGTATCTTAGAACTCTTTTTGCAGCTAACCAGTGTCCTTCACAAGGTTTATGCATGAACCTTGAAAGTATGCCAACAACATAAGAAATATCTGGTCTAGTTGTTGTAAGGTAGATAAGTCTTCCTACAAGTTGTCGATACTTGGTCGCATCCTCAAATTCTTTTCCTTCGCTTGATGTGAGCTTCATTTTCTATTCCATTGGAGTAGAGATAGGGTTGCATTCTGTCATGCAAAATTTATCTAGTAGTTCTCCAACATATTTTTTCTGAGATAGGAATATGTACTTAGGATGTTGAGTGACTTCAATTCCTAAGTAATAGTGGAGATGTCCCATATCTCTCATTTCAAAGATATTTTTCAAATCTTTCTTTATGGATGCTATATAGCTCTCATTGTTCCCTGTCATCAAAATATCATCTACGTACACCACAAGATACACAACAGATCTTCCAACTTTCTTTATAAACAGTGTTGCATCATCAAGATCAAAATGTTCGAAATTTAACTTCAAAAGATGCTCGGTTAATTTTTCATACCATGCACGAGGCGCTTGTTTTAGGCCATACAAGGATTTGACAAGATTGCATACCTTTTGTTCTTTTCCTTTCACAACAAATCCTTCTAGCTGAGACATGAAGACATTCTCTTTCAAGTCTCCATTCAAGAAAGCAGTCTTCACATCCATCTGATGAACTTTCCGCCCATTATGAGCAGCTAAAGAGAGTAAGGTACGGATGGTAGCCCATTTTGCTGTAGGAGAAAATGTTTCTTCATAGTCAATTCCTTCCTTCTGTGCATAGCCTTTTCCTACAAGCCTTGCTTTGTGCTTGTCAAGTGAGCCATATTATCTGTATTTGTTCTTGTACACCCACTTGCAGCCAATTGGTTTGGTTCCAACTGGAGGGTCAACCAGCTTCCAAGTTCCATTCTTCATGAGTGCATCATACTCATTCTGCATAGCTTCTTTCCACTCAACTCGAGTAGAAGCTTCTTCAAAGGAAGTTGGTTCAAATTTATCAGATAAATTAAATTCACAATCAAATGATACATCCATGTCATCACCTGAATTATCTGCTTCTCCTCCATATTCATGTCTTTTTGAACTTCTTGTTCCCGTCTTTCCAACTTCATTCGGATGGACACTTTCAAGTGTCTTTGTGGCCCATTTAGGAATATTCCATGATGGTCCTAGTTGATCAGCTGGTGGTGCTTCATTTCCTTCAAGGTTGAGTCTTCCAAGTCTCTCAATCACATCATCCAATTGAATCTCTTGTTTAGGTGAAGTAGCAGGAAATTCTTCATGCAGGGGAGTTGGTGCTTCATATGGAAATTCCAAAGGTTGATCCAGAATAGGAATCCCCCCTTCAAGGTTTGGAATTTCATATTCATTTTCAAAATATTTCTTTGGATGAGGATATTTTTACAAATGATCAAGCTATCTCTCAATGGACTGGTCATTTTTATTAGTCTCAAGAAAAATGACATCTCTGGAAATAACAAACTTCTTGTTTACCTCATCATACAGATGGTATGCCTTGGAGTTTTCTTCGTACCCCAGGAAAATGCATTTTCTGCTTCGAGCACCAAGCTTGTTCCTTTGCTCCTTTGGAATCAAGGCATAACAGGTGGAACCAAAAACTCTGAGATGCCTGACTGAAGGGAGATGGCCAAACCACATTTCATGTGGATTCTTGTTATCAAGAGCATTTGAGGGACTTATGTTTCTCAAATAGGCTGCACATTTCACTGCATCACCCCAAAACATTAGTTTTACATTCTTAAAAAACATCATTGAGCGTACCATATTCATTATGGTTCTGTTCATTCTTTCTGCTACACCGTTTTGTTGAGGATTGTAGGCAACTGTAGTCTGATGTGAAAATCCATGTTGGCGAAGATAATCTTCAAAAGCATTTGAAGTGTATTATTTCCCATTATCAGTACGAAGTGTACCAATTTTAGATTGTGCTTGTTTTTCTGTCAATGCATGAAAGTCCTTGAATGTTTGAAATGCTTCTAATTTTGTCTTTAATGAGTAAATCTAGCACATTCTTGAGTAGTCATCAAAAAAGGTCATAAAATACTTATTCCCATTGGCAGAAGGAGTTGGCATTGGGCCACATAAATCAGAATGCACTAATTCTAATTTCCTACTTGCTCTGAAATTAGATTCATGGAATGGCAGCTTACTGTGTTTCCCTAATATACATGCATCACATTTGCTCTTCTCTTTGGGAATGGTGGGAAAACCAAATACACCATTCTTTCTCAACAAACGAAGACTGTTATAATTCAGATGACCAAATCTTGCATGCCACAATAAACTTGATGACAAATTACCTTCTCCATGCTGAGAGAGGTAGGCATAGTTCTGAACCCTTGCAGATGAACCCTTTAGCTTCAGCAGCTTCCCATCTTCATATCCAGTCATGATGACTTGGTTGTCAGAGGACTTTCTTATTTCTACGATTCCATCAAACATGTGGATGGAATGGCCTTGCTGTCGAATTTGCACCAAGGACAGCAGGCTTCTCTACAAC
>LPNX010288008.1:12452-23095 GCA_001517045.1 Pseudotsuga menziesii | reverse complement strand
GATTGGTCTTTGGTGTGGTTCTTTGCTTTTTGAGCAAAGCAAAGTGATTCTCCAGAATGCTCGGTTGTCTTCTTACCAAAAGCTTTCTCTCTGTCAGCTCTCTTCTCTACCAGGGTGTCAAATGTCAGTGATTTGAACTTGTCACTTGCTTGCAACGACTCAAGATATTTGGAGTGAGAAGGATACAAAGATTTTACAAATGTTGCAAGGGGAAGATCTGGTTTCATACCCGTGGCTTGAATCTTGTGCATGATAGCTTTGATTTCAGAGGCAACTAACATGGGATCATTGTCTTTTACTTCTAAACTGAATAGTTTTAGCATTAGTCGAATAACTACCTTTTCAGAGTGTGAATCATACAGATCGTTTAACGTTTTTAGTGCTTCAAAACATGACTTTGCAAGCAATATGTGTTGGCTCACCTCTTCACTGACTGTGGCAGTGATTACCGCTAAAGCTTTCTTGTCTTTTGTTTTCCAAATGGCCTTCTCTTTCTCGGATTCTGGAGGTTCTGAGTGTTTGGTTATGGGCCCTCCAGCTTCTGTCTCTATTGTGGTGCCTTCGCAAATACCATCCCAACGATCGTTGTAGATGAAGGCAGGTTTGATCTTCCTCCACCATTCTGGATAAGTGTCTTTGCCAGTGAGAGTGGCACCAACTACAGATGCTATAGATTGCATCTTCTGTGATGAATCTTGCAACTAAAACAATAGGAGAAAAAGAATAAAGAGTAAAGGTGCAGGTCTAAGTCTCGGCCACCTTCCTCAAGCTTTACAACAATGTCAATGTCTCTGCTATTGTCATACAAACTTTGAAATACAAACTTAATCCTCTCAAGCCTACAATACCAACTTTAAATATGCTTTCAATGGCTTTCAAACTAGTAGAAAACTATCTCTCACCAACGCAAAGGAAGATATGTGCAGCATTTACCAATTAAACTCCATGCATAGTTCTAGGGTAGAAATTAGGGTTTTTGTAGTTCCCAACAGTCACAAACAATTGCAACAAAAATTGTAAAAGGGTTTTACCTCCACTAGCATGATTCTTTCAACAAGCTCTCTCAGCCTTTTGCAAATCACTCACGTCCAAATTCAGTTGGTACACACAGGCTCAAGCATAGTCTTCCATGATTTCACAACTTTCAGCAATTTTCTTGGCAGGTCGCAGCAACTTCACAATCAATTGTAGATCGTTTTCTCCAGATTTGGTAGCCACAGCTCTAAGAAAGAGGATAAAACGCACAGTTCTGATAGCTTCAAATGGTGGTCGCAGATGTGAGGAGGGAGTGGCAGATTGCACAACCCTCTCCAGGCAGATTGAAGAAGTTCCTGCTCTCAAAAAAATGCAGTCCACACTCAATTAGAAGAGCCCACGCTCTACAGATAGAGTCCACGTAGCTAGCAATTGGATGGCACACACCAAGAATGGAGTCTTCCAAGTCACAGAGAGTCATGGATTTATCTCGCAGTGAGATGAGAGGTCACGGCTCAGGTAACTCCTTGAATTCGCAGCAATACTACACGCACTTCACACAACTGGAAGAGGGGAACTCACGGATCAGTAATCAACAAGTGGTGGTCTCTTCATATTGTGGACATTGTGGACGAAGCAATCTCGTTCAAACATGAGACAATTGGGAGTCTTGCTCATCAATGTTAGTGAACGAGGCAAGTTAACGCTTTTCTCCAACAGTATTCCAATGATGGGAGTCTTCATGCGATATATATCACCCACGGGTTTCACCAGAATGGTTGCAAGTGAGATGAGACAAGAAGCTTTAGGCTTAAGTGCAACATTTTTTACACAGACTTTACGAGGAGCTAGGGTTCCTGTTGATACAACTTCAACGCAACCCCAAAAAGTAGACAGATCGTGAGGAATGAAGAGGCGGCCCGCAAAAAATTAGGGTTTACGTCGGTGGCAGACTCAAACACTAATACAATGGAGGAGAGGCATCTCCAGGTTGAAATGGCACAGTGGCACGCAGATATTTAGACTTGAGGAGAGTCTGCAAACTGCAAGCGGGCAAGATGGCAAAAACTAAAACGCTAACTATCACAAGGATTATCACATCACGCAGAGGATGGATGAGGCTGAGCGGAGTAGAGAAAGCATTTTACTCAGAGAAATATTATCGCATCACTCATGAACATTAGAGCAGCTAGCGCATGCACCAATGCATGCAATATGCAGACTGAGGAAAGCTCAGGGTGCAGATAGCAGCAAAATGTAGACTGTACATGCAGGAGTTATGAATCGCTCTAATACCACTGTCAGGTGGAATAACTCCCGAATTCTTGTTATTTCTCCATAGAATTCCTTTATTTATACATCTACGATGACTCTTGGGATCACACATCCGAAAGTCTCTTCATATTCCTAATATTTACAATAACGTATAATCCCAACGAATTATATTCCAACAGTATGATTCATTAATTTGTCTTTCATTTTTTTAGTAGTTTTGTTTTCTTTATGTGAAAGTTCCTTTATCATTGAATTATCTGAAAAGACAAAGTTTTGAACATAATTACCTTCTTCAGCCATGGGTGTGCTTGGACCAGATCAAGACCTATCATGCCTTTTTTCGCCACCTTAAGCTAGCACCTGTACTTTTCATCAGTGGCTTCTTGAATCTTTTTCAATTTTTGGTCTGTCACCTTCTCTTTGCATCCTATGTCGTTTTCTATGACTTTATTTTTTTAGACTGACTCCGTTTTAGGTCGAGTTGGTTCTGGTCTCTGTGCACCACCATTAGTTTTCCTAACACAGATCTTTTTAAATTGTGGTTTCTTTTGTCCTTCCTGGTTGTCAGCGCAGTCATTATGTAAATGAGCAACCTTCCTGCAGCTATAGCATCTAAACGGTAGCTTCCAATAATCCAATCGATGTGTCCATAAACCTCCATGCATTACAATTAGAATTTCTTTGAATAACCCTTCTCTTATGTCCATTTATACAAATATTCATGCGCACCTTCTATTTATCTTGTCCTCCCAGTCATCTTCTAGCATGAGGAACTTACCCAATTTGTTTCCAATTGCTTATAATATGTGTTTCTACCAGAACACCATTGGAAGGCCTGGAAGGATCACCCAAATCTGTTGTACATTGTGTGGCTCCTTCTTCGCATTGAAATTTATATGCCATTTCCTTAGAATTAGTCCTGAAGGGCCCCATTTCGACCTTTGGTTTAACACGTTTGTCCCATCCTCCTCTTCATTGACCTTGAAGAGGAACCACCCTCTCGAAAGGATGTATAAATTGATGTGTGTCCAATTAAGGGGCACCAATGTGTATCCATCCACCTTGTTAGAGAATCGTTTCCCGTCTCTCTATTTTTTTTTTTTTTAGAGTTTTATGATCATGAAACTGTTTGATATTTACTTTCTTCGTGAGGGTTTTTCACAGCCATCCTTATCTCGATTGCAGATTCCCTCCATCCAATGGGCAAGAAGAAAATTCAACGATTGACTATGTTCCTTGTCCGTTGGATGGACGAAATCAGCAATTGAGATAAGCTCAAGAGTTTCTCACAAGTGAAAATATAATAACAAGTATAAGGGTTTACCTCTCCTCGATTATGATTTACCTGACCTCGATTATGAGCAAGGTAAGATTTTTTTCTTTTTTAAGATTCGTATGAAATTATTCTGGTTTATGTTCATGACAGGGTTTTGGTGTTCTATTGGAGGATAAACTATTTATTTTTTCTGATCTTATTACTTTGAAGGATAAAATAAGTGGTTTTGCTAAAAATATCTATTGGATCAACAGATTATTGGTTAACCATAATATTCAATGCAACGTTATTTCATATTCCATATCATTCATCATATCATATTGAATAAATCAACACATCAGTAAATGAATAAACTTTCCCACGGGCCACCACTTTGGATAAATGGAATGCTTATTGTGTTTTCTTTATGACAATTTAAAACCCTAAACTTCAGTAGAAATGTGAAATGTGGCGGATTGACCAAGCTAGGACTAAGATCAATCACAACTACTCTCAATGAAAAGGATGGGTAATTATGAAAGAAATGATTTGGTCAGTAATGTGAAGTTATTAATACATATGAAACAGAATTTCATCTTTTCCACTAGTTGATTCCCCGATAATTACAGGGAAATTATAGTTCTGTGGAGTATAGTGCCCCATCCTTTCGCTTAATCCCTATTATTTCCAGCGATTGTAGTTGGGATGCCTTTCCATCCCCGATCCTGAGCTAAATGACCTATAGCATGAGGAAGTAGTTCTCTACTTTCAATCAATAAAGGCAGTAAACCCTACAGTTGAGCCCAAAGATGATAATTCGGCGTAGGGAAGCAAAGCATCAAAAAAAGCAATCATCTTCCCCATCCTTGATATAATAGATTTTCATGTGAATTCAAACTACCAATCTAATGATTGGGACTGAATTTGGCGGATAATTAAATATACTAGATTCTTATAATTATAAGGCAAGGTAGCTAGTAACTAGAAGGATCATTCTTCCCTGCTTATTTTCAATTGCCATATCTTATGTTAATGATAATATATTTACTCTGACTATACAATGGAGAAGAAAGTGTTTCACAAGATGAAATAAATAAAACATCTCAAATATGTCTTTCTCAAATCCTGTTGTAATTCTCTATATCCATATCAATGGCCACTATCATCTAAATATTTAGGCCAATAGACTTCAAACAACCATCCTAATTAACACTAAAATAAATCATGAGTTATATTAGGGTCCATGATAAAATATAGAGGTAGAGGAGGATTTTTGGAGATGTTGGGGCGGTATCATTCCTCTTATCCAAACACCTGCCTTAACTGTAAAGTCAATGGTACTCACCACTATATGGCTATGACACTTGGTGCCTTTGAACTAAAGTTGTCCAGAACCACGGTAAGTGCCCAAGCATTCCAACATCTTCTTATTGCACTACACGTTTAGATAATTACTGGTGCGAGTGAATCATAACTCATGATTTTTATAGGAACTATCTATCCCATTGCATGGAGCTTCTTTATTGTTTCTGCTATAAAACACTCCACAGTATCACCCATACCTCAGAATTTGGGGCCTCTCCAATTTAAAATACACCAATAATCACGTTTAGAAAATTTTGTTCAAAATCGAAAGAATGCTCCCAACATTTGTCCATGAAATCCTAAGATAAACATAGATAAAAATATCAAAAACATATTGTTAAAATAACACTTTCTTAACATTAATAATCAATCACATAATCAAAATTTAGTACTACATAACTAATTCGAATCTCCCAAAAAAAATTAAATTAAAAATAAGGAGGCAGACTTCTACATAATTTTGACTCGCACACACTACTACAGTCTTCCTACACTCCAATAACAACAAAAACATAATTATATCTAATTTAACAACGTACTTCAAGCATTAAATGGCATGGCATAGCGTTACGTGAACTAGGTAATTTATGTTACATGCCTAAGAATTGAATATTGTTTTGAAATAAAAATAAAATTTTGAATAATTGAATATGATTACCAAGATGTAGTAGGGAACAAGGATTTGAAACGGGTGGTGTGACCCATGCGATACCCTTGAATGGATAAAGTATGGGACTCAAGTGGGCTACTAGATAATAATAGATCCTTTCAAGTTTAAACATTGTTTGAGCAGTTAAAATTACTCCCTTTCCTCCAATTTGCACCCTATACTCAAGCGTATATATTTTCCTTCTAAAACTTTGTCATCATAAGTTGGTATGTTATGTTAGGCTGCATAAGTGAAAATTATAGATAGTCCATGTCATCCAAATTGTTTTGATATAATCAGTGCACTTGTTCATCATGTTGGTTATTCAATCAGACAAAAATTGTGCTAGCTTCTCTTTTATTGTGTTTTGGAAACTTATTGAACCAATGGTAAACCCATTCCTCTAGTGTAGATTTTTTTAGGTGTGCACAGCTGAACAGTGAGATCTTCTTTACTTTATAACTCTCAATAACGTTAATATCTTCCATATTGGTTTTTTTCTCTTTAGAAATAAGATTAGTACTTAAGCACTCATGTCACAATTTTTTGTCTACCTGAGCCTGACTACAATTCTCTCCTTTGGAAGATCAATTTTATTAAATCCTACAAGTCCTCTCCTCATGTTGTTTGAAAATTTGTGGAAGGATATCTTAGTTAATGCAATGCACTACGGCTTTGTAATGAAACCATTGTACCCAACATTAATTGGACATTAACAAAAATTATCTTATTTTATTTTATATAACCATGTAGCTGTTGATTTCTCCTTTCCCAAAACAAACCCATTACCTGCTAGGTGCACCTTTCCTCCTAGTCTGAAAACTTGAAAAACCACACAACTTCGATAAACTGAATGACCATATGTTAAGTCTAGCCATGCTATATCACTATGAACCTCTATTTGGTATCAAACTGCTAAACCTGTTTCTCATGCTAAAAGCTCCCAAGGTAGATAAAATTAGCAAGTTATAGTCTTATATACAGAGATAAGGAAATGGCAATCAAACTAAGCTTATGGACTATCAACAATACTAGCATAATGCTATTGCAATTAAAGTTTGTTTCCTCTTTTATGTTTGACTAAAACTTAACAACAGTTTTCTTTATGGGCTTTCTTCATAAGTTTAGTAAGGGTTTTAAATGCATAAGGAGGACGCTTTTTGGCTTGACCCAATTTATAAAGTTGAATTAAGATTCTTTTTTATTATTGGCAAAGTACCAAGTGTGGATACAAGGCGAGTTATGGTCAACTAGTAACAATAACCAATGTGATGTAGGTGTGATAAGGGATATGATCGAGCTCACTTGCTTAAATGATATCCATAAGGGTCTTTGATTTCTTGAATGGATTTCAATTATTTCTAGGGTTTTGTGAAGAAAAATAGACATTAAATAAACAAATAAACCTTATATATGAATTGAAAACGTTAGGTATGATTATTCGTATATGGTTGGTGAATATATTTGCATGTATTCCAATTGATTGCTATATTTCTATATCTCAGTTAGTATTTTGTGTTTGTTGATATTTTGTTCTTTGATTTTTTTCCAGAAAAGGTTGGAGTACTTGAAGACCGCCTCAAGCTACTGTAAGAAAACTATCTCCACACAAAAAAAAGGTGCATACTTTGCCATGCATTATATCATTTAAAGTCTTTGTGGAAGTGTGATTAACTATGTATTTTCACAATTAACGGATTCCACTAAAAAATGTGGTCTTGATCCCATAAATTGGATCATACAATCTGCCAATTCCTTTAAAGTGTGATTGTCTCTCTCCATAAAATTATTTTGTCATGGTGTGTATGGAACAATATGGTGCATTTGAATGCCCTATTTAATGCAGTAAGCTAGTAATTTTTTTGTTAACATATTCACCTCCATTATCGATTATTAACTTTTGGAGTTGATGTCTAGATTGTTTTTTTCTACAAGGGCCTTGAAGGCCAAGAACATGTCAAAAAATTCACTCTTAAGTTTTAATAAATCAACCATATTATCAATGAAAGTTAAGAAGTACTTGAACCCAGATAAAGAAGTAGAAGTAAGCAAAGCACACAAAACACTATGAACCAACTACAAGGAGATCAAGGTGTGCTAAGATGCATTGTCAAAATTGTTATGAATATGTTTATTGAGAACACATCTAGGACAAACACTAGCTCTACAAAAAAACAAGAGAAATCCTAATCACCATATTTTGATTACATGGTTGTCGAAATTAAAGACATTATCACAGGGAAACAATTTGTGAAGAGGGAACCCTGTGTTCTATTTTATGAAATCAGTGTTTCGGACTACAACATAATTGAGCCCATCATCGGGGCGTAGACTCAGAACATGAGAAAGATTTGAAGGATAAAGGGACCTTCTTAACCATAAATAGATGGTCAGGGAAAATGAAGCAATTAAACATGGTTATTGCAATGAACAGTAGTTTAAATGACCAAATTACTCATGCCAAAATTTACTCATCGTTACGACTAATAAAAATTCATGGAAAAGAAGATGGACCAAAGTTATCAATTTTGTACAACCTCGAAATATCATCAGTTGACAATTGTAGTTTCTAGGACATCCATACCAGGGGAAATGTGTTGGTGTTAAAGATTGATATGCCCCTACATTCTAGCCATGAGAGCATTGAAGTCAGGTTACAAAAAACAAGTAATGAAAAATAGTTTGAAGGAAACTTCTTTTTCTGTTATTAGTTAGGTCAATTTATCTTTATACCTTTTTGCTATTGGAAAACCGATTGAATAAAGGCATGTGATATATCTATGATGCATAAAATCTTCTTGTTGATGTGTATTTGAAAAAATATATATTTCTTTCAAATGTTGTTCTAGCGAAGGAGGTATGATTTAATAATTTGGCTCAATATGGCTAGGTTTTTATCATAAGCCTTAGTACATGGATGACAATAACCTGAATACTTTAACAATTTGGCTCAATATATCATTTTTTTGTCATCAATGTGAAATTTACTAAGCCAAATATGGTTACTAATCTATAATAATCACTCTGCTAATTATTAATTAATAACACACTAAAACTCGACCATACAAAGAAAAACAAACACAAGAAATACCCTGGAAACCCCAGTCCTTTTGGGAAAACAAGCAAATGCTTGCCTTCTTCTTATTGTTCGATTTGTTTACAACAACACTATTGTAGACCTCCAAATAAAACCTCTGGATCTAGACCAAAACTTCTTGGAAAACTCTAGCCACGGACTAGGGTTTTCTGAGACCAGACCACACTAAAGACGCCCTTGATCCTCTCTTCAATTTGGATAGACAAACTATAGATCCACCTTGGATCCAATAGACAACAGATATCCCTGATTACAACTTGGTGATGTGAAAACTCCACAATCTTACCTTCATCTAAATGAGTTATATAATAGACTGATAAAATATTGTAGGAAAGACTTGAAAATCACTACACATTATTAAAATGACCATCATCTAGCTTATTTGTTCATTACAACATCCCTAACCACCTTAATGGGATCTTTGGGATGACAATAACTTCATCAACACCCATAATTACCAAAATCAAGCTCCATTAACTGAATTTGTCACATTTAACACCATTATGAAACCCAATTACAATTATAGCAATCCACACATGGATTCAAATACATATATACAATAGAATTAAATCTTTAAATAATAATTTACATGTCCACGCAGGGGTGAACTATCTAGTCCAATGGTAAAACTTGGTAATTACACTACAGAATCATAATATAATCATGGTCACCCATTATTAACAATTTACCATGTAATTAAGCGTACAATACCTACATGAATGCAGATACACAGATGCCATGCAAACCATGCACACATGCATACTCATAGATATGAAATAAAGGTATTCTATAATAAAAATAGAGGTGGCATTCATAATTAAAACACAGAGCATGCGCAATAATATAAACACTTATCTTAGTATACGTTCCCAAGTGGTTGCGGGAGTTGGACATTCCTCCCAGTTGTAGGCTCTATGTTGTACTTAATCTCTCTACAGTAGAGGCCACCCCTGATATGGGGCTATCAATCCACAGTGGCAATGTGATTTGCAATTCTCCAATCATCCCAACACAAATACAAATAACCAACCATCCCAAAACTAGGTTTATCAAGCTACCCACTATCGCAAGGGCATAATCACATAGTCAAGCCAACTCACAAGCTGCTCAGATGGCCCTCTCTACCTAATCCATCATACAAAACCCAATTACAATTATAACAATCCACGCATGGATTAAAATACCTATATACAATAGAATCAAATATTTAAATAAGAATATACATGTCCACGCAGGGGTGAACTATCTAATCCAATGGTAAAACTTGGTAATTACACTATAGAATCATAATATAATCGTGGTCACCCATTGTTAACAATTGACCATGTTATTAAGCGTATAATACCTACATGAATGCAGACACATTAATGCCATGCACACATGCATACTCATATCTATGAATCAAAGGTATTCCATAATAAAAATAGAGGTGGCATTCATAATTAAAACACAGAGCATCCACAATGATATAAACACTTATCTTAGTATATATTCCCAAGTGGTTGCAGGAGTTGGACATTCCTCCTAGTTGTAGGCTCTCTGTTGTACTTAATCTCTCTACAATAGAGGCCATACCTGAGATGGGGCTATCAATCCATAGTGGCAATTTGATTTGCAACTCTCCATTCATCCCAACACAAATAGAAATAACCAACCATCCCACAACTAGGCCCTATCAAGCTACCCATTATAGCATGGGAATAATCACATAGTCAAGCCAACTCACAAGCTGCTCAGACGACCCTCTCTACCTAATCCATCATACAACCTCTTAATGTGCAAGCCCCATCCACATATCTCTCGATCCTCAACACTCAACCCCCGTCATCCTGAACAACACAACGAACAACTCCCTTCTCTCAGTTAAAATCCCCTCGGGTTCACTATAGTTCCCTTATAGTGCCCCAGCACAAGTTGGCCAAGGAGTCTCCATAGTAGGACTTCCAAGGAATCCAGCATGCAGGATAGGTCTCCCCAAAGGGCTCACTGCCCCATTACACCAGTCTTGAAGTTTTCATCAGGTCACA
>LPNX010288008.1:0-12300 GCA_001517045.1 Pseudotsuga menziesii | reverse complement strand
GTTGTTTTTACCTATGTTTCACAAAGTGTTGCTATCGGCAAAAACATTTTTTTCAAGGTATTTTTTGAGATTTTTAATCTTTTGAGCCAAAAAGCACCAACATTTTTTTTTTCAAAAGTTTTTTTAAATTGTTTTTCATTTTTTTTTAAATGCCTATTCTTTTTAAATGGTGTTTTTCTTGTTTTTTCATTTTTTACAAATGTTTAAAAATCTAAAACTTTTAATGTTCCAATTTTAAATTAAATTTGTTTAAATATCATGTATTTTTTCAAAGTTCTGATTTTTAATATAATTGTAATGGTTTTATAACACTTATTAACTTCACTTCAATGCATGGTATGATAGTTGTACATAAATAATACTATTTTTTATCATTTAGCAAACAAATATACTTTTAAAAACTAGTTTTAATGAAAATTATATATATTTCAAAAGATTTTATTTTAAGCTTCCATGTCAAATAAAATATATTTTTAGAATTTTCATGTATAAAATGATAATATTTAATATTATTTTCCATGAAGTAATGTTTCACATAAAATGAAACGCAAAAAGCAAACAATATACTATGTTAAATGTCATATCAATATATTCATCATAAAACAACAATATATAGATATTTAGTCTTAATGCAAAATCTTAAAGTCAAATCATTACAAATATATCTTATCAAAAATTTATCATTTGGAACATGTTCCTCAAGGACATCTTAAAACTAATCAATAATATCATACATGCCAAATTCATCATCGGCATTATCATTTTCTAGAGTTTGGCTTTCTTCTAGGACATCATTATGGTCTTCCATTAGGTCTTCTATTTCTACTATTTCTACAAGTTGTCCAAACTGATCATTTCCAAACAACCCTTTTAATGGTGTTTGAGGCTCTTTTGACATTTTTTTCCACACTTGATTCATTAAATTCCCCTTTATTTAGACCAATTTCTTGCATTGCATCTAGACGAGTTTTAATAACATTAATTCATTGCTTAATATAATTGCATTGTAGTGAATCTTTTTCAATGGATATACAATTTCTTCATTTTTGTATGGAGAATGATAGTGTTGTACCTAATCATAAAATACATTAAAAATAAGTAAGTAAAATAGTTTAAAGAAACATAAATTATAAATTATAAAGATTGAAGAACTAAAACTTATAGAAATTGAAGTATGACTCCATATATAACATCATAAATATTACCTAAACCTAAGAACATATCTAAAACCCAATCTTCTTCACTTGAAAATGTATCTATTAGATAATTAATCAATGCATGTGGGTTTTGATAAATGTTTATAGTTTTCCTTTCAAATCCTTTTCCTCATATGTTAGCTTTCTGACCACAACATTATAACTCTATAATATTATGTTTTCCTTCACTCTTTTCATTGATAAGAAGAGGATCATACATATTTTTTTTTCCCAACATGCAATATGTATGCTTTCAATATCACTCATAAATGGATCATTGTTAGAGTTGCAAATATTAGGTTCATGCATGTAACATAAATAAACAAGAGCCACATAGTGGCAATGTCCATTCACTATTGTGAAACGGGAATTCAGAATAGTGCCAAGTGTAAAAGCTATTTGGGGAGAGGCGTAAAGTCCTTATAATCTCATAGGAATGTTAAAAAAATAGCTAAGAACACGCATTTGTAAATGCCATTGTAAAAAACAACCATCGTTTAAACTCCTTATAAGTTCATAGACATTGTTAAAAAAGATAGCTAAGAAAAATGGTAATTGTGCAAAAAAAAAACACACATTTGTAAATGTCATTATAAAAAACCACCATTGTTTAAACTTCTTACAATCTCAAAGGCATTTTTTAAAAATTGCTAAAAAATTATAATTGTGAAAAAGAAAACACATTTGTAAATGCCATTGTTGAAAACCACCATCATTTAAACTTCTTATAAGCTTAAAGGCATGTTAAAAAAATAACTAAGAAAAATGGTAATTGTGATAAAGAGAACATGTTTGTAAATACCATTGTCAAAAACAATATTGTTTGCATACATTTGTAACAGTCATTGGTGTCTTCTAAATGTCATAATCTAGTCCAAAAAATTGATAAGCCATTTGGTTTCTATCATCAGCAATTGTACAAGTTCTTCAATGCTTGGTCCACTATTTGCAAGAGTTCGATCTATTGTTATTGCCAAGTTATTGCCTAGATTCAACATGAGGAGCTTTGTCATAATGCATTCCATCCATGTGTTCAGAAATTACAATCTACACAACCAATTAAGGAAAAATCATGTTAAAGATGACAATGTAAAAAACAAAACATAAAATTAAAATTTGTTTGTAACAATAATATGAAAATGGAAAGTGGAAATGTAACAATAATAAATTCTTTTGCAAGTTTGACACTATGATTCTCATCACAAGCAAGTATATCATGTTGTAAATTATTTGAAGAACTTGTTAGCTAAAGATTGAGTGCAAATCCGATTTTAGGTTACAATTGGTAATGTCAATATTCGTCGACTTATATGAAGTAGTATTATTTCAAACATGTCAATATTAATCACCTACCATTCATGAGTTGGCAAAGGATATAGCGACAACTTCTACTTTAGATGGATAAAATGTTGATATCACAACAACTGGAAACACCTATTAAAAAAAAAACTATTTTCAGCTCATTAATATGAATCACTTTCATATAAAAAAAATTAGCATGCCTCTATTGGCAGTGCTTTGCACAAGAATACCCGTATGCGAAATTGTGGTAATTTGTAATAGGTTGTCACCATCATGCCAATGTTGGTTTGATAACTTATGTGGAAGAGATAACTCAATGCATATCGTCCAAGGAGGCTCAAACCTTCCAAACCACCAAGAGGACATGGACACAATAAATGTTGCATTATATTTGAGACTTGAAAATTACTAGATTTAAATAATAAAATTACACCAACAAAGGAGTTATAACATGTGAAAAGATGCCACTCTTATAGCTCCTTGGGAAGAAACAAGATCACAAGCTAATCATTTGGTATCATCTAAGTACAAACAAACATCATAACTATTAAAAAATAAACAGTTGTGATCGAATCCATAACAAGAGCCACATGGTGGGAATGTCCTCGACATTGTCACTTGCTTTATTTCTAGAAAGTTGTAACGAGGAGGAATTTCGTTCAAGCTAAGGACAATTAATGGATAGTTCTTAGACTTGTGTTGTGTACACAATTAAACTTCAAGAAAAAAACTCTATATAGCAATTTCACCATATGTTTTTGTTTCACATGAAATAATATAAAAAAAGATACAACAATTTGATTAACATGAAATATTACAAAAAAGTGGTACAACGTTGGCAAACAAGTAAGAAATGACAAAATATGTGCGCTATCGTGATTCCTTATTTGACCCAAACTAATGTAGCCCTTGGATTCAAAATATGCACGTTTTTAACACTGCATAGTCAATAAGTGAATTCATAATCAAATTTAAATTAGCTAAGTGAATATTGGCTATCACCATTGGTATTGGGTTGAGAATTCATAATCAATTTCAAAACTGGAATGGTAAGCTTTACAAGATTAGGTTAGTATGCAGAAAAAGAACAGAATCAAATTCAATTCATAATAAAATGAACATAATTACATTTTACCTTCCACAAACATTTCTTATTTGAGCATTCATGTTGGCAAGTAATCAAGTCCCCTACCAAACCTCGCTCATCACAACGTAAGTATAAATAACCATACAATACAAGTATCATCAATAAAACCATGATCAACTATATGTTCCACACAACAAAGATCATCCATGGTTCCCTATACCACAATCATCAATTGTTAACCAAGCTATGCACCAAGCCATCGGTCATATGTAGAAAATGAAACATCCACATAACCTGTGTGTTATCAAAATTTTGTCTAAGATTTATAATGTAATATACTACCACACGCATATATACTCATATTGGTCATGTGACCCAAATCAAGTTTACAACATATAATTCCACACACAAGTTTGTCATACATAATCCATACTTCATCAAAACTCGCCGCTATGGGTTTCATATACTATACCATCCAAGATGAGACACTATATAAACACAATGTGGAACACCAAACTAGCTCTTATTTGACATCACGATATTAATATAAGTCATATATTTTATGTAGCTGCTTTGCTTTTTCCTAGCTTAACTCTAGTTCTATGAAATATATGATAAAAATAATAATTGAGAGTTACATTGATGTGTGTATTAATGCTTGGTATTTTTTCTTATTATATATATTATTTTATTATTTATTGTTAAATATTATATTGAATTGGCGTATACTCGTTACACTAAGCACAAAGATTCCACATCATCCTCATACTAAATTATAGAATGCATTTCACTTCTCTAAAAATAACAATCTTTAATAACTAATCATACACCTAAACTGGACTATTAAGAAACATGGAAAATTCTTAAAAAAACATTAAGGTAATTTAATTTTAAAATGTTCTGTCATTGTTTAACTATATCCATTTCTTCTCCATTGAGTATTTAATTTCCATAATCTAGATCCTAATGTTTTTTTCCTTAGACATATAGTATCAATTTGTCTAGCTTCTAAAGTTTTGATTAGGCTCTAGTTCAATTTTAATTTAATTTTTTCTTGGCTATCATGTGTTAAAGTAGGTTTGTTTTTCGCTCTTTGGCATTTTACTATATAGAACTTAACTATAAGAGAATTGCAAGTTTAGGATATAATCACCTTGGTTATCATCTTCATCATCATCAAAAACAGCAACCAAATTTAAAATAGGTAAGTGGATTGAGTGGATGTGTAATGTTTTTATATAATTATATTATATTTTGAAAGATTATATTATATTTAATTTAATAAAGTATAGCAATCATGAATACCCCTTGCAATGTAATCATACTCATAAATCAAAGTATTTAAAAACAATATTTTTTCTTAATTGTTGAACACAAGGAGCATACAACTATGGCTATCATTCTTGCTTTGTAAGTATTAATCTTTATTTAAAGTTGGAGTATAGTATTTGGTGTTGAAACTTAAAACTATTCACTAATTGCATAGAGAGTGATCAATATGGAAAAAATGTTGTCATAATATGGGGGAGATGTTGACATATAATATAACTTAGGTGACACCAAAACAAATTAAATAAAGTTATTGTTGTATATGTCAATTCCAAATTTTAGATAAATATTAAGAAAATAAAACCAATGTAGATCCATCTTAATCTTGAGTAAAAAAATTAAAGCTTTTAAAAAAATTAATACATTTAAGATGAATTTACACCAATTTATAACTTTTTATTAATTAATTAAGATCAACCTTAAAGCCTTGTTTATTTTGTGAATTAAAATGAATTGTTAATAACACTCTTAATGTTTATTTTGTAAATTAAAAGAAATTCTTAATAACACATCTAAACTTTATCACAAATCATTAGTAAGTATCTTCTATATTTGATCTTAAATATGCTTGAACAAAATTTTCATTCCTTTTAACACCTTTGTCTAATTAATTCGAGGTGGCGTTGAATGAGAAAAAATATGAAATTAAATATTTTAAAATATAATTTAATTATATAAAAGCATTACCTTAATTACCATTCTTTGAACTAAGTTTTTATTAAAAATTTTAATGATTCTAATGCCTACATTTTACTTAAAAAATGATTTAAGAGCACGGAAGATGAAAATGATATATTGAAGTGATCTTAGTGACATATTTCATAGTCACCATTTTTCGAAATAAGTTTGTATTAAATATTTTATTATCAAAATACCTTGAACTTTAATGAAGAAAGTATTTAAGAGTATTGAAATGATTTTAGTGAAATATTTCATGCAAATATTTTAATTATCAAAATGATTTAAGTGATTTAAGAATATTCAAGATAAAAATCATGTATTGAAATGATCTTAATGAAGTATTTAATGTTTTCCTTATTATAAATAAAAACATTATAAAGCATTTTTATTTTATTTATTTATTTATTTTAAATAATAAAACATAGTAATATTTGATTTTAAATACAAATTAATAATTGTTTTTATCTCAAACTAAAAAAAATTATAATAATTATATATGACGAGTTCCAACTTAAATTTATCAATAATTAATAAAAATAAATATAACTGTTGCTTATTTAAGATTTTGGATTTTTATATTTATATTTATTAATTTAAATTTGTTGATTAATTAATAATATTTTATTATTTATTAACTTTATAAATTAAATAATTAAAATTTATTACTTAAATTAAACATATTAAAAATCTAATTTAAAATGTCATTTTAAACTTCCTCAATCTTTATATTTTTTGAAACTTTAAAATTTTAAATTAATTTTACTTTCTTTTAAATTTGTTTTCAGAATAATATAAAATATAAAAAAAAAAGACAATTTTAAATTTTAAATGAATTATTTTTTATTTAAATTTATGATAAAATTTATTTAAAATAATAATAATAAACTATATATATATTAAAATTGATGTCAAATCACTGGAAATTGATGATGATGATGATGGTTAACGTCCTGTGAGACCAAAATTTGGTCTATCGGACCCTGAAGAAGAAAGTTAATTAGTTTGTTTTAAAGTTATATTTCTATGCTCAAAGAGCTTGGAGAGAAGCGTCTCGAGCTTACTATAATTTTGACAAGCTAAAAGGCTAGGAATGTCGGTATTGCAACAAAGATTATGAAACTGGGATCTAATGTGGGTGTATGCAGGGCACTCTAAGAGGAAGTGATTTTCATCTTCAATGTTCTTACTCTCACAAAGGTGGTAGATCTTTTCTACCCAAGGAGTTTTAGGGACTGTCCAACGACATAATCAAAATCAAAATTTAGTACTACATAACTAATTCGAATCTCCCAAAAGAAATTAAATTAAAGATAAGGAGGCAGACTTCTACATAATTTTGACTCGCACACACTACTACAGTCTTCCTACACTCCAATAACAAAAAAAACATAATTATATCTAATTTAACAACGTACTTCAAGCATTAAATGGCATGGCATGGCGTTACGTGAACTAAGTAATTTACGTTAGATGCCTAAGAATTGAATACTGTTTTGAAATAAAAATAAAATTTTGAATAATTGAATATGATTACCCAGATGTAGTAGGGAACAAGGATTTGAAACGGGTGGTGTGGCCCATGCGATACCCTTGAATGGATAAAGTATGGGACTCAACTGGGCTACTAGATTATAATAGATCCTTTCAAGTTTAAACATTGTTTGAGCAGTCAAATTACTCCCTTTCCTCCAATTTGCACCCTATACTCAAGCGTATATATTTTCCTTCTAAAACTTTGTCATCATAAGTTGGTATTTTATGTTAGGTTGCATAAGTGATAATTATAGATAGTCCATGTCATCCAAATTGTTATGATATAATCAGTGCACTTGTTCATCACGTTGGTTATTCAATCAGACAAAAATTGTGCTAGCTTCTCTTTTATTGTGTTTTGGAAACTTATTGAACCAATGGTAAACCCATTCCTCTAGTGTAGATTTTTTTAGGTGTGCACAACTGAACAGTGAGATCTTCTTTACTTTATAACTCTCAATAACATTAATATCTTCCATATTGGTTTTTTTCTCTTTAGAAATAAGATTAGTACTTAAGCGCTCATGTCACAATTTTTTGTCTACCTGAGCCTAACTACAATTCTCTCCTTTGGAAGATCAATTTTATTAAATCCTACAAGTCCTCTCCTCATGTTGTTTGAAAATTTGTGGAAGGATCTCTTAGTTAATGCAATGCACTCCGGATTTGTAATGAAACCATTGTACCCAACATTAATTGGACATTAACAAAAATTATCTTATTTTATTTTATATAATCATGTAGCTGTTGATTTCTCCTTTCCCAAAACAAACCCATTACCTGCTAGGTGCACCTTTCCTCCTAGTCTGAAAACTTGAAAAACCACACAACTTCGATAAACTGAATGACCATATGTTAAGTCTAGCCATGCTATATCACTACGAACCTCTATTTGGTGTCAAACTGCTAAACCTGTTTCTCATGCTAAAAGCTCCCAAGGTAGATAAAATTAGCAAGTTATAGTCTTATATGTAGAGATAAGCAAATGGCAATCAAACTAAGCTTATGGACTATCAACAATACTAGCATAATGCTATTGCAATTAAAGTTTGTTTCCTCTTTTATGTTTGACTAAAACTTAACAACAGTTTGCTTTATGGGCTTTCTTCATAAGTTTAGTAAGGGTTTTAAATGCATAAGGAGGACGCTTTTTGGCTTGACCCAATTTATAAAGTTGAATTAAGATTCTTTTTTATTATTGGCAAAGTACCAAATGTGGATACAAGGCGAGTTATGGTCAACTAGTAACAATAACCAACGTGATGTAGGTGTGATAAGGGATATGATCGAGCTCACTTGCTTAAATGATATCCATAAGGGTCTTTGATTTCTTGAATGGATTTCAATTATTTCTAGGGTTTTGTGAAGAAAAATAGACATTAAATAAACAAATAAACTTTATATATGAATTGAAAATGTTAGGTATGATTATTCGTATATGGTTGGTGAATATATTTGCATGTATTCAAAGTGATTGCTATATTTATATATCTCAGTTAGTATTCTGTGTTTGTTGAGATTTTGTTCTTTCGTTTTTTTCCAGAAAAGGTTGGAGTCCTTGAAGACCGCCTCAAGCTACTACAAGACAACTATCTCCACACAAAAAAGGGTGAATACTCTGCCATGCATTATATCATTTAAAGTCTTTGTGGAAGTGTGATTAACTATGTATTTTCACAATTAATGGATTCCACTAAAAAATGTGGTCTTGATCCCATAAATTGGATCATACAATCTGCCAATTCCTTTAAAGTGTGATTGTCTGTCTCCATAAAATTATTTTGTCATGATGTGTATGGAACAATATGGTGCATTTGAATGCCCTATTTAATGCAGTAAGATAGTAATTTTTTTGTTAACATATTCACCTCCATTATCAATTATTAACTTTTGAAGTTGATGTCTAGATTGGTTTTTTCTACAAGGGCCTTGAAGGCAAAGAACATGTCAAAAACTTCACTCTTAAGTTTTAATAAATCAACCATATTATCAATGAAAGTTAAGAAGTACTTGAACCCAGATAAAGAAGTAGAAGTAAGCAAAGCACACAAAACACTATGAGCCAACTACAAGGAGATCAAGGTGTGCTAAGATTAATTGTCAAAATTGTTATGAATATGTTTATTGAGAACACATCTAGGACAAACACTAGCTCTACAAAAAAACAAGAGACCATATTTTGATTACATGGTTGTCGAAATCAAAGACATTATCACAAAGAAACGATTTGTGAAGAGGGAACCCTGTATTCTATTTTATGAAATCGGTGTTTCAGACTACAACATAATTGAGTCCATCATCGGGGCGTAGACTCAAAACATGAGAAATATTCGAAGGATAAAGGGACCTTCTTAACCATAAATAGATGGTCAGGGAAGATGAAGCAACTGAACATGGTTGTTGCAATGAACAGTAGTTTAAATGACCAATTCACTCATGCCAAAATTTACTCATCGTTATGACTAATAAAAAATTCATGGAAAAGAAGATGGACCAAAGTTATCAATTTTGTACAACCTGGAAATATCATCAGTTGACAATTATAGTTTCTAGGACATCCATACCAGGGGAAATGTGTTGGTGTTAAAGATTGATATGCCCCTACATTCTAGCCATGAGAGCATTGAAGTCACGTTACGAAAAACAAGTAATGAAAAATAGTTTGAAGGAAGTTGCTTTTTCCGTTATTAGTCAGGTCAATTTATCTTTCTACCTTTTTGCTATTGGAAACCCGATTGAATAAAGGCATGTGATATATCTATGATGCATAAAATCTTCTTGGTGATGTGTATTTGAAAAAATATATATTTCTTTCAAATGTTGCTCTAGCGAAGGAGGTATGATTTAATAATTTGGCTCAATATGGCTAGGTTTTTATCATAAGCCTTAGCACATGGATGACAATAACCTATATAATTTAACAATTTGGCTCAATATATCATTTTTTTGTCATCAATGTGAAATTTACTAATCCAAATCTGGTTACTAATCTATAATAATTACTCTGCTAATTATTAATTAATAACACACTAAAACTCAACCATACAGAGAAAAACAAACACAAGAAATACCCTGGAAACCCCAATCCTTTTGGGAAAACAAGCAAATGCTTGTCTTCTTCTTATTGTTGGATTTGTTTACAACAACACTATTGTAGACCTCCAAATAAAACGTCTGGATCTAGACCAAAACTTCTTGGAAAACTCTAGCCACAGACTATGGTTTTCTAAGACTAGACCGCACTAAAGATGCCCTTGATCCTCTCTTCAATTTGGATAGACAAACTCTAGATCCACCTTGGATCAAATAGACAATAGATATCCCCCATTACAACTTGGTGATGTGAAAACTCCACAATCTTACCTTCATCTAAATGAGTTATATAATAGACTGATAAAATATTGTAGGAAAGACTTGAAACTCACTACACATCATTAAATGACCATCATCTAGCTTATTTGTTCATTACAACATCCCTAACCACCTTAATGGGATCTTTAGGATGATAATAACTTCGTCAACACCCTTAATTACCAAAATCAAGCTCCATTAACTGAATTTGTCACATTTAACACCATTATGAAACCCAATTACAATTATAACAATCCACACATGGATTCAAATACATATATACAATAGAATTAAATCTATAAATAATAATTTACATGTCCACGTAGGGGTGGACTATCTAGTCCAATGGTAAAACTTGGTAATTACACTATAGAATCATAATATAATCGTGGTCACCCATTATTAACAATTTACCATGTAATTAAGCGTACAATACCTACATGAATGCAGACACACAGATGCCATGAAAACCATGCACACATGCATACTCATAGATATGAAATAAAGGTATTCTATAATAAAAATAGAGGTGGCATTCATAATTAAAACACAGAGCATGCACAATAATATAAACACTTATCTTAGTATACGTTCCCAAGTGGTTGCAGGAGTTGGACAATCCTCCCAGTTGTAGGCTCTATGTTGTACTTAATCTCTCTACAGTAGAGGCCGCCCCTGATATGGGGCTATCAATCCACAATGGCAATGTGATTTGCAACTCTCCATTCATCCCAACACAAATACAAATAACCAACCATCCCAAAACTAGGTTTATCAAGCTACCCACTATCGCATGGGCATAATCACATAGTCAAGCCAACTCACAAGCTGCTCAGATGGCCCTCTCTACCTAATCCATCATACAAAACCCAATTACAATTATAACAATCCACACATGGATTCAAATACATATATACAATAGAATTAAATATTTAAATAAGAATATACATGTCCACGCAGGGGTGAACTATCTAATCCAATGGTAAAACTTGGTAATTACACTATAGAATCATAATATAATCGTGGTCACCCATTATAAACAATTGACCATGTTATTAAGCATATAATACCTACATGAATGCAAACACACTAATGCCATGCACACATGCATACTCATATATATGAAATAAAGGTATTCCATAATAAAAATAGAGTTGGCATTCGTAATTAAAACACAGAGCATGCACAATAATATAAACACTTATCTTAGTATATGTTCCCAAGTGGTTGCAGGAGTTGGACATTCCTCCCAGTTGTAGGCTCTCTGTTGTACTTAATATCTCTCCAATAGAGGCCATACCTGAGATGGGGCTATCAATCCACAGTGGCAATGTGATTTGCAACTCTCCATTCATCCCAACACAAATAGAAATAACCAACCATCCCACAACTAGGCCCTATCAAGCTACCCATTATAGCATGGGAATAATCACATAGTCAAGCCAACTCGCAAGCTGCTCAAACGACCCTCTCTACCTAATCCATCATACAACCTCTTAATGTGCAAGCCCCATCCACATATCTCTCAATCCTCAACACTCAACCCCCGCCATCCTGAACAACACAACGAACAACTCCCTTATCTCAGTTAAAATCCCCTCGGGTTCACTATAGTTCCCTTATAGTGCCCCAGCACAAGTTGGCCAAGGAGTCTCCATACTAGGACTTCCAAGGAATCCAGCATGCGGGATAGGTCTCCCCAAAGGGATCACTGCCCCATTACACCAATCTTGAAGTTTTCATCATGTCACAAAGATTTGAGGTAAGGTCCACAACAAAATAGGGATTTTCCTCCCAAATTCAATACAATTGTACCATTGA
>LPNX010288003.1:0-107082 GCA_001517045.1 Pseudotsuga menziesii | reverse complement strand
ATAACATGTAGCTAGGCATGGATAAATGAGAGTTGAACAGTGTTTAACTGGAGGAATATGAGGAATAAAAAAAATCTAAAGTGTCTTCCATACCATCACTCTCTCTCAACCATTTGATCCCTATCTACGTGATCCAACCACAAACTATGTGGGTGTGCTAGTAATATGATAAATTGTAATGTATTATTATTGTTTACTATCGAGATTGATTCTATGGAAATCGTTCAAAATTCAAAATAATCTATTATTAAAAAAAGGAAATAATATGAAAAATAGCTCGTAGCGATGCATGGATAACTTATAGTTGATGAATAGATAACCAACCATTGATGGCAGATAACTAGAAGAACGTGAGCTAAAAAAAAATTCAGCCAACAAAATTTTTTTTGCGTTTGGTTTTTCAGCCGAACAAACTTTGTTATAAATAACGGTTCCGTAACGGAAAAACATTGTTCGACCGAATAACCTCTGAGACCTGAAACCTGCACAATTTTCAGGTTTCTCCATTTTCGGAAGGTAAAATGGATGCCTTACACTACAAATCGACTGTCGGACTTGATACCATTAGTTTCGTCATTGAATCTACTTTCCGTAGGTATAGATTTTGTTGTGTATAGATTTTTTTGTTTCTTAACATGTGTCGAGTTTCGCTTCATCTCTTTCAACATGTGGTGAAATGAAAAATATATAACTTTAAAAATACACCACCTAAAAAATTGAAACAAATACGGTGCGGTTAATTGGAGTGTCTACTTCAAAAGTGTATTCGTAGATTTTTAGATTTTAGAGTCAATTGAGAGAAAAGTGGCGCAACCCAACACATGTTAAAAATCAACAAGGTTTCCCCATAGATTGAATTCAAAAATATATTATAATTAGTATATAGATCCGCTGGTTACAAACTTATAGTCATCGCAATAGTATATTGTGTGTAGATTGTCGTAACATATTTTGTTTTTTCAAAACACAAGTTTAACAATGATTTTAGAGGCGCAACCAAACATGTCTATTTTTTAGTCCTTTCATTTTATAAGGACACACTGTCAAACATTTTACAAAACGACATATCAAATCTCAATTAAAAAAAATTGAAAAAATTATGAATAAAAAGCTAACATAATTCTCTAAAAGTTTTGTTTTTACTTAAAAGTGAAATTCTAAACGAAAATATCACTTTCGTTCGCCCAAAGTTGAAAAACATGAAAAAATCAAATTTATTTTCTCATAAGACCCCCCAAAATAGACACCCATATTCATGGATTCACCCCTAATACAAACAATACCTTCTCTTTGGACTGTAACAATATTACCATTTCTTATGCTTCTAGAGACTACAAGAATATGCATAAATACATGAGCCATCCATTGCAACAATTAATTTGTGGGGATATGGAATTAATTTGCGCAAATAACAAATTGATTTGCATAATTAATAAGAGTATTAATACAGTGGCATAACAATATGATATTAATATTACCTACACAATCAAATATATGAAGTGATACCCCTTTGTGTATCATCCATGGCAGTGTGCAATAATGTGCAGGGATACCTGGCAACTTGCCTTTCAACTACACATGTTATGTTGAAGACGTGATTTTAACGACAAAATGTGTGAGTATTGGATTCGATAAAGGGGAAAGGGTTTGCACCTTGAGAAATTTGATCCTTCTCGGTTCTTCGTAGAACCACCTTTAAGATGGATCTATGCTAGTTAATAATAAAACCATATATAAACATTTTGGATCCCAAAACATTAGTGGTCTCATAACCAATACAAGCTAAACATATTTAGCTAAACATATTTAGGAAATAAAATTCCTATATACTACAAAAATTGTTCAAATATAACTTATCAAAATTTCTACTTACCAATATTAGACATAAAATTAAAAAAAAATCTTTACCAAATATGGGATATAAAAACCTAAAGTTCACAAAATAATGTTATTATACATCATATTAAGCTCACAAATTCATAATCGTGAATTGAGTATCGATATTAAAGCATAATAGCAAAAATAGATACTTCTTTAAAAAAACCTATTAAAAGAACCCTTAAAGAAAAAGTTCCTCTCATCCCATCTAAATAAATAATTTCCTTTAAAAAGCTTTTAAAAACATATTCATGCCATATCATATCATATACTTAAAAAAAACCTATTAAAAGAACCCTTAAAGAAAAAGTTCCTCTCATCCCATCTAAATAATTTCCTTTAAAAAGCTTTTAAAAACATATTCATGCCATATCATATATAATTGAGTGGAATGGCCTTCTAATTGAGTGGAATGGATCATTATTCAAATGGTGAGTGAGATGGTCAATATCAATATTTTTAGAAGATTGCTCCATATCAACCATACCTCTTGATGGAATTTACGAACAACATGTTAATATAAGAAAAGTATGTTCACATAAATTTAGATATAATTCAAATAAACATTGTTAAAGATGTTTAACCAATTATATACATATACATTTAGATATAAATTCAAATAAACATTTTTAAAGATGTTCAACCAATTATATACATATATAGAGAAATGTAGCTCAGTAATATTATCCAAGCCCGCACTCCCTAAAACCTTGAATTATCATTCATGCATCATATGAGTGAATTGCAATTAATAAACATTGACAATTTTCATTGTCATATAGTTATATATATGTCAAACACATGCTTCTAATATAGTTTGTCCTCCTAATACATGGAATATTAATTAACCAACATAGATCCATCCTAAACCTGAATCTAGAAAGCACCGAGAGGGATCCAATTTCTTTAGGTGTAAGTTATTTTTATCTTAAATTTTGAAATGTTCATAAAAAATTACACCTCAAACATTTTGATCCGTTTAGTGTTTGGCAAATCCTGTTTAACATGGATCTTTCAAATTACTTTTCATTGGGTTTTTATTATTTGATAAATTACATTTTGATCTGTCTAGAGTTTGGTAAATAGTGGTTTAACATGGATCTTTTAATTACTTTTCAATTAGTTTAATTATTGGTTTTTTATTATTTGATAAATTAGGCGACATGTTTTTCTCTATATTCTTTTTTGTTTACACTATATAAATATATGAATCCACAATAAATTCTTTTTTATTTTTTTATTTATTTGGTTAACATAATGTTTTTTTTATGTCGGCTAGCATAACGTGACTAACGTGACAAGATCTCCTCCATACTGGGCTAAGAGAACCTCGCTTCTCTCGGTGCAATTATTACATCTTTTAAACCCAATGTTCAACATACATGTATACAAGTGCATACTTATCCTAAGTACATGACCTCATGGGTTAGTAGATCATGGCACCCATTGTGACAACTCTTTGCATAGGAAATGAGGTCTTCATGACTCATCAAGTCCATTTTTCGCATTGTATTAATCAATAAATGAATCACCTGATCTAACATCAGTGTAATGTGCCATTTTGATTTCTTCAACTAAATTACATTATGAACTAGTTTATATTTCTTTGCTTGTTATCTATTATGAACTAGACTATATTGTGGATTTATGGACCTACCTATATAAATGAGTTATTATGAAACTACTTGTTCATGTTGTAAAAGAGGAAAGCGGTATGATTTCCTTCCAGCATGTTAGTTAAATAGATAAATGTGGTATGTAGATACCAGTTCAAGATAATATTTGGAAATGAAACAATACATATCATGCACATGGTAAATAGACTAGCTAGTTGTTTGTGTATTCGATGTAAAGAAAGTGATGAGTCAACTGAGCATCTTTTAGAAATGTGCCCATTTTTTCATTAGGCATGGCAATATGATTTATAGTAGTCTCTACACTATTTTGGCTCCTGGAACAAACCAACTCTTATACAAGGTCTGAAGCTCAGGACTAGGTGAATAAGATTTTTCAAGCTCTTCCATGCTATGTTTTGTTGCTCTTATGTTACACCAAAAGCAAGTGAATATTTGAAGATATAAAGCATGGGAACCAATTTTAGTGGCACACAAAATTACATTTTTATTCTGGGATGGTCAAAAGACATTACCTAAGAAGAATCACATAATTATAAAAGAACTATTCATCAATTGGGATATGGCCTGGACATATTTTGATGGTGCTTGTTAAGGAGATCCAACTATTTGTGGCACATGAGCAATTATTTATCTCTCAAACACTCATTTCTATACATTAAAATTTTGTGATTGAAAAGGTATTAACAATAGAGCAGATATTTGTGTACTATGGATTTTATTGAAATATTCCTTGGATATTAATTTGAATTCCATTCAGGTGTTTGGTGATTCCAAATTGTTGGTGGACTGGTGTAATAGAATTTATTAAATTACAAATTTGTAGTTACTACCTCTTCTCCAATGTATTGAAGAAGCAAGAACATGCTATGATCATCTCACATTTGGACATTTATACAGGAAATTAAATGTATTAATCTTTTACATAAGATTGTAGACAACTTCTGACATAATACAAAGACATTATTACCTTCCAAGGAATATAATATATTCCAACACTCCCCCTTAATAATGGCTGGGAGAAGGGCACACACTAACACTAAGGAAGGAAGGAGTCATTACTGCTCCGCCTTGATGACAACTTCTAGAAGAGCCAAAGCTAAAAAAAGAAGAACACTTCGGCTGATGGAACTTGACAATGAACAACTGCTTCTCACTGAATCATGAAAGTGCACACGAACCAGGTTGTACGATGAAAGACCCAACAATAAAATGGCGAGAACATGTGACGTAATCCAATCGCAAGATGCCCAGATCACCACAAGAATCATCACAACCATACATGTTAGCTGGAGAACTCTGATATAACATCCACACCAGTGCACATATACCTTTTGACAGTCGATACAACATATCATGTGGCTAAGAATACCACAATGTACAAAAAAACCTAGATGGCCAATACACATGCGGATAGCAGACATTCTTCCAATCAAGGTGCAATATAAATATCTGTAGAAGACCTCAAACATCAAAGAAACAAGACATGATGGTCTATACATCGAAAAAGATATCATACAAATGAACATCATGACTTTAACAGTAGAGGATGGTGCTTCATTACTTCTGGAATAATGTGAAAGCCTAAACAAAGAACTTATCTGCACAAGAACTTTCAATATTAAAGCATATAAAGATCATAAAACAAAATTGCTCATACAGAAATGAAAATGCTTATATACCAAAGGTTAGAAAACATCATATAAATGAATGACAACATAATATGATCAAATAAAAGATTAACTTTCTCATTAAGGAAAATGAAGTTACTTTTACACATTAAGTGTCAGCCACAACATATAAATAGTGAGCCAAAGATTCCACTTAAATATATGAAAATTTAGTCATCAAGCAACTAATCTGAAGCATAGGTGCATTTCTTATTAGTATGAGGTTAATATGCAGGAGATGAATGCCCTGAAAATGTCAATTCTTCCATATATGAACGTTAAAGACAAGTAGGAACAAGATAACCTCTGCCATCATAAGAATAGAAATATCATTACAACAAGAACAAGGTGCTCATGATAAATAGTTCAAGATTTAAAGATTGCTCAAAGCCATATAAATATTGAGTAAAAGATGATCGAAATAAACATGACATGAGATATAGATAAATCAAAACGTTTAATATGATCAACATATAGCGAATTATGATCAATTCATGATATCACTTATAAAAAAATATGAAATGACAAGTCACTAATGGTCTTAATCATGGGTTCATTTCTTGTTAACACTATGTAAATATGCAAGAGACGAAATGCCCTGGAAATGTCAATGCTTCCATATTGGAATGTTAGAGACAAATAGCACAGGAACTAGATACAATCTCTGCAATACATGAAAAAGAAACTATACCCCAATCAAATAACATATGACAAGCCAAAAAAATGATATCACATAGATTAAAAAAAATGATTTTACTTAAGAATTTAATTAGCAAGAGCATATAATGATCATAAATATATTACTTATAAAAGAATGAAATTGATTTTACACAAAGGTCAGCAATAACATATAAATAAAATAAATAATGATCACTAGATAACACATATGGTATTGTTCTTATAGAATTGTTTTTATAAACAAAACAAAGAAAAGAACAAATTAATTATTAAGTATATTTAAAAAATATTAAGCATTAGATGATTTATAACTATCATCATGAAAAAATACTAGAGATCTGTGTCCTTAAAAGATGCCAATATTTCCATATAGAAATGTGAGACAAATATATAGCACGAATTAGAAATAATATCTTAATTAACATGATCAGAAGCAAAACCTAAATGCAAAAACTGAATAACAGAAAACTTAAATACTTTACCGTACTGATCTAAATCTGCAAAAAACACAATCAGAAAAACAGTAAAGGAAAAAGAAACTTTTACTTACAACCCTTTGACAAAATGTGCCCAGAAAAGCCTAGTCTTATGTTCTAGTCGTGAAGGTGGATCCAGAATGGTCGTTCCAATTTCAAAAATAGGTTATAATAAAAAAATCCGGTAAGAAATGACCAAGTTATGGACCTTTTTTTATAACTACTGTTTTTATTACCGAAAAGAAGCCCAGAAATGCCCAGTTTTCTATTCTGATCATGAGGGTGGATCTAGCATGGATGTTCCAATTCCGAAAACATGTTACAATGAAAAAACCGGTAAAAACTGACCAAGTTACGACCCTTTAATATAACTACCATTTTTATTACCGAAAGGAAGCCCATAAATACCCAGTTTTCTGTTCTGGTTGCGTGGGTGGATTTAGAATGATGTTTTCAATTCCAAAAACAGGCTATATTAAAAAAATCGGTAAAAAGTTAAAGCTAACCAAGTTACGAGCCTTTTTTATAACTGTCGTTTTTATAATTGGAAGAAATATCTCCTTGAGGAGAGCCCCGAAATCATGTAGATCTATAGAAAAAACATCAAGAAACCCTTGAAAAAATTCTACAAAAATATTACACAACAAGTTAGGGTTAGGGTAAAAAAAATGCAGAAATATGCCCAGATATGAAGAGAAGCCTAATGGCTACCAGATTGAAAGCAAATCTACAATTTGCAATGCCCAAATGATAATCGTTATTGATTGAAAGCTATAGAAGGTACTGGATCATAGCAACCTACTGTGATACCATGTTAGAATAGTAGAGTCAAGCTAAACTAGTTAACATATCTAAGCAACCAACAACATATCATAAAAGATAAGAACAGGAAAAGAAAAGGACAAGAGAACATCGATATATGTGGTTCACCCTAATGGGATACATCCATGGGAAGGTCGTCTTCTACTATCTCTAGAATGTCTTCTCCAATTTTACAAGAGAGCAAAGCACAAATACCCCAAAGAATATAGATGATGTACAACAGTGTCACAATAGTACCACTACTACATCAAGAATACATTATATGTAGAGACTCACTTGACCCTATTATATATTAAGAGATGAGGAGGAATTACTCTCACATATTACATGTAGGATAATATAACTCTGCAAAATAACATCTCTTAATACAATACCATGGACAAATACTCTACACAAGTAAATACACCACCATATAACTATGGGTTAAATATATTACTCTTTTACATAATATTCTAGACAACTTCCGACATAATACAAAGACATTATTACCTTCCAAGGAATATAGTATATTCCAACAATCCATAACTTCCTGACCACTTTTGGTTTTTCTGCTACAATTGATTTGACTAGTTCAACCTTGGTCAATCACCCATTGAGCTTATAGTAAATCCAATGTTCGTCAAATTTTGTTGACCAGTCATTGTCTTCAACCAAACAACTATTCCAGTCGACCAATCAACCAGACTTCCATTGATAATGGAAGAGCTAAGATAGAAAATGTTCTGTGTATTGAAGACTTAAAATACAATCTTTTTAGTGTCAACCAAATGTGTGATCAAGGGTATACATTTACTTTTGACTCCCGAGAATATGAGATCGGAAAGGAAAAGTTACGAAAATTAGTTTCCAAAGTAATCAAAACACTAAACAATGTGTATGTTCTTAATTAGACTAGTGGAGAAAAATGTCTCATGGGGAAATTAGAGGAAATTTGGCTGTGGCATAAAAGAATGGGCTAATGAACTTTGACAACTTGGTAAAAATCAACACTAAACAAGAAGTCATGGATATGCCAAAGATCACAAAACCATCAAACAATGTGTGTAAGCAATGTCAACATGGAAAACGAAAAAATGTAAGTTTCAATTCAAAGGAAGACACAACATCTAATCTATTGGAACTTGTGCATATAGGTATTTGTGGAACAACCAAAACACAAAGCCTGTAAGGAGAGAATTACTTCATGTTACTTATTGATGATTATACAAGAATGACTTGGGTGGATTTTCTTAGAAATAAATTTGAGGCCTTTGAGAATTTTAAAACTTTTAAGGATTTGGTTGAAATTGAGATTGACATGAAAACCAAATGTTTAAGGTTAGATAATGGAGGTGAGTTTACATATAATGAATTTGAATAATTTTGCAAAACACATGGAATAAAAATACAATATTAAGCTGCAAGAAATCCTCAACAAAATGGAGTAGTTGAAAGGAAAAATATACATGTGCAAGAGATTTCTAGGACAATGTTGAATGAAGTAAGGTTATTAGACATATTTTGGAGAGAATTAGTTTATACTGCAAATTACATTTTAAAACAAGGAAAAATAAAAGTTAATAGTGACAAGACACCCTATGAATTGTGGAAAGGTAAACCAAATTTTTTCAAACATTTCATAATATTTTGAAGCAAGTGTTATATCAAGAGAGATGATGAGTATCTACACAAATTTTATTTAAGGGAAAATGAAGGAATATTTCTTGGTTACTCATAAACTATCAAAGCATGTAGATGTTACAATAATAGACTACAAAAATTGTTGAAAGCATAAATGTTAGAATAGATGAAGCAAGGCCTCAACAAAAAAACATAAGGAATGGATTTTTTTAAAGAAGAATAAGAAGACAAAGAAGAGGAAATGGAAACAGAATGCCAAGACACACAAGCCCCATCAAGGTTTGTGCAAAAGAACCATTCAAAAGACTTATTCTTCAAGGTGACAAAAATGCACAAACACAAACTAGGAGAAAATTGGCAAGCATTTCTGCACAAGTCAATCTCTCTTTATTGTCCAAAATAGAGCCTAAAAACTTTGCATAAGAAAGTAAAGATGAGAGTTGGATTGCTGCTAGGAATGAAGAATTGGATCAAATTGAGAAGAACCAAACTTGGGAACTTGTAGCAAGACCTAAATACACAAATGTGATTGGAACAAAGTGGGTCTTCATAAATAAGTTAAATGAAGATGGAAAATTTTTCAGAAACAAGGTAAGATTGGTCTATAAGCAATATGATCAAGTTGAAGGCATTGAATTTAAAGAAACGGTTTATGCTATGGCTATACTAGAATCCATTTGATTGTTTTTAGCATTCACATGTTACAATAATTTCAAAGTTTATCAAATGGATGTCAAGTCAACATTCCTAAATGGAAACCTAGAAGAAGAGGTGTACATTGAGAAAGATGAAGGATTCCAACTAATAGAATACAAAGATTGTGTATGCAAGCTGACGAAAGCATTATATGGTCTAAAGTAATCTCATAAAGCATGGTATTCAGTATTGACAAATACCTACAACAACAAGATTTCAAAAGACTAGTTGTAGACATTAACCTCTACATCAAGTTTGAAAATGAAAATATGATTATTATTGTGGTTTATGTAGATGCCATCATTTTTGGAAGTGATACAGACAATTTAATTCGAAGGTTTGTAGAATAGATTCAAAAATATTTTGAGATGCCTATGTTGGGATAGTTGTCATTCTTTCTTGGATTGCATATTTCCAAATCTAATGAAGGAATGTTTATTTCTCAAAACAAACATATTAAATAAATTTTGAAAAAGTTAAGAATCGAAGATTGCAAACCTATCAATACTCCCATGGTTATAGACTAAAAGGTGAGCAAAGATGATGCACTTGTGGAATAAAATCAAACTCAATACAAGTCGATGATTGGAAACTTACTATATGTGAAGCATCAAGGCTAGATGTTATGAAGGAAGTAATATTAGTTCCAAGATTTCAATCTAAGCCAAAAGAAACACATTTTCAAGCACTAAAAAGGATCTTTAGATATCTAAAAGGTACATTGGACTTTAGATTGTGGTATCCAAAAGGTGATAATTTTACTTTTAATTCCTACATTGATGTAGATTGGGCATGCATTACAAGATGAGGAGCATTCTTTTTGGTAAAATGTTTGGTATCTTGGTTCAGTAAAAAGTAGTCTTCAATTTCTCTATTTATAACAGAAGTTGAGTACATTGCAATAACATCTTGTTGCACTCAAGCTGTCTAGATTAAGAAAACATTGCAAGACATTAAGGTAGAGTATGAACATCCAATCTTGTTAATGTGTGACAACACTAGTTCTATAAAAATATCCAACAAGCCTATTATGCACTAAAAAACAAAGCACATTCCTATCAAGTATCATTTTATAAGGGAACAAGTTACATAACATATTGTTAAGTTGGAATACATTACTACTAAGGAACATATTGTAGATATATTTTCCAAACCTCTTCCGAGAGATATATTTGAGTATCTCAAACAAAAAATGGGGCAGTTATATCTATAAATAGATAGACAAAGCTCAGGGGGAGAAGTCCTTTGTCAATGATGTACCGATGCAGAAAAAGGGATAATTGTAGATAGGAAACAAGGTGAAAACACAAGGATAAGCATAATATTAGGGGGGTCATCCATTTTCCATTAATGTCAAAGGGGGAGAAATTGCATAGGGAGATAAATTGCATATAATGAAACTATATAGAGTTAGAATTGCGTAGATATAGAATTGTAGATGAGGGGAGTATCTATTGGTTTGTTGCATAATTGTATAAGGGTTTCCATCAATGAAAAAGGGGGAGATTTTTGTATATATTGTTGTAATATATGTCAAAGGAAAGTATATATTGTTATCATTAATGTCAAATACAAAGATAGATATTGCAAGATGAATATTGTTGGAAATATTTTTTTGGATGCCTAGTTTTGCTTCCCTATCTTTGAAGGAATTTTTGTTCTAGATACCTAGATAAATTTGGAATATAGCTTACATGGTTGGAGATATTATTTTGATATATTTCCAGTGGTATATGGAAATCCCTCTAAATCCACAAGAATTAGGAGATATGAAAGAATTTGTAAAGTCAACCCAACCAAAATGTTAGGTTGGCCTTTCCAGGATATTAAACAATGTTATGTCGGCCCAGAAAGTAATTTAAAACTTGTATAAATAAGTGTAACAATCTCATAATTTTTTCATTGATTCATCCACTTACGGAGCTTTGAAAAAGCTACACACTAGTGGAAGAAGAAGGTATTCTAGGGGTTTAAAATGGATCTAAATATGATTTCTAGGTTTTGAAGATATTCTTGATGAAATTATCTTGAATTTTTTTCTTAGGGTTTCTAAGATGAAAAAGGAAGAAGGCACACCTTGTAAAGAGGAAGATATGTTTTCTTGTATAAGTTGGAAGTTGTAGATGTTTTTTTGTACAAGATGAAGCAATGTAGAAGTTGAAGACTACATAGTAGTGAATATTGTGTTGCATAGAGCAGAGTGCAACATGATAGAGTATGACAGTGATGAAGATTGCCTTTCATAGAGTAGAGTAGAGAGTGACGGTAGTAAATATTGTCTTGTGTAGAGCATAGTAGAGTGTGATAGTAGTGAATATTATCTTGTGCAAAGAAGAGTGTGACAAAACAGGGTGTGACAATAGTCTTGCACAAAGCAAAGTTTGACAATAGTTTTGTGCATACCAAAGTGCAAGATAACATAGTGGGCTATAGTGAATTTTGTCTTGCACATAGTAGAGTGTGACATAAGTGAAGTTTAACTTGCGTAGAGTAGAGTGTGAAAGTATTATTGCATAGATAAAATCATGATAAATCATAGTATGAAAGCGCAAGAAAGTAGTGCAACGCAAAAGAAAAACTGATGCACATCAATTAGATGTGTTTTACAAAGTGTAACACGCAATAGTAAAGTCGTTGCAAAAGAAATACTTGAAGTAAGCAATAATGCAGTATTGAATCCAACAACATATGCAAAACAATTTACAGGAAGTGCACATGTCATGTTATAAGGACTCAAAAAGATAACCAAATCTGAAGAACAACATATACACATAAAATATATCGGTTCCTATGTAATATTTGTTAAGTTGATGCTTAGCAGCTAGGGAGATTGGTGTCTCCAACAAGTTGGTGCTTGAAAACATTCTAGCAATGAGTTGTTGCTCAGCTAAAGATATTGGTGTCTCCATCAAGTTGGTTCTTTTGGTGCCTACAATTATTATAATAGTAGGTTGGTTCCTACTCAAGATTCATAAACATAAAAATCATTGTGGTTTTCTCCTGATTGGGTTTTCACATTAGATATTGTGTTCTATGGTTTGAATATACTTGTGTTGATTATTATGAGTTGTTTGATGAATGAGTAAAGAAATAAAAAGTACATTATATCGATCCACCCCCCCTCCTCCTGACCCTCTTAGTATAACCATAAATCCAACAATTGAACCTATTTTTTTATTAGGCTGCATGGAGGTATTGCCCACAATTTATCCTTTGAAACCTAGGGTAATGGGAGGGTCATGCTAAGTCATGTTCCCCAAGTTGAGTAACGAATACAACCAATTGCTTGACATGGAAACATGGTCAATATATTCAACACTTTTGCTTATAGGATTATTTGGGGTTAAGTTAATATAGTTGATGTTCCAACATATTTTAGTATAGGAAAGGATAGGATGTGGAAGATGGAAGTAGGTTAGTGAGGAAAGATGGCTCAAAGAAGTTAAAAATGTTTTAGAGGAATTATATGTTTCGCCTTAGTTTTGTACTTGGTTCCTTTTGTGTTCTAAACCAATTGCTTAATTCACTTATGAAAATGTTGGGTAGTATTCAGCTCATATTGAATTATTATGACTTTGTTAGTGAGGTTATAGATGTTGTGTTTTACTAAATTATTATATTGCATGCTTAGATGAGATCATGTAGGAACTATGTATTGTATTTGATGGTTGTTATCATTAGTAAACACATGTCATGTATGTGCTAGCTAAATGTACAAATATTGCATGCATATAGTAGTGTTATTTCAAGATATAATAGCTCTATCAATAAAGTAATATTATAGATGGTTTGATGCATTGCAAGTGTGGTATAAGGGTAAATTTTATGCTTATGAATTAACCTTCTTATGGGTTATTTTACTTTCCATTTCAAAGTAAGATTTAATTTTACTATGGGAGGAAATTTGCATTCAGTTAAAATTGAACTTCATTTCCCTTCATTGAAAGATTTATTTGTAAAAATTGCTAAAGTGTTGGATTATATCAATTGGATTTTATTTGTATTTGTTGCAGTGGAATGCCAGTGTTATTAAATGTGGGTAGGATTTCAAGAAAATTGGTATATTTTATTATTTTGAGGTCTTCATAGGGAAGGGGGTATCTAATCCTCCCAAGGCTAGAAAGGTGGTGGGAAAGTGCGTAAAAAAGGGGGAAAAAGAAGGACTAGGGGTTGGATACTTGAGTTGTTTTGAATACTTTGGTAAAGGGAATAATTTGGTGGAGGGAATCTAGAGTTGGACACTAAGAAAAGGGCACCTTGATATATGAAGGTTGAGTGTTGGACTCTTAGTTACTACTTGTTGTTTTTATTTATGAGACCATGGGCATGGATGTTAGATTTTTATCATTCAAGCTAGCATTATGATCTTAGGATCTTTAACTAAGAGAATAACATGCACAGCAATTAAACACAAGAGACAAGAGACACAAAGAATTTTCCTCGAGGAAACCATAAAGGAGAAACCCCCACAACTTCCTCAGAGATAGAATCAGCACCAAAAGTAAAACCTAAAAAAATAAAGATGATCTCTCGACAGCAGTAGTATCTCTCTTGTCCCAACAACTTCTCTCTCTCACTCATGCGCCCCAATGAGTGAGTGTGTGTGTGATAAATAGAGAGTCTCACTCTCTATTTATATTCTTTCATTCATTTGAAACCCACTCCAACATGTCGGCCTCACTTAACAATTACTTACTAGAACCGACATCTCTAGGAGTGTCTAATAACCCTAGTGCCCCACAACTTGTGGGGACTTTGCCTCTTCCGACCAACAAGGAGGGTTATCCTTAACAAAACGATGGGGAATATTGCCCTGACTTACAATGACTCACCTAGGGTCAACTTCTCTAGGATAGTCTAATAACCTTAGGGCCCCACAACTGCGAGGAATTTAACCCTTGACCAATAGGAGGGTTACCCACAATGACTTGACATGACTTGTTTACATTATAGAAACTTCCTGTAATAAACATCGGGGTATGAAATTACTCAATTACATTATAGACACATCCCAAAATAAACATCGAGGTACAATACATAAGATATACGGATGAATACATTCCGAAGTTACAATTACATCAACACTCCCTCTTAACTAGGAAGGTATTCTCTCGACACAATTTATCAACACAAGTATTCTTCTCTATATCATCTGGATCATCATTGAGTCCTCGTTATCTTCACCTTTAATTCATCTCTATCTTCAAGTCATCTTCATCTTCAAGTCATCTTCATCTGGATCTGGATCATCACTGGATCTGGATCATCATCACTGGATCTGGATCATCATTGGATCTGGATCATCATCATTGGATCTGGATCATCACTCGATCTGGATCATCGTCACTGGATCTAGATCATCACTCGATTTGGATCATCATCACTGGATTTGGATCATCACTCAATCTGGATCATCTCTGGTCTAGAACATCTCTGCTAGATCATCATCACAGGTGTTATCTCATGATTCTTCTCATCACAGGAAGTTCTACAGAGCCAACCCTTTTTCATGCTGGTTGTAGACCTAGCCACCATGTAGGTCTTCTTCAGCGCTTATATCTGACACCAAGTCAGAATGGCCCGCCTAGCACTCACATCTGATCATGTAGGAACCAATCCTATAATTACATCAGAAAGGCCCAGCACTCACATTCACCAACATGATAGGACGCAACTACTATCATTTGTGAAAAAGCTCAGCACTTACAACCATCATCATGATAGGACACAACTACTATCATCTGTGGAAAGGCACATCACTCACATCCACCAGCATGGTAGGACACACCTACTACCATATGTGGAAAGGCACAACATTTACAATCACCAGCACGGTAGGACACACCTACTACCATCTGTGAAAAGGTGCAACACTCACATCCACCAGCATGATAGGACACACCTACTATCACCTGTGGAAAGGCCAACACTAACATCCACCAGCATGATAGGATCTGCACTTACATCTGATCATGTGGGAACACATCCCTCAGTCACATCATAATGGCTCTCATTCCCAGACTGAGGATTCCTGGTACCTCACCAGGTAGGTCCATTCCAAGAATGGCGGTAGCCCTTATATCTGACACCAAGTCAGAATGGCCAGCACTCACATCTGACATGGAAGGAACCAATCCTCTAACCATGACAGAATGGCTCAGCCCTTACATTTGATCAAGTGGGAACACATCCCTCTATCACATCAGAATGGCCATGCACTCATATCTGATCATGTGAGAACACATCTCACAGTCATATCAGAACGGCCCTCAGTCCCAGACTGAGTTTTCCTGGTACCTCACCGGGAAGCTCCATTCCAATAATGGCAATAGCCCTTATATTTGATCAAGTGGGAACACATCCCTCAATCACATCAGAATGGCCATGCGCTCACATCTGATCATGTAATACTACATCTTACAATCATATCAGAAAGGCCCTCAGTCCTAGACCGAGTATTCCTGGTACCTCACCAGGAAGCTCCATTCCAAGAATGGCAATAGCCCTTATATCTGATCATGTAGGAACCAATCCTACAGTCATATCAGAATGGCTCAGCACTCATATCTGACATGGAAGGAACCAATCCTCTCACCATGACAGAATGGCTCAGCCCTTACATCTGACCATGGAAGGAACCAATCCTCTCACCATGTCAGAATGGCTCACGGACTCATCACTTCCCCTTGGAAGGAACCTTGATCTAGAGAACACCAAGCTTCTCCCTGAAGTACTCAAACTTCACTTTGGCTAATGGCTTTGTCAACACATCAGCTATTTGTTCGTCCATCGCAACATACTGGAGCTTCACTGCTCCCCTCTACACCATATCCATAATATAGTGATACTTGATCTCGATATGCTTCGACTTGTCATGGAACACCGTGTTCTACGAAAAATTCACACAACTTTGGCTGTCACAATGTATACAAGTAGCATCAAATAGAGATCAAATAAATAAGACAGTAGCTTCCTTATCCATACTGCCTCACAACTAGATGAACAAGCTGCGACATACTCTGCTTCAGCTGTACTCAGTGCCACACAGGATTGCTTCCTGCTAGACCAAGAGATCACACCTGATCCCATACTGAAGAAACACCCTCAAGTGCTCTTCCTATTGATGGCACTACCTGCCCAATATGAATCAACATAACCCTCCAGGTTAATCTTCTGACTTGCCTCATACTTGAGCCCATATTCAACTGTACCCTTCAGGTACCTCACTGCATTCTTTGCAACAATCAGGCGAACATGTCTCAATGTGTTCACAACAAAGAAAGTATCTGGTCTCGTATCTGTCAGGTACATCAAGGAACAAATCATCTAACGATACATCGTGGAATCAACCGTCTCTGATGAAGAATCACTCAATAGCTTTAGGTTCAATGCCATAGGTCAGGTCATGGCCTTGCAGTCCATCATCCCGAATCTCTTCAGCATCTCTACCGTATTCTTCCCTTATCCCAGGGATATTCTTCCACACCTCCATGCCTAGAAAATAGTGCATCAACACATGACAGGAGCATCACTGGTCTTCCACCTTCAACCTTGAAGCAAAGGTTGGAATTTTCTTTACTCTCAGTAAATCCTAGAGTCATCAGTAATTTGTCCATCCTATCTTACCATGTCGAACCTTAGTATGTTCTGCAGTCACTCCCTCTGAAGCAGAGCATCATACTCTCTCTGTCTTTCGTACTCTATGCACTGAAATATTCTGTACCGGAGTGACAAGCAGCTTCCTATGCTACTAATATTCTATGTATCCATCTAGTGTATAGACTTTCATTTTCAACCTTGTAGCAAAGGTTAAGATCTTCATCAAGCTCATCATGTATGTGTTTCAACTCCCACTGGCTGCAAATGTCTCTTCGTAGTCTATGCCTTCTTTTCATGAGAAGCCTCGTGCTATGAATCTTGTCTTGTGTCCCACGATGTTTCCATCTACTGCATCATCAACTTCTCTTCACGTATCAATACTGCATCCTAGACATCACTCTTCTTGAACCGGTCTTCCCTTTCTTCTTGGTTACTTCTTCATAGCTGGAAGGTTCTGCATCAATGATGTCGATGCATTCGTCATATCATTCTTCATCTTGAACTGTCGTCACTTGTTCTTTGGAACAAGTCTCATCCTTCTTTGCTTGTAGGCAATTTTGTATGCGATCTTTCCTACAAGTCAAATGCATTAGTTGTATGGTTAGAAAAATTTCATAAGGTATATTCATAATGAAAAATTCTTATGCATAAATATATGATCATGCAACTATTTTTCCAATACAACATTCATCCATATCTCACAGAAACGTTTCTAGATGCCTTCCATCTCTACCAGGATAACATTGAGATTGTGCACTAATCCAATATGTCAACAAAGAGGTTTCATTCTAGATAAGTAGCAATGGAGATTTGTATAGCACCATGAGCTACTTACCCATCACATGCATATTAGTAGTATACTATAATTAATGCAAACATTCTATCATGCATAATACATCAACTGAATATAAACAAATCCATAACAAAACAATATCTTAAAATGACAATTGAATACTTATCTTTATTTTCTTCGTGGGTAGACTCCTTCTTGAGCCTTCAGCTTCATCGTCTTCTTCATTCATAATAGCATCATTTCTTATCCAAATGCTAAGATGGATAAGAGGTTCTTCAAGAGTTGAGTTCTTCATATTCCTCATCGCTTGAGGGATCTTCTTTGGATGATGAGAGCTTGATCTTCAGTTGTTCCCATCTTCTTTTCTCTTATTATTAGTTGAGCTTCTTCTTATGTGTGCTCTTCCCAGATTCTGCTGCAAGTAATCCCTTCCTTCTAGCACACATTATTCGAATGAATGAATCCCATGATCCTGGGAGGCCATTCATGGTGGTTATCACCACTTCTGCATTCTTCACTTCTTCTTTTACCTCTTTAATTTGTTATTTGATTTGAGAGACCCTTGTAAACTATGACTGTATGGTTTCTGCATTCTAGATCTTCACATTCTTCAAATGGTTTCTTAAGGTCATCTTTCGATGTATATTATTTCCTTCAAATAGATTGGTCAAGGAATCAAACATCTCTTTTGATGTCTTTAGGGAATACACTTGTGGTACAAGTTGATCCGTGACTGAATCAAAAATGATCTTCTTGGCCTTGACCAAGCTCTTCTGGTGTAAGGATTTTAGCCTCATCTCCCTCTGGAACTGGAACCTCTCTACTCATGTCGGTGTCTAATTCATTTTCTTTAGAGAGATCAAATACTTCCATGCTTGGAATATTTCAACTTCACCAAGCTTCTCATCAGGCTGATGTGATAGATCACTCTGAAATGAGAACCTCAAATGCAAATAGAAAAAGATTAGATCTTACTGATTTGAGGTATCCGTCCTGGTTTCGAAGCTGGCTGGTCTTGGGTTTGTCAAAGAAACCCTAATTTTCAAAACTTGGAATATTCCATATCTGATTGGATATAAAGATATATATCTTCAAGTTGAGTTGTCCAATGTACTCCTTTTCTGAAAACAGTGGAGGGAAGCTCCCAGAACAGGAAGCCCTAGTTTACCAATTTCTTCTGCAGAAATTCATGACACTGTTTCTGTGCTATATCCAAAATTAATACTCCTCTATGTTTGAAATTTATCACTAAGGTATACTTGCATGTCCCTGTTGCAACACCATAGGTTTCATCAGAATTGGTTTCACCAATTGGGACTTATGATCATTTTCCCAAGGTGACCTGTTACAGAACTATTCAGAACATCAAAGTTGTATGGACTTCCACGTGTCACGGGTTCATCTTATACATATGAATCTCATACCAAAGAAAGTACAGTCCATTCCCTTTCAGTAACATCTTCAGAAATTTCATTTGGACTTTTGTATCCCAAGATATAGCAATTCACCCCAAGTGTCTTGTTTAGGGATGAATTCTGGAAGAGGATGAAACCCTAATGTGGAGGGATCATATCTCCCAGAATATAGTGAATAGGAGGCCTAATTTTGGATACAGTGTAAATCAGGATTGTATCTTCGTCCTATAGAATTTTCAGCTCCTTTGGCTTCTCCAATCTCGGTATATAGCGAATGTACCAAAACTTAGCATTTTTAGTATTTATGGTTTTTCTAGCTCGGGGTCAAACTAGGGTTTGACTTTCCCAAAGTTTCACCCAACCAAAAATATTGATATAGGTCTCTAAACTTCGATTTTGATGAGGAGAGAAATCCTATGCCGGGCTCACTCAAAAAATACTCTTCTATAGAAAGCCCTAATTTCCCGCACCGAAAACAGAAAATACTCGGAATCGAATTCCGCTTCGACAGAAAGATGCACCCTTCAATGAAGAGTCGGCCTAGCATACTTTTGCTGATGGATTGTGGAGAGAGACCCAAAAATTAAGAAGCCCTATCTTTTGCAGCTGCACAATTTCTTCTTCTCAGGTTAGCTCTAATATCATGTTAGATTTTTATCATTCAAGCTAGCATTATGATCTTAGGATCTTTAACTAAGAGAATAACATGCACAGCAATAAAACACAAGAGACAAGAGACACAAAGAATTTTCCGCAGGGAAACCATAAAGGAGAAAACACCACAACTTCCTCAGAGATAGAATCAGCACCAAAAGTAAAACCCAAAAACATAAAGATGATCTCTTGACAGCAGTAGTCTCTCTCTTGTCCTAGCAACTTCTCTCTCTCACTCATGCACCCCAATGAGTGTGTGTGTGTGTGTGATAAATATAGAGGCTCACTCTCTATTTATATTCTTTCATTCACTTGAAACCCACTCCAACATTTCGGCCTCACTTAACAATTACTTACTAGAGCCAACACTTCTAGGAGTGTCTAATAACCTAGTACGCCACAACTTGTGGGGACTTTGCCTCCTCTGACCAAAAAGGAGGGTTATCCTTAACACAATGGTGGGGGCTATTGCCCCGACTTACAATGACTCACCTAGGGTGGACTTCTCTAGGATAGTCTAATAACCTTAGGGCTCCACAACTACGGGGACTTTAACCCTTGACCAATAGGAGGGTTACCCACAATGGCTTGACATGACTTGTTTACATTATAGAAAATTCTCGGAATAAACATCGGGATATGACATGACTCAATTACATTACAGACACATCCCAAAATAAACATCAGGGTACAATACATAAGATATACGGATGATACATTCTGAAGTTAGAATTACATCAACAATGGAAGGATAGGAAAGAAATGTGTTTCTTAGATCTACATAGATGGATAAGTTGTTAGTTGGCTAAGATGATTAATCTCAATTATTTCAAAGGAGTAGACTAGACTACTGATCTAGAAAATTTATTAAGTTAATACACTATTTTGGCTTTGCTCATAATATTTTTTCTTATATTATTTCAATTAAATTGTAGAGACTAACCATAAATTATTAGTTAAATTGATGTATTTTGGAATTAATGTACATAATCAGTAGTGAAATTAATAAGAATGTTCTTATATTTTAAATTTATGTTGAAAGTAAATTGTTTATGCATAATTTACAAATAGATTATGCTTAGAATAGAATGAATATGACTAACTATTTAAAAACACCCATTACTAGATTGGGGGAGTTACAATGAGCCATTTACTTATTTGAACCAATAGCTACAAATGTTGTATGCAAGCTATCACTTATCGAAAACTTAACATCTCAACCAACCTATGAGGTACTATTCAACTACAATGGTAAATATACCAACCTAGGTGGGAGAGATATTATTGGGGAAACTAGAGAATTAGAAAGATCAAAGAGGTAATTATTCCAAGAAGAGGTGGTGTTTACAAACACCATTTCATCTCTTAAGCACATCATATCACAATCGACAATACATCAAAATGCAGTATTCATTAGCCACAATTTTCCATGTATATTCAACCCATAAGGCCATCCTTTTATAGCTCCAAGATGTATAGAGTACCTTGAAGTGATGAATAATGTGTCCACATACTTAGGATTTATCACATATTGTCCTCCTTAAGTTCTACCATGTTTGTTCCGCAATCAATTATTCTAGTCCAACTACTCGACTAGTCAATAACCTAGGCAACTAGTCCTCTATCAGTCGGTTAGTTCTACCAGTCAAGAGTTTAGTTGGCCTAGTCGACCACTCAATTGAATATTCTATTCAATTGTAAACTATAAATTGTTTGTGTCCAAGATATCCAAATATGCGATGAACTATAATGAATCGATGTTCCAACACCCCCAATCAACACAACACTCCAAAGGTTCAAGAGGTGAAATTAATTCTATACACTCCACATACTTACATATTTCTTAAGAACAAACTTAGATTCTGATAAAGGATTCACCATTGGCTTGTTTACTATGATGCTTATGTTTCATTTTTTATTTTTAGTGGTGATGATAATTTCATAATAGAAGGGAAACAAAATAACAGATTACATTGGGAGGTAAGTGATTGGTCTTCCTTAATGTCTACTATGTGCTAGGCCCATGAACACAAATTTATTTTTGTAAGTCAAATTTTCAGTGACCATAAATGACACATGGTTGGAAAGGGTAGAAAGAACACAATTACTCTTGGTATAGAATATCATAGACTATTTTGACTCGTTGATTTAGAGGAATCCAAAGAACATGCTTGGTTGGACATGAATGTTCAAGAAACTAGTTTATGTTTGCATCAAAGGTATGGACATTGCAATTGGAACTATATTTCTCATTTGGTTAAAGAAATTTTAATGAATAGTATTCATGATATTCAACAAATGCAATAGGAATTTGCAGAGATTGTTAAGTGAGAAAATAACACTGAGTTCCATCTAATTAAGGATGAGCTTGGAGAGCCAAGGATATTCTTCAATTGATCCACGCATATGTTTGTGGGCCTATGAGGGAATTTTTTTTTTCTAGTGTCAAGTATTTGTTGTTGTTTGTAGATGAATTCACTCAAAAGCACAAGGGGTTCACCAGCAAGGCAATATCATATCACGTCCATACAAATCGGGGGTTTGAATACTCCTAAGAACCTCAAAAATATATTGCCTCGTATTAAGGGGTCAAGGGGGGGTTTTTAATTTGACATAGTAATATAAATATTGGGGTTTATTTTATTTGGTGGACCGAGTAATAACCTCCAAATCGTGGGATTGATTCTTACCTTCAAATCATTGGCTCAATTCATACCTCCAAATCATATCTTGGATTCATATTAGTCCTAGCTTTTGCTAAGGAATAACCTCCAAATCACAGGGTGGATTCATATCAATCCTAACTTATGCTAAGGAATAACCTCCAAATCATGGGTTGGATTTATACCTCCAGATCACTAAACTTATAAAGTATTCTTTTTCTTTTCAGAATAATTATTTAGGTCAGGGTTTAGGTGGGTATTAATGTTGATGTATTTGTAACTTTGGAATGTATTCACTTGTATATCTTATGTCTTGTACCCCGATGTTTATTCCGGGAAGTGTCTGTAATGTATTTGAGTCATGTCATGCACCGATGTTCCTATCGAGAGATTCAATCATGTAAACAAGTCATGTCAAGTCATTGTGGGTAACCCTCCTATTGTTCGAGGGTTAAATTCCCCACAATTCTGGGCCCCTAGGGTTATTAGGCTCTCCTAGAGAAGTCAAACCTAGTGAGTCATTGTCAAGTCAGGAATTAGTATAAATAGAGAGTGAGCCTCTCTATTTATCACACACTCACTCACACTCAATTGTAGCGCATAGCTGAGGAAGAAGACGTTGCTGGGGATAGAGAGAAAGAGGCTACTGTTGTCAGGATATCATCTTACTGTTTTTGGGGCTTTGCTATTGGTGATGATTCTATCTCTGAGGAAGTTACGGGGTTTTCTCCTTTATGGTTTCCCCGAGGAAAATATTTGTGTTCATTGTCTCATATGTTTGATTGTTGTGCTTGTTATTCTCTCAGTTAAGATCCTAATTCAATGCTAGCTTAAATGATAAAAATCTAACATGGTATCAGAGCTAACCTGAGAAGAAGACATTGTGCAGCTGCGGAAACTAGGGATTCCTACTTTTTGGATCTCTCTCCACATATTTTTAGCAAAAGAAGGTTGGGTTGACTCTCCTCCCCAGGGCGCATCTTTCTGTCGAAGCAGAATCTGATTTTGAGCATTTTCAGTTTTTGACCCAACACTACTGCCGAAAATTAGGGCTTTCCACAGAAGTGGAATTTTTGAGTGAGCCTAGGCCTGAATTGATATCCTCCTCAAAATTGAAGTTTAGATATCAAGATCAAAGCTTTTGGTTGGACAGAACTCGGGGAAAGTCAAACCCTAATCTGCTCCTGAACCAGCACTACAAAAATTCAGCTCCATATCCAGATCTGACATCTTAACCTGGTAAGATCTAAATCTTTTGTATTTCCATTTGAGGTTCTCAGTTAAGATGTCTCATCATACCAAGCTTGATGAAAAGCTTGAGGGGGATAATAACTTCCGAGCCTGTAAGTATAGGATCTCCCTGGTCCTGGAAGAAAATGAGTTGGACTCCTACATCAATGAAGAGATTCCAATTCAAGAGGGAGATGAGGCTAAGGCCTTACACAAGAATAAATTGGTCATGGCTAAGACGATTATTGCTGATTCAATCAAGGATTACCTCATACCACAGGTGTCCTCCTTAAAGACACCTAAAGCTATGTTTGATGCCCTAACCAAACTGTTTGAAGGAAAGAACATAAACTGGAAGATGACCTTGAGGATCCAGTTGAAGAATGTGAAGATCCAGAATGCGGAGACCATATAGTCATACTTCACAAGGGTCTCCCAAATCAAAGAACAACTGGAAGCAGTAGATGAAGAAGTGGGGAATGTAGAGATTGTGATGACCACCTTGAATGGTCTTCTGAGGACATGGGACTCATTCGTTCAAGGGATCTGTGCCAGAAAGAAGCTAGTCAAGTTCAGCAGACTATGGGAAGAATTCTCTCAAGAAGAAGCTCAGATAACAGCTCGAGAAGAAAAGATGGGAAGTGAAGATCAAGCTCTCATTGTACAATCCAAGAAAACCAGAACTAGCCATGACCGCAAAGGTAAGCACTCTCACCAAAGGAGTAACTTTAGAAAACCTAGAGATATGTCTAAGCACATTTGCTATACATGCGATGAAAGAGGACACTTTGCTAGAGATTGTCCTAGAAACAAAAGTATCTCTCACAAGAAGAAGGGAAATAAGAGAAGACACCATGCTCATGCTGCAGAGGATGATGAACCTTCCACAAAGAGAACCAGACAAGACAGTGATGAAGAATATGTTCTGATTTCCACTCTCACGGTAACTATCACACATGGCAGCAATGATTGGCTTATAGACAGTGGTGCTTCCAAACATATGAAAGGATTCAAGGAATCCTTTGTGAAACTATCTGAACATGAATCACCTCACAAGGTGAAACTTGGAGATGACTACCAGTATCCAATAAAAGGTAGTGGTGAATCCTCATACAAGCTAGACTCTGGAAAATCTATCAAGATGAAAGATGTATTGTTTGTACCTGGACTAAAGAAGAACCTCCTCTCCATATCTGCATTGGATGCAAAAGGAATAAGGGTTGCATTTGTAGATGGTCAAGTACTCATCTGGCCAAAGGGAAAGTATTTTAATGATGCAATAGTGATTGGGGAACAAGAAGGAGGACTATACAAATTGAAGGGCTAACTAGAACAAGCTTTGGCTCATGACTTGGTAGAACCAAATGAGCTTTGGCATAGAAGTCTTGCACATGTGCATTACAGAGCACTACCACTTGCAAGAAAAGTTGTTGAAGGTCTCCCAGAAATGCAGACAAAACATGAAGGTGTATGGAAAGGATGTGTGAAAGGGAAGAACACAAAGAACAAATTTCCAAGTAGCGAGAGCAAGGCAAAAGGAATCTTGGAAATCATCCACTCCGATGTATGAGGTCCAATGTCATCCAATTCACTAAGCGGGTATGTATACTATGTTTCTTTTATTAATGATTTTTCTAGAAAGACATGGATATACTTTATGAAGTATTCAGCAAGTTCAAGGAATTCAAAGCCTTGATCGAGAACCACACATAAAATAAGATCAAGGCCTTTCTATCAGATAATGGTGGAGAATTCACATCAAATGAATTCAAAGAGCTATGCAAAGTCTCAGGGATTAAGAGGGAGTTATCCACTCCATATAATCCACAACAAAATGGGATTGTAGAAAGAAAGAATAGAATAATCATGGAAGCAGTAAGGGCCATGCTTCATGTTCAAGATCTTCCCATGAATCTATGGGCAGAAGCTGCCATAACAGCGGTATATGTACAGAACCGTACTCCACACAGAGTACTCGAGAACAATACACCTAAAGAAGTATTCTTCGGCAAGAAACCAGAAGTCAACCATTTCAGAATATTTGGTTGTCCTGTATACATACATGTTCTGAAAGAAAAGAGGAAGAAGTTAGATCCTTCAGGAAAGAAGGGTATATTTGTGGGATACTCTGAAGCTCGAAGGCTTACATAATATACTTCCCAGGATTCAAGAAGATTGACATTAGCAAAGATTGTAACATTTGACGAATATTCAGCCTACATCCAATACAAGAAGAGACCGGCTGAAGAACCTGAAGAATCAGAAGCACCCATAAATCATGATACAACCATGAACGAAGAAATTCAAGAAGAGGATCGAGAATTAGAAGAACCTCAAGAACCTATGGATCCACCTCAGGAGAAGAATCCTCACAAGAGGAAACCTGCTTGGGTACGTGAAATTATCCAAGGTGCCGAAAGATATGGAGCTTCAGAAGAAACACACAGAGGAAGGAAGAGAACTAGGTCCTGCTCCACTTATGTAGCCTTGCTATGTGACATTATTAATAAAGAACCTTCCAACTATGAAGAAGTGGTAGAAAGGAAAGAATGGAAGGATTCTACGATCAAAGAGTATCAATCGATCATGAAGAATGACATTTGGGATGTTGTCCCAAGACCAGAAGGGAATTCCATTGTAACTTCCAAATGGACCTACAATATCAAGCATGTTGTAGATGGAAGCATAGAGAAATATAAAGCAAGATTCATGGCTCATGGTTTCTCCCAGAAAGAAGGGATAGATTATGAAGAAACTTTTGCATCTGTAGCCAGATACACTTCGCTCAGATCAGTACTTGCTCTGGCTGTAATGATGAAATGGAAGATACACCAGATGGATGTAAAGACTGCTTTCTTGAATGGTGTAGTAGAAGAGGAAGTGTATGTGGAGCAGCCACTCGGTTTTGAGACACATGACAGGGAGTCTCATGTGTGTAGATTGAAGAAAGCCCTGTACGGTTTGAAACAGGCACCCAGGACATGGTACGACAAAATTGATGGCTTTCTATCCAGTTTGGGCTTTACCAAGAGTAAAGCAGATTCCAACCTTTACTACAAGGTTGAAGATGGTAACCCAGCGATACTCCTACTGTATGTAGATGATCTATTTGTAACAGGTATGGATGGGTTGATTGTTGATACGAAGAGGAAGCTTGCTGCTGATTTTGAAATGAAATACTTGGGTATGATGCATTATTTTCTAGGCATGGAGGTGTGGCAGAATACGGATGGGATCTTCCTTGGATAAGGGAAGTATGCAGTAGAGAGGGCCTGAAGAGGTTTGGGATGATGGATTGCAAGGCCATAACCACACCTATGGCATCGAACATGAAGCTATTGAGTGATGCTTCATCAGAAGTGGTTGATGCTATGATGTATCTTCATATTATTGGGTCCTTGATGTACCTAACGAACACGAGACCATATATTTGATTTGCTGTGAACACCTTGAGCCAGTTCCTGACAGATCCAAGACATGTTCACTTGATTGCTGCAAAGCATATTCTAAGGTACCTTAAGGGTACAGTTGATTATGGGCTCAAGTACGAGGCAAATCAAAAGATTAACCTAGAGGGTTATGTTGATTCAGATTGGGCAGGTAGTGACATCGATAGGAAGAGCACTTCAAGATGCTACTTCAGTATGGGATCAGGTGTGATCTCTTGGTTTAGCAGGAAGCAGTCCTGTGTGGCACTAAGTACAGCTGAAGCAGAGTATGTTGCAGCTTGTTCAGCTAGTTGCAAGGTAGTGTGGTTGAGAAAGCTACTGTCTGATTTATTTGATCTATAGTTGGATGCTACTTGTATATATTGCGACAATCATAGTTGTGTAAAGTTGTCAGAGAACCCAGTGTTCCATGACAAGTCAAAGCATATCGAGATCAAGTATCACTATATTAGGGATATGGTGCAGAGAGGAGCAGTGAAGCTCCAGTATGTTGCGATGGACGAACAAATAGCTGATGTGTTGACGAATCCATTGGCCAGAGTGAAGTTTGAGTACTTCAGGGAGAACCTTAGTGTTCTCCAGATTGAGGTTCCATCCAAGGGGAAATGATGAGACCTAGAGCCACTTTGACATGGTGAGAGGATTAGGTTCCCCTTATGGTCAGATTTAAGGGCTGAGCCATTCTATCATGGTGAGAGGATTTGGTTCCTTCCATGTCAGATGTGAGTGCTGAGCCATTCTGATGTGACTATAGGATCGGTTCCTACATGATCAGATATAAGTGTTGAATTCCATTCTTGGAATGGAGGCACCTGGTCAGTTACCAGGAATACTCAGTATGGGACTGAGGGCCATTCTGATATGACTGAGGGATGCAGTCTCACATGATCAGATATAAGTGTAGGGAAATTCTGATGTGATTGAGGGACGTGTTCCCACTTGATCAAATATAATGGTTGTTGCCATTCTCTAGGAGAATGGAGGCACCTGGTCAGTTACTAGTAATCCTTAGTCTGGGACTGAGAGCCCTTCTGATGTGGTGTTTTCTAACATGGTCGGATGTAAGTGCAGAGCCCTTCCAATGCAGTGTTTTCAAACATGGTCGAATGTAAGTGCAGAGCCCTTTCAATGCGGTGTTTTTTAACATGGTCGGATGTAAGTGCAGAGCCCTTTCGATGTGGTGTGTTCACACATGGTCGGATATTAGTGCTGAGCCATTCTGACGTGATGTGTTTACACATGGTCAGATGTGAGTGCTGGGCCTTTCTGATAAGATGAGGTCAGATGTGAGTTCTAGGCATGCCTTTCTGACAAGATGAGGTCATATGTAAGAGCTGGGCGGACCATTCTGACTTAGGGTTAGATATAAGCGCTGAAGACCTACATGAAGGGTAGGCCTACAACTAGCATGAAAAAGGGCTAGCTCTGTAGAAATTCTTGTGACGAGAAGATTCGAGAGATAGCACCATTATGAGATAGCACCGATGATGATGATCCAGACTTGATGATAATCCAGATGTGATGATGATCCAGATCAAGTGATGATCCAGATTTGATGATGATACAGTGATGATGATCTAGCAGTGGTGATCCAGATCGAGTGATGATCCAGATCCCTTGATGAAGAAGACTTGAAGAGGAAGAAGACTTGAATACAAATATGACTTGAAGATGAAGAAGACTTGAAGATGAAGATGACTTGAAGAAGACTTGAATATGAAGACGAATTGAAGATGAAGATGACTTGAAGAATACTTGAAGATGAAGATGACGAGATGATCCAGTCGATACAGAGAAGAAGACCAGTGCTGAAAATTGTGTCGAAAGAATGCCTTCCTAGTTAAGAGGGAGTTTTGATGTATTTGTAACATTGGAATGCATTCACTTGTATATCTTATGTCTTGTACCCCGATGTTTATTCTGGGAAGTTTCTGTAATGTATTGGAGTCATGTCATGCCCCGATGTTCCTATCGAGAGAGTCAATAATGTAAACAAGTCATGTCAAGTCATTGTGTGTAACCCTCCTATTGTTCAAGGGTTAAAGTCCCCACAGTTCTGGGGCCCTAGGGTTATTAGACTCTCCTAGATAAGTCGGCCCTAGTGAGTCATTGTCAAGTTGGGAATTAGTATAAATAGAGAGTGAGCCTCTCTATTTATCACACACTCGCTCACACTTAGTTGTAGAGCATAGCTGAGGAAGAAGAAGTTGTTGGGGCTAGAGATAAAGAGGCTACTACTGTCGGGATATCATCTTACTATTTCTGGGCTTTGTTATTGGTGTTGATTCTATCTCTGAGGAAGTTGTAGGGTTTTCTCCTTTATGGTTTCCCCGAGGAAAATATTTGTGTACATTGCCTCATATGTTTGATTGTTGTGCTTGTTATTCTCTCAGTTAAGGTCCTAAGTTAATGCTAACTTAAATGATAAAAATATAACAATTAAGATTCAATCAAACCTTGCTCCACGGAAACCAAGAAAAGTGAGATCAATCTTTCTTGGATCACTATAACCAAGAAAAGTTAGATCAATATTTATTAACTAATCATTTATTTCAAATTTTTCTATTCTTCTTTAACATTTTCACATTGCCAGTAAGGAATAGTCATTAGATTGAGTTATATTTGTCACATTCATAATTGTAATTTCAATTCTTATATGAAATGCATCCATCTTAATATTATATTATAACTTACATGAACATAGCTGAAAATATAAATCCTTATTTACATACCCTATGTGTTGTTGCTACCGTGAAATGGCATCATTTAAGTTTCATCATTTGTGCATCCTTATAACTTTTGCACGCTTGAAACTTAATATTGGAAAATTTTCCCTCTCCTATAAAGGTACAAAAAAGTAGATATAACCCAAGAAAAGGTATCTAAATGTTGTTAATCCCTTACTTGGAAGAATAAATGTATAGGAATTAGAGGCAATTCATTGCATTGTTAGGATTTATAATCCTCCCTTGTCCAGATATAGTCTATTAAACCATTTGCCTAACTTATGGGTCATTTTCTAGAGTTTGGTGCCACCATGATTTTGGTGCCAGTGGTGTAACTCGTGCCAGTGGTGCCGCCAATGTGCCCCATTGGTGTTATCAGTGTTCTATTTGGTGCCACCAGTGCCAATCCCTACACTTTAGGATCCACTCTGAGTACCACCACCAACCTCCATCAATTGGTTGTAGTTGGTAGGTAGTTATGCTAAGTTAAGCTCCCGTTACATTTAGTTAGATGCCCTTCAGTTCAGTTAGTTCCAGTCTTGCATGGAAGAATGGGATTAGGCACCATTTCTCACCTACCTCATTAGTTTAACTGGTTTAACTGATTGATAGACTGAATTAGACATGTGGAGTTAGACTAGTGAGCTCCGATATGGATTTAGACACTTCTAGTTAGCCAGTCAGTCAGGATTGAGTTGGTAGATTTGAATCTTATGCACATGATTCAAATTCTCCTTATTGTAACAATGTTGTATACTATTTCAATTAATGAAGATTAGTGTTGTAATTTACTGATCAATTCTTATCAATTTTATCAGAAATTTGTCTTGTTCAGTGTCCATTGTTCTTGCTATTCCACTGCAAAATTCTACCTTTCAATTGCACTCATTGCCTTTAGATCAATGGTTCAATAATTCAAACATGGTATCAGAGCCTTGTTCAGGCTAGCAACAAGTCTGTCTGATCTTCATTGTACACCATAAATAGTTGGGTTTCCACATAAGCCTGCAATATTTTCCTTTCTAACTCCGGATTCGTCCAGAGAAATCTATACAGGTGTGATGGACCCTGAGAAAGTGTACATGTCGAGATGGAAGGCTTGATTCTAACATGATTGTGAATTGTTTTTGGTTTTTGCAGTGATACATGCAGGTACCTATGTATCTTGTTGAAGAATTGACTGTTCAGAAGAAAGATTGGTGGATTCCTCAGCTCTTGTACCCCAGAATCTTACACCCTTCAACTAGTTTGATTGGAGGGAATATATGCAGGTGTCATTGCCTAAGCTTGTCCTTTCTAGGATGAAAATGGGCAGAGAGACAAAGCCTCATCATCCTACTAAGACAAATAATTTATTGAATTGGTTGGATGAAGATTTTGGCTTCCTATGCACTCACATCTCCCGAATTCTTCTCTTTCACCTTGAGGGATTGAAGGCTCCTAAATAATATAGGGAGAAGCTTGAATCATTGTTTGGAAAACAAGATGATATTTGAGGGAACATATTGGCGAATGAGCTAATTTCATTACAGCATAGCAGTTTCGAAACTATCCAACAATTTTTCACAAAATTCAAGTCACTAGCACTTCAGTGTAAATAATGTGAAATAGAGAGGAAATATTTGCAACTGGTTCTATCATTACTAAGAAATATTGGATCAGAGTACCCTGTCTTCGTCTCTACCTTCCATTCTGGAATATATTCCATCCCCAATTGGAAGATTCCTTCTCTAGATGTCTTTACTGAGTCTTTAATACATGAGCAATATACAATGGTTCATATGGTAGTGCTTCAAACTTCCAAGAATCAAGCTCTCCTAATGTCAGACTCAACCAATGCACAAGCTAAAGGGAATCACAAGGGGAAGGATCCCAAATCCTCTGATTCGAAGCCAGAAGAAAATCAGAATTCTTCCGAAGGAGCCTCGGGTTCCAAAAAGAAGAAAATGTTTGAAAAGACTAAGTGTCCTCATTGTATGAGAGGATTTAATCCTTAAATACAGTGCATGAAGAAGAAAATCGACCAACTATCAGCCCTCCTTGAACAGAACAATATTTCCCTTCCATAAGGAGCAAAGAATTCCGATGCTAGACCACCAACAAAAGATCATGGGAGATTCCATGCCTTCAAGGCAGGCCTCACTCAGTCGAAATATTACTTGATTGATTATGGAGCATACAACCACATGGTTTCCTCCAAGGAAACCTTCTCCACTCTCACTCCATCAAGAGGAGCTAGCATTCACATGGGAGATGACTCCCAAATCCCAGCTATCGAGATAGGTTCAGTTAAAATATAGTATGGTGATTTCAAGAATGTTCTCTATGTTCCCTCTCTTACAAAAAAATTGTTGTATGTTTATTAGATGACCCATACAGGAACTCCCAAGAGAGTTACATTCTGTAACATCCCCATACCTCATAGTGCAGATAAATTAAAAATTTTCTATAAAGAACCTCACAATTCCTATAACCAACAATTGAGAGAGCACAAAGCAAAAACTCAAACCCATAAACCAACAGTCAAGTAAACGACACAGTCAAACCCCTCCACAATCCAGATTCAACCCATACCCTGCCACGGTTAAGACCAAGACCCATCCATGGGAATAAGTGGTTGGGGCTACCAAGACCCAGCCCGACGAGTGCAAATCAAAGGTTCCAGATCACGACAAGGAGAAACAGAATCATGGCCAGACAAAGACTACGTAAAACACCATGCAACACATACCAACCCAACTGAGACAAGACCCCGACTCCTATCGTCGACGAAAACAAAATACCAATCATCAAAACCTGGATATTCCCACTTTTTTTATAACATGGTTGGTACTAGTCCCCTGACAGGGGAGGGACTCCATGTGCTAGGAAGTCTAAAGCAGCCGACAACGACAGACCGTGATAGAAAAAATAAACCCAATACACCGCAGTGAAAACCAGACACAATACCACAGAGGCTTTGTAAGCTTACCCATGAACGCCTCGATTATCTGTCCCTCAATCCTGAAAGTAGCGGACTATCCAGGAGCGGCCCCAAATGCCCGAATAAACCCAGTGTTCTGAGTGGTAGAGAGACACAACACCCATGACTGAGGGTCCGAAAGAGAAGGATCAGCCTGATAGAAAAATGAAGAGGCTTCCACAGAAACAGGGTCAACGTATCAAGGTGGCGACCAGAACAGTCACTCGGGTAAGCTGTCGTATAAGTAGGGTCAACCGCCAACAAAGGTGACAAACCAAACAACCCAAGGAAGAACCACTGATAACTGATGTGAACCAATACGGGGGTCCATTGACTGAATACCAGAGTGAAGCCATAGAAATCTCATCGATGCCATGGCAGAACCACAAAAGAAACCCTAAAACCTAGCTCCACCATTTTGCCTGCGTCCCTTAACCATCACTGAAATAAATATTGTGGATAGTTGTAGCTCAGTGCCGGGAAACCAATGCCTGAATTGGGTTTATAATGATTCTTCCATACGTAAATGCACATAATATTGAATAATGGTAATTCAATCGCAAGAAGAAGAAGAAGAAAAATGAAGAAGAGAAAACATCGTCAAACCGCTATATACAATTATAGGACTGCAAAAGAAATGGGTGTGTAAAAAAAAACAACACCTTTGTGAATTTGTCACTTTTTAACTTTTTGTCTTATAAAGGGTATGTCACAGGCCTTAATTGCGAGAGGGACATAAAGTTGTCACACTTATGTAATGTATTAAAGAGTTGACCAATGCTAACTAGTACATGTATGGATGAATCTCAACCATGCTATTTCCAAAACTATGTTAATCAGAGTATGAGATAAATGGTTATCATAAATTCCTCCATATTTGGGTGGTATTTAGGTCATTAAGTTATTTTTTACTTACAACCGTAATAGTTAAAATCTATATTTTTAGATTAACTTATGTTTAAATCTATTAAATGGTTGAAATGATGATTTAAAAATTTTAAATAATGATTTCAACAATTCAAAAATTGTTATAGTTTAATAAATAAAGAATAGTCTTACTCTTCTTTATTAAATGATATTACACTATAAAGTAATACATGGTTATACTAGCATTTGCACCGAGAGGTGCAAAAAAACGTCAAGAGGGTAAAAATATTGAGTCTTTCCGCAATTGAACCTTTGTGACTTACCTTGGGAGACTGGAAACTACATTTCGAGGATCAACATATCTGGAAATTTAATTTGGCTAAATTGAAATATCTTGCAACAAGTACTAATATTGGGATAATTGGCATGTCTATTAATATTTAGTATTTCTTATTTTTTATTATATTCATTTCATTTTTTTTTTCTAAAATAAAGACATTGATGCTTATAGACCTTGTTTATTTTTACATCAAATTAAACAAAGATAAATTTACAATTTATTATGATAAAAATGTTGTCCTATAATATTAGATAGATTCAAAATTAAAATACATTTAATTAATTACAATTAAAATGCAATTTTGTTATTAAATAAATTCAAAATCAAAGCTTGATTGCACATTAAACAAAAATCAAATTGCCGATTTGCACATTCCCTAGTGCGGAATGCATAAATCGAAAGTGTATTTGGCTCATTTTTTTCTTATTTTTTGATTTGCGCTTTCCGCATTGGGGATTTGATTTTTCTTTTCCGCAACTGAAGATGATTCATAATAAAAATAACTAAAAACTTGGAGAATCTATTTTGATCTGGATTTATTAAGTACCAACAAAATCCAAAAATAATTTAAATTTAAATCTTGAAATACTTCAACCATACGTAATAAAGAAAAAATTAATTTATAATGTGTATATTAATATTTTCACTTGAAATGTTATTATTAAAAAAAATTACTATTAATTAAAATAAAAATCAATATATCTCAATGAGAAACATGTCTTTCGCATTCTCACACCTTCCTGATTTCCGGTTCGGATTTCACAAGTCAGCTCCTCCACTTACAAAACATGTTCCCACACTTTCAGGCTTTTCCAGTTTGCAATTTCGGGTTCGGAATGTGGATGTCGGCTTTCCATTTAGTCTTTCTAATTTATGATAGATAATAAAAAATAATTTCCAACAAGATATGTACTTTTTAATAAAAATAATTTGAATTGTAAACCTTACAAGATATGTACTTTTTATCCTTTTCCATCTCATGGCTTCCCATATTCAGTAGGCTTTGCTGGATCAAATCCTCTATGTCTCCCATGTGTTCGACTATTTCTCTTGTAACAATTCTCTTTTTGTCTACATTTAAATTTCTTCATTTGTATTCTTTATGGATCGAGCAACTCCTCAACTACTACTTCCAAAAAATTCTGAAAATGGTAATCCACAGGTTATCCATCCTGGTGGTGAATCCTTTGTCACAGTGCCCTACATGATAAGTTTTGAGCCCATTTTTTTTCTCTAAATGCTTCAACTTCATATTTTTGAAGGCAAATTCAAGATTTGGAAGCCAAATGCTCACACCTCAAGCTTATGGTTAATAATCTCATTCAAGGATCTCAATGTGCAACTTCAAATTTTTGAATGTCATTAAGCTTAGCACAAGGGGAGTTCAAAGAAGAAAAAAATGGTCTATCAATCTACAGCTTCAGATTTCTGAATGTCGTTAGGCTTAGCGCCAAATTGGAGTATCCCAAATTACAATTTTTAGGCATGCATTTCCGCAAAATGTCTCTGTTCTAACTGAAAGAGTAAGAAGTAATTGTTTGTTGTAGATCCTTTGGACTATTTCAACAATTGATGTTGATTTAGTTGAGAGAATACCTAGGCCTTTTGCTGATATTCCCATGAGTTGGTTTGCATCATCATCAAAAATGGTCACACCATGAATATATCCAGTTACATCTTCCAAGTCAACCTTTAGGATGTATCGGTAGTCACATTCAGGAAATCTATGTCCTATGTTTTCCAATAAGCAACATGCTATATTCCAATTTCCAATTTTGCAACATATCTAGAAATCTTGTGTTCAAATACAAAAATGTCAATGTTCGTATTTCCTATTTCCAACATTTCGGAATCCGGAAATCTATGTCCTATGTTTTCCAATAAGGAACACCATATGTTCGGATTTTCAATTCCCCAATTTAAGATTTACGAATAAGGAACACCATATTTTTCGATTTTGTGACATTTGGGAATGCAGAAATCCTATGTCCTATGTTTTCCAATAAAGAACACCATATGTATTCCCCAAGATCCGATTTTCAACATTTCGATTCTTGGAAGTTTTTTATTGTCAAATAAAGAAATGTCGAATTTCCTATTTCCAATTTTCAATGTTGAGGTATCGGAAATCGGAAAACCTCTATTTTCAGGTTTTATTTTCATTGTTCGTATTATTTTGGCATAAGTTATTCCTCTGGTAAGTTGATTCCTATTTTAAACTCGCTCTTCTATATTCTGATTTCTGATTTTGCAACATATCCAGAAATCCTGTGTTCAAATATGAACATGTCGATGTTCCTATTTCCTATTTCCAACATTTCGGAATCTGTAAATCTATGTCCTATGTTTTCCAATAAGGAGCACAATATGTTCATATTTTCAATTCCCCAATTTAGGATTTGCGAATAAGGTACACCATATTTTCCGTTTTTGTGACATTTAGGAATGTAGAAATCCTATGTCCTATGTTTTCAAATAAAGAACACCATATGTATTCCCCAAGAATCGATTTGCGACATTTCGATTCTCAGAAGTTTTGTATTTTCAAATAAAGAAATGTCAAAGTTCCTATTTCCAATTTTCGATGTTCGAGTATTGGAAATCGGAAAACATCTATTTTCACATTTTATTTTCACTGTTCATATTATTTTGGCATAATATATTACTATTCTAGGTTCATGCCTATTTTATGCTCACTCTGCTATATTTCGATTTCCGATTTTGTGACATTTCGGAATGCAAAAATCCTATTTCCTATGTTTTCCAGTAAAGAACACCATATGTATTCCCTAAGAATCGATTTTCAACATTTCGATTCTCAGAAGTTTTGTATTTTTAAATAAAGAAATGTCGAAGTTCCTGTTTCCAATTTTTGATGTTCAGGTATCGGAAATTGAAAACCCTATATTTTCACGTTTTATTTTCCCTGTTCGCATTATTTTGGCATAAGCCATTCCTCTGCTAAGTTCATGCTTATTTTAAACTCGCTCTGTGTTATATTTTATCGGTTTGCCTCTAAATTTGGCGGACATTTGGTCTCTAAACTTGGTTTCATTCTTTATATCAACCTGGTCAAATGGGTAGTTGACGATGTAAGCTTTAAACAACAGTTTTTCACTGACCAGTACTGGGGAATGATAGCGAAAGACATATCAGCAAAGCTTTGTTAGATTTTTATCATTTAAGCAATATGATCTTAGGATCTTATCTGAGAGAATAACATGCACAACAATAAACACAAGAAACAAGAGACACAAAGAATTTTCCTCGAGGAAACCATAAAGGAGAAAACCCCGCAACTTCCTTAGAGATGGAATAAGAACCAATGGCAGCAGTAAAAATTGAAAACATAAATATAATCTCCACAATTGTTCTCTCTCTCTCTCACTTGAGAGAGCTTCTCCTCTCCCACTCATGTGCCCCAATGAGTGAGTGTGTGTGTGATAAATAGAGAGGCTCACTATCTATTTATATTCTTTCGTTCACTTAATGTTCACTTCAACATGTTGGCCCCACTTAACAATTACTTACTAGGGCCGACATCTCTAGGAGAGTCTAATAACCCTAGTGCCCCACAACTGTGGGGACTTTTCCCTCTGATCAACAAGGAGGGTTAACCTTGACACAATTGTGGGGACAATTGCCCCGACTTACAATGGATGGTTAACCTCAATGACTTTACATGACTTGTTTACATTATTGAATCTCCCAATCAGAACATCGGGGCATGACATGACTCAATTACATTACAGATACATCCCGGTATAAACATTGGGGTACAATAAATATACAAGTGAATACATTCTGAAGTTACAAATACATGAACACTCCCTCTTAACTAGGAAGTTATTCTCTCGACACAATTTATCAGCACAAGTCTTCTTCTCTGTATCATTTGGATCATCATCAAGTCATCTTCATCTACAAGTCATCTTCATCGTCAAGTCATATTCATCGTCAAGTCATCTTCATTGTCAATCCATCTTCATCAAGTCTGGATCATCAATGGATCTGGATCATCACTGGATCATCATCGAGTCTGGATCATCACTTGATCTGGATCATCACTAGATCATCATCAAGTTTGGATCATCACTTGATCTAAATCGTCACTAGATCATCATCAAGTCTAGATCATCACTAGATCATCATCAAGTATGGATCATCACTTGATCTGGATCATCATCAAAGTTGGATCAATCAAATGGTGCTATCTCTTCATTCTTCTCATCATAGGAATGTCTACAGAGCCAGCCCTTTTTCATGCTGGTTGTAGGCCTAGCCTTCATGTAGGTCTTCATCGTCTTCAACACTTATATCTGACCATGGAATGAACCATGTCAGAAAGGCTCACCCAACAGTTACATCTGACCAAGGGAGGAACACATCCAAGAACCATGTCAGAAAGGTATGCCCAGCACTCACATCTAACCATGGGAGGAACACATACAAAACCCATGTCAGAAAGGCCCAACAATCACATCCGACCTCATCTTGTCAGAAAGGCTTTGTACTTACATCTGACCATGTGTAAACACATCACTCCAAAATGGCTCTGCACTTACATCTGACCATGTGTAAACACATCGCATCAGAATGGCTCTACACTTACATATGACCATGTGTAAACACATCGCGCCAGAATGGCTTTGCACTTACATCCGACCATGTGTAAACACATCGCGCCAGAATGGCTCTACACTTACATCCAACCATGTGTAAACACATCGTGCCAGATTGGCTATGCACTTACATCTAACCATGTGTAAACACATCATGCAAGAATGGATCTCAGTCCTAGACTGAGTATTCTTGGTAACTGACCAGGTACCTCCATTCTCCCAAAGAATGGCATTTAACGCTTATATCTGATCATGTGGGAACACATCCCACAGTCACCTCAGAATGGCTCAACACTCACATCTTCCATGGAAGGAACCAATCCTCTCACCGTGACAAAATAGCTTAGCCCTTATATATGACCATGGAAGGAACCAATCCTCTCACCATGTCAGAATGGCTCACGGACTCATCACTTTCCCTTGGAGGGAACCTTGATCTGGAGAACACCAATCTTCTCCCTGGAGTATTCAAACTTCACTCTGGCCAATGGCTTAGTCAACACATCAGCTATCTATTCGTCCATCGCAACATACTGGAGCTTCACTGCTCCTCTCTACACCATATTCTTGATATAGTGATATTTGATCTCGATATGATTTGACTTGTCATGGAACACCAGGTTCTCAGACAACTTCACACAACTTTGTTTGTCGCAATATATACAAGTAGCATCCAACTGGAGATCAAATAAATCATACATAGCCTCCTTAGCCATACTGCTTCGTAACTAGCCAAACAAGCTACAACATACTCTGCTTCGACTGTACTTAGTGCCACACATGATTGCTTCTTGCTAAACCAAGAGATCACACCTGATCCCATACTGAAGCAACATCCTGAAGTGCTCTTTATATCAATAGCACTGCCTGCCCAATCTGAATCAACATAACCCTCCAAGTTAATGTTCTGATTTTCCTCATACTTGAGCTCATATTCAATTGTATCCTTCAGGTACCTCACTGCATGCTTTGCAACCATCAAGTGAACATGTCTCAATGTGTTCACAGCAAAGCAAATATTTGGTCTTGTATTCATCATGTACATCAAGGAACAACTCATTTGACGATAGATCATGGCATCAACCAACTCTGATGAAGTGACACTCAATAGCTTCAGGTTCGATGCCATAGGTATGGTTATGGACATGCAGTCCATCATCCTGAACCTCTTCAGGATCTCTACTGCATACTTCCCTTTTCCAAACCTCCATGCCTACAAAGTAGTGCATCATATCCAAGTCCTTTATCTCGAACTCGATAGCAAGTCTCCTTCTTGCAACTTTAATGAGTTCCTCTTTTTTGTCAGGAACAAGTCATCGACATATAACAGGAGCATCACTGGTCTTCTGCCTTCAACCTTGAAATAAAGGTTAGAATCTGATTTACTCTCACTAAATCCTAGAGTCATCAGTAAGATATCCATCCTGTCATACTATGTCGAACCTCGAGATCTTCTGTAGTCACTCCCTCTGCCTGTACTGCAGTGACAAGTAGCTTCCTCTGCTACTATTATTCTATGTATCCATCTAGGGTCACTGGATACCAAGATCCTCTATCTTTAACTTTTCAAAAAATTCTTCTCACACACATCTGTGAGCTTGTCATCCTATATAGGCTTACATCTTCAACCTTGTAGCAAAGGTTAAGATCTTCATCACTCTAGGTGATCTTCAAGATCCTCATGTATGTGTTATCCCATGGGTGTCTTCTGAGCTCGTACAAGTCCTTCTTTCATTTGCACACATGATTGTGACTGTCATGTGTTTCAACTACCACTGGCTGCAAATGTCTCTTCGTAGTCTATGCCTTATTTTCGTGAGAATCCTCGTGCTATGAATCTTGCCTTGTATCCCACAATGTTTCCATCTACTGCATGATGGAACTACGAACTTACCTTCATGTATCGATACTGCATCCTAGACATCATTCTTCTTGAAATAGTACTCTCCTTCCTTCTTGGCTACTTCTTCATAGCTGGAAGGTTCTGCATCAATGATGTCGCTACATTCGTCATATCATTCTTGGATTATTTCTCGAACTGCCATCACTTGTTCTTTGGAACAAGTCTCGTCCTTCTTATCTTGTAGGAGATTATGTATGCGATCTTTCCTACAATTCAAATGCACTAGTTGTATAGTTAGAAACATTTAATAAGGTATATTCATAATGAAAAATTCTTTTGCATCAAGATATAATCATGCAACTATTTAGCCAATACAACATTCATCCATATCTCATGGAAACTTTCTAGATGCATTCCATCTCTACTAGGACAGCATTGAGATTGTGCACTAATCCAATATTTCAGCAAAGAGGTTTCATTCTAGATAAGTAGCAATGGAGAGTTGTATAGTACCATGAGCTACTTACCCATCACATGCATATTAGTAGTATACTTTCATTAATGCAAACATTCTATCATGCATAATACATCAAATGAATATCAACAAATGCATAACAAAAACAATATCATGAAATGACAATTGAATACTTATCTTTATTTGTTTCTTGGGTAGACTCCTTCTTGAGCCTTCAGCTTCATCATCTTCTTCATTCATCATTTCTTATCCAAATGTTAAGATGGATAAGAGTTTCTTCAAGAGTTGAGTCCTTTGTATTCCTCATCGCTTGAGAGATCTTCTTTGGATGGTGAGAGCTTGATCTTCAGTTGCTCCCATCTTATCTTCTCTTATTATGAATTGAGCTTCTTCTTTTTCCCAGAGTCTGCTGAAAGTAATCACTTCCTTCTGGTACACATTCCTCGTAGGAATGAATCCCATGATCCTGGGAGGAAATTCAAGGTGGATATCACCACTTCTGCATTCTCCACTTCTTCTTCTACTGCTACAAGTTGTTCTTTGATTTGAGAGACCCTCGTAAAGTATGATTGTATGGTCTCTGCATTCTGGATCTTCACATTCTTCAACTGTTTTCTCAAAGTCATATTCTCATTTATGTTCTTCCCTTCAAATAGTTTAGTCAAGGAATCAAACATCTCTTTCGGTGTCTTTAGGGAAGACACTTGTGGTATAAGGTGATCTGTGATTGAATCAGCAATGATCTTCTTGGCCTTGCCCAAGTTCTTCTGGTGTAAGGCTTTTAGCCTCATCTCCCTTTGGAAGTGGAACCTCTTTACTTATGTAGGTGTCCAATTCATTTTCTTCAGAGAGATCATATACTTCCATTATTGGAAGTTGTCAACTTCAACAATCTTATCATCAATCCAATGTGATGGATAACTTTGAAATGATAACCTCAAATGAAAATAGCAAAAGATTAGATCTTACAGATTTGAGGTGTCCGTCCTGGTTCTGGAGCTGGCTGATCTAGGGTTTGTTAGAGAAACCCTAATTTTCAAAACTTGGAAACTTTCAGATCTGATTGGCTAGAAATATAGACCTTTTCAATGTGAGTTTTCCAATGTACTCATTTTCTGAAAACAGTGGAGGGAAGCTCCCGAAACAGGAAACCCTAGTTTTTCAATTTCTTCTGCAGAAATTATGGATATTCTTTCTATGGTATCTCTGTAATTACTACTCCTCTGTGTCTGAAAATTTGCGCAGAGGTAGCCTCGCCTATCCCTGTTCCAACACCATAGGTTAAATAAGAATTGGTTTCACCAATTGCGACTTGTGATCATTTTACCAAGGTGACCTGTTTTAGGACTGTTCAAGATAGCAAAGTTGTACAGACTGCCACGTGTCACTGTTTCATCTTCGGGGTATAAAACTTCTACCACAGAAATTATAGTCTGTGCCCTTTCTGGAAAATCTTTATAAATTGCATTTGGAACTTGGTAGCCCGAGATATAGCAATGCTCCCCATGTGTCCTGTTTAGGGATGAATCCTGGAAGAGGCTGGAACCCTAACTTGGAGGAATCATATCTCCTAGAATATAGAGAATATGAGGTTGAAACTTCGACACAGTGTACATCAGGATTTTATATTCGACTTGTGAAATTTTTGGTCCCATATACTGCTAAAATCCTGAGATATAGCGAATTTACTAAAACTGATCAGTTTTAGTATTTAGGGTTTTTCCAGCCCGAGGTCAAACTAGGGTTTGACTTTCCCAGAGTTATACCCAACCAAAAATCTTGACCCAGGTCTCTAAAATTCGATTTTGATGAGGAGAGAAATCCTATGCCGGGCTCACTCAAAAATTTCTCTTCTGTAAAAAGCCCTAATTTCCCGCACCAAAAACTGAAAATTCCTGGAATCAAATTCTGCTTTGATAGAAAGATGTGCCCTTCAATGGAGAGTCATCCTAGTATACTTTTGCTGATTGATTGTGGAGAGAGACCCAAAAAGTAAGAAGCCCTAGCTTCTACAGCTGCACAGTGTCTTCTTCTTAGGTTAGCTATGATACCATGTTAGATTTTTATCATTTAAGCAATATGATCTTAGGATCTTATATGAGAGAATAACATGAACAACAATAAACACAAGAGACAAGAGACACAAAGAATTTTCCTCAAGGAAACCATAAAGGAGAAAACCCCGCAACTTCCTCAGAGATAGAATGAGCACCAATGGCAGCTGTAAAACCCAAAAACATAAAGATGATCTCCACAATTGTTCTCTCTCTCTCACTTGAGAGAGATCCTCCTCTCCCACTCATGCACCCCAATGAGTGAGTGTGTGTGTGATAAATAGAAAGGCTCACTCTCTATTTATATTCTTTAGTTCACTTAATGTCCACTTCAACATGTCGGCCCCACTTAACAATTACTTACTAGGGCCGACATCTCTAGGAGGGTCTAATAACCCTAGTTCCCCACAGCTGTGGGGACTTTACCCTCTGATCAACAAGGAGGGTTAACCTTGACATAATTTTGGGGACTATTTCCTCGACTTACAATGGAGGGTTAACCTCAATGACTTTACATGACTTGTTTACATTATTGAATCTCCCAATTGGAACATCGGGGCATGACATGACTCAATTACATTACAGATACATCCCGGTATAAACATCGGGGTACAATACATATACAAGTGAATACATTCTGAAGTTACAAATACATTAACACCCAGGAATCGATTTGCGACATTTCAATTCTCGAAAGTTTTGTATTTTCAAATAGAGAAATGTCAAAGTTCCTATTTCCAATTTTCGATGTTCGAGTATTGGAAATTGGAAAACCTCTATTTTCACATTTTATTTTCACTGTTCATATTATTTTGGCATAAGATATTCCTATGCTAAGTTCAGGCCTATTTTATACTCACTCTGCTATATTCTGATTTTCAATTTTGCGACATTTCAGAATGTAAAAATCCTATTTCCTATGTTTTCCAGTAAAGAACACCATATGTATTCCCCAAGAATCGATTTGCGACATTTCGATTCTCGAAAGTTTTGTGTTTTCAAATAAAGAAATGTCGAAGTTCTTATTTCCAATTTTCAATGTTTGGGTATCGGAAATTGGAAAACCTCTATTTTCACGTTTTATTTTCACTGTTTGTATTATTTTGGCATAAGTTATTCCTCTGCTAAGTTCATGCCTATTTTAAACTCGCTCTGCATTATGTTTCATCGATCTGCCTCTAAATTTGGCGGACATTTGGTCTCTAAACTTGGTTTCATTCTGTATATCAACCTGGTCAAATGGGTAGTTGACGATGTAAGCTTTAAACAACATTTTTTCACTGACCAGTATTGGGGAACGATAGCGAAAGACATATTAGCAAAGCTTTGTTGTGAATTTGTAGCTTTAGGCTAAGTTAATGGAAATGCTATCTTTCGATTTTCGATTTTTGTTTTCCAAAAAGGAACATGCTATCTTCTGATTTCTAATTTTGCAACATATCCAGAAAGGAAGTAATGTAATTGTCCGACATTTCGGATTCCAGAAACATTACATGTTAAAATAACAAACATCTTATGTCCCGATTTCCAATATTTCGACATATAAGTTGGGTCCGAAAATGTATATCCTATGACTTTCCAATGAGGAACATGCTATCTTCTGATTTCTGATTTTGCAACATACCCAGAAATCCTGTGTTCAAACACAAACATGTTGATGTTCCTATTTCCGATTTCCGACATTTTAGAATCCGAAAATCTATATCCTATGTTTTCCAATAAGGAACACCATATGTTCCGATTTTCAATTCCCCAATTTAGGATTTGCGAATAAGGAAGACCATATTTGCCGATTTTGTGACATTTCGGATTGCAGAAATCCTATGTCCTATATTTTCCAATAACTGACATTTCGGAATCTGTAAATCGTACATGTGAAAATAACGAACATTTTAGGTCCCGATTTCTGATTTTGCAACATATACGGAAATCATGTGTTCAAATAAGAACAATTCCATGTTCCTATTCCAAATTTATGACATTTCGGAATCCGGAAATCTATGTCCTATGTTTTGCAATAAGGAAGATGCTATCTTCCGATTTCTGATTTTGCAACATATCCAGAAATCCTATGTTCAAATAGGAACAAGTCGATGTTCCTATTTTTGAACATATAGGTCTTAGTATTTATGTTATTCCGACACATGTTCCGATTTTCAATTCCCCAATTTAGGATTTGCAAATACGGAATAGAAAATTTTTCGATCTTGCGACATTTCAGATTGCAAATATCCTATATCCTATGTTTTCCAATAAAGAACTTAAACGTATGTTACATTATGTACAATGTTGCATGAACATTGGGTAATTTTGATTATAGTTCATTATTTTAGTTGTCCATTGCATTAATGGAGCAACAATGCATTGATGAAGCATTAATGTGAATGAAGAGACATGGGCAAAGTGTCTTTCATCACCTGAACTGGCAGTGAAACAAAACCATGACCAAATTGACCCTAAACTAACATCCTAATTGTTTTATACACATTATATGATTCATTATACACATTATATGATTCCTTATTGTTTTATATCAATTGATTCCTTCCTTATTTCTGATATCTGAAATATCGAGAATCAGAAATTGGGAAGCCAACAAATTATTTCAATAGAAACCTGAGTCTCTGGTTTTCGATATCCAAAAAATCAAAAATTGAAAATAGCGGATACCCCAAATAACATTAACAAAAACTCGAATTTCCAGTTTCTGATACCCGATAATCAGAAATCGGAAATAGGAAATCGACAATCTTTAAGGCAGATAAAATGTTGTGTTGAGTATAGACTTTGACAAAACGGATGAAGTAGAGGAGCATCTGGAGCCATTCGAAGCCTAGTTGATGGAGTATACAAGTTATATCGACATAGCTACAATACCTGGTCAATACGTGCTATATTGGGAACTTCACTTCAGCACCAAAGCAGTTGCAGTTGCAGTTCCTTCTTCAGTTTTTAAAGATTGTTGTCTCACTGTAGAAGAATCCCTGAATTGTGTTAGCATTGATAGAGGGTTTCATGATCTGTATATAGGATATAAACTCTATAGAATGCTATTAAATAATTATAGGAATGTTTTTCTAGCATCCAGTTGAATAGTTAAAGATATATCTTATCCAAAGATATGGTTAAAAGTGCTCGATCTGAGCTACACTCCTCCACCACTGGTTCTAGAATTTTTTCTTTTTTACATGCTTTTGTTGTCCTTCACTATAGTTCATCTCTCCCAATTCGGAATAGCCCTTGCGAAGATTTTGCGAGTTTCGGTTCAACAATTTATTTGGGTTTAGCCTAAAAATTTCGTCAGCGCTTTTCTTCTTTTGCGTGCTCAGTTTCGGGTGAATTCCCTCATGGTATTGTTTCACAGGTGCTTCAGTCGATGAAATACACTTTTCCCAAGTAAGAAATGCTAGATTAAAAAGATTAAAATCTATAAGAAATGAAATTTCTCAAGTTGAGACTCATTCGTTGAGCTGGAGCTGAAAGAAACAATTGGTTGGAAAAATGTTTAAATTGTAGGAGGACAAGGTAATAACTTTCAGGCTTGAACTTGCTCGAATTGGAATTATGCTTACAATAGAGTATTTCTTTGGATCTATTCGTGAAGATCACTCAATGCAAAGTGTGTTTTATGGAACTTAACTGAATAGGAAATTTTTGGTACAATAGAGAGTTTCCTGGGTTGTATGCGTGAAGATCACCCAATGCAAATTATGTTGTATGTTTCAGTGCTTTTAGTCATGCCAACTCTTTAGTTGAGTTGGAGCTGAAAGAAGCAGTTGGTTGGAAAAATGTTTAAATTCTAGGAGGATAGCATAATAACTTTCAGACTTTATTTTGCTCGAATTGGAATTTTGCTTACAATTCAGGACAATTTGACGTAACTCATTTATGAAACCAACAATCATTCAAATTTATTGTAATAATATTTTTTTAATTTAAATTAATTTATAATTACGAAAATAAAATAATGATATATTTTTCATTTAAATGAATTTATAATTAAAAATAAATAAATTAACTATTTTATGAATATGAAATCTATGTCATATTTTTCGGAAATCGGATTCGAGAAGCCAGCAAATTATTTGAACACAAACCTAAGTCTTTGTTTTCCGATATCAGAAATCGAAAATCACGGATAAGCCAAATACCCTTAACTAAAACTCGAATGTGTGGTTTTCAATATGCGATTTTGGAAATTGGGTATTGTGTTTCGGAAATCGGAAATCAGAAATAGATAAGAAACTTAATGGAAGGTCCCTCGGTCACTTCCTTTAGACAACGGGTCTTCCCGGTATAATGGCTTGATAATTCCAGTATAATGGCTTTAGATAACAGGTCTTAAAAGGATCATCATATTACTCCCAACGTAGCCATCCAGAACTCTACCTCGAATAAACTATGGTGGCATTTTCCGATATCGAATTCAAATTGAACAAATTCTCTATCCATGGCATCGTTAAACATTGATTCCAAGGTGTTCTTTAAGCTCCATAAAGAGTTTTTCTTTATTAGCAACATCATTGAATGATTAGTTAACCTCATTAATTGTTGATTAGTCTTTATTAGCAGCATGATTGAATGATTAGTTAACCTCATTAATTGTTGATTAGTCTCTTCATATGCCATGGCTAAATATTGTTCACAAAATAATGTATAGTGATTTTCTTTGAGTAGTTTAGATCACTTACGATAAAGGACAAGCAAAATGCCCCATTTTTCAGGGTGTGTTTTAATTAAATATGGTCATAACCATTTATAGAAATTATAATTTTTTTAATTATGTAATTTTAATAATTATTATGATTCATCTCAAACTAAATACTTGATTTTAAAACTATTCAAATTGTTAAAATTACGATTTGAGTCATGGAAAGTACAATTTCTTCCATTATTTCTTCACCGGATTCCATTAGATTGAGTCCAATTTGGTTTTTTGTATACTACTCCACTAAAGCATAAGATAAAGAACAATAAAAAGCCCAATTTCTTTGGCTTTTTTTATCATATTTAGTCAAAAAAATTATAAAAATTGTAATTTTTTATTATATAATTTCAACAATCATAATAATCTATCATAAACTAAATTTTAAGACAATTCAACAATCATAATGATCCATACTAAACTAAAATTTAAAACTGTCTAAATTATCAAAATAGTAATTTAAGCCATGAAAACTACAATTTCAACCATTTTAATTTACCAAAATTCTAGGATTCGAGCAAATTGAGGGCAATTTGGTTTACCCATACCTAAATATCGAGAATCGAAAATCGAGAAGGCAGAAAATTATTTCAACAAAAACTCGAGTCTCCGGTTTTCGATATCCGAAATATCAGAAATCACGGATACCCGAAATAACCTTAACAAAAATTGGAATTTTCGGTTTCCATCCCAAAAATCGAAAATCGAAAATAAGGCAATATTTAAATAATATTTACATATAATTTNATATATATATATATATATATATATATATATATATATATATTGACCAATAAAATAATTTACTTGCACCACCCATTAAATTGATTTATTAAATACGCGTATATATTACTATAAATTATTTGTATTCCATTGTTTTTTATTCATTTAATCACGTTCCATAACATAATATGTTATTTGTTCTTTGTTGTTTAAATTTATTGTTCTGGTTGATTTGATTTCAGTGTATTTTCTATTCTTATTTCATTGATCGATCTTACCTAATTCAAACCGAGGTTGAAACAAAACAAAGATCTAAAATTAAAAACTCATACCATTTTTTCTCCCAAGTGTATTGTTCTTATTTCTGATTTCCGAATGCAGAAATAGGACAAATCTTTGTCACATATTTTTTTTTCTTATTTCCCGATTTCGGATTTCGGCATTGCGGAATGCAAAAATGAGAATTTTTGTAATTATATAATTTCAACATTCATAATAATCTATGATAAACTAAATTTTAAGACAATTCAACAATCATAATGATCCATACTAAACTAAACTTTAAAACTGTCTAAATTATCAAAATAGTAATTTAAGCCATGAAGCCTACAATTTCAACCAATTTAATTTACTCATACCATTTTTTCTCCCAAGTGTATTGTTTTGATTTCGGATTTCCAAATGCGGAAATTGAAAATGTATTTGTCTCATTTTTTTAATTTTATTTCTCGATTTCTGATTTTCGCATTGCGGAATACGGAAATGAGAATTTCGATTTTTTTCATCCACTTCCAGTAAATACATTTGAATAAATAACATTTTAACTAAAATACATTTTTAAATAAATTTCTTAATTAAAATGTATTTAAATATTATTTGTTTAGCTATTATGCATTTTTAATCAATTCGTGCTTTATAATTCAGGAAATTTTGCCGTAACTCATTTATGAAACCAACAATCGTTCAAATTATTGCAATCAAAAGCACAATTATCTTCATGGTGCAAAACTCACCTACAAAATAAATGAATCAACTCAGAAATAAAAACAATCACGAACTCATATCATTGTTTTTATCAATTGATATAAAACGTAATAATTGATATAATATAAAACAATAAATAAATGAACTCAGGAATAAAAACTGATTGATAAAAATAGCCTAAACAGAAATATGATTCCATTGTTTTATATTATATCAATTATTACGTTTTAAATCAATTGATAAAATATTTATAAAATGAAATGACAAACAAACCATTATTTAATATATATATATATATATATATATATATATATATATATATTGACCAATTAAATAATTTACTTGGACCACCCATTAAATTGATTTATTAAATACGCGTATATATTACTATAATTTATTTTTATTTCATTTTTTTTGTTCATTTAATCACGTTCCACAACATAATATGATCTTTGTTGTATAAATTTATTGTTCTGGTTGATTTGATTTCAATGCATTTTCTATTGTTATTTGATTGATCGTTATTACCTAATTCAAACTGAGGTTGAAACAAAACAAAGATCCGAAATTAAAAACCCGTACCATATTTTCTCCCAAGTGTGTTGTTCTAATTTCCGATTTCCGAATGCGAAAATCGGAAAAGTCTTTGTGTCATATTTTTTATTATCTTATTTCCCGATTTCCGATTTCATCACTACGGAATGCAGAAATGAGAATTTTTGTAATTATATAATTTCAACAACCATAATAATCTTTCATAAACTAAATTTTAATACAATTCAACAATCATAATGATCCATACTAAACTAAATTTTAAAACTATCTAAATTATCAAAATAGTAATTTAAGCCATGAAAACTACAATTTCAACCATTCTAATTTACCAGAGTTCCAGGATTCCAACAAATTGAGGGCAATTTGATTTAACTGTACCGAAATATCGAGAATCAAAAATCTGGAAGGCAAAAAATTATTTCAACAAAAACCCGAGTCTTCTGTGAAATCAAAATAATGCAATATTTAAATAATATTTACATATAATTTAAATTTTAAAAACATATTTATAAAATGAAATGACAAACAACCTTTATTAAATACAGGTATATATTACTATAATTTATTTTTATTCCATTGTTTTTTTTTTCATTTAATCACTTTCCTTTTTCTTTGTTGTTTAAATTTATTGTTCTCGTTGATTTGATTTCATTGTATTTTCTATTGTTATTTCATTAATCGATATTACCTAGTTCAAACTAAGGTTCAAACAAAACAAAGATTCGAAATTAAAAAACTCATACCATTTTTTCTCCCAAGTGTATTGTTCTGATTTTCGATTTCCGAATGAGAAAATAGGAAAAGTCTGTCTCATTTTTTTTATCTTATTTCTCGAACCTATTATTTAATATATTTATATTGACCAATTAAATAATTTACTTGCACCACCCATTAAATTGATTTATTAAATATGCGTATATATTATTGTAATTTATTTATATTCCATCGTTTTTTTTTTTCATTTAATCACATTCTAGAACATAATATGTTTTTTTTTCTTTGTTTTTTAAATTTATTGTTCTCATTGATTTGATTTCAATGTATTTTGTATTGTTATTTCATTAATCGATATTACCTAATTCAAAGCGAGGTTCAAACAAAACAAAGATCCGAAATTAAAAAACTCATACCATTTTTTCTCCCAAGTGTATTGTTATGATTTTCGATTTCTGAATGCGGAAATCGAAAAAGTCTTGATCTCATTTTTTATTATTATCTTATTTCTCGATTTCCGATTTCATCACTGAGGAATGCATAAATCATAAAAAATTTTAATTATATAATTTCAATAATCATAATAATCTATGATAAACTAAATTTTAAGACAAATCAACAATCATAATGATCCATAATAAACTAAATTTTAAAATTGTCTAAATTATCAAAATAGTAATTTAAGCCATGAAAACTACAATTTCAACCATTCTAATTTACTAGAATTCCAGGATTCCAGCAAATTGACGGCAATTTGGTTTACCCGTATCAAAATATCGAAAATCGAGAAGACATAAAATTATTTCAACAAAAACCAAAGTCTCCAGTTTTCGATATCCGAAATATCGAAAATCGAAAATAGCGGATACCCCAAACAACCTTAACAAAAACTGGCATTTCCGGTTTTCGAAAATCTAAAATAGACAATATTTAAATAGTATTTACATATAATTTAAATTGTAAAAACATATTTATAAAATGAAATGACAAACAACCTATTATTTAATATATATATTTACCAATTAAATAATTTACTCGGACCACCTATTAAATTGATTTATTAAATACGCGTATATATTACTATAATTCATTTTTATTTTATTGTTTTTTTTTCATTTAATCAACATAATATGTTCTTTTTTATTTGTTGTTTAAATTTATTGTTCTCGTTGATTTGATTTCAGTGTATTTTCTATTGTTATTTCATTAATCGATATAATCTAATTCAAACATAGGTTCAAACAAAACAAAGATCCAAAATTAAAAACTCATACCATTTTTCTCCCAAGTATATTGGTCTGATTTCCAATTTTCGAAGGCAGAAATCGAAAAAGTCTTTGTCTCATTTTTTTTTATCTTATTTCCCGATTTTCGATTTCCCCATTTGGGAACTTTGATTTTTTTTCATCCACTTTCCATAAATACATTTGAATAAATAACATTTGAACTAAAATACATTTTTAAATAAATTTCTTAATTAAAATACATTTTAATATTATTTGTATAGCTATCATGCATTTTTAATCAATTCGTGCTTTATACTTCAGGGAATTTTGTCGTAAAACAAATTAACTTATTAACAAGTCAGAAATATTTTTGAGTTCAATTTTTGTTTTATACACATTTAAAAACAATTGATAAAAACGTGAAAAAAAATGACATGGAAATTACTGGGTTAGGTTTGAGTTGCTTAAATATAAGCTGAAGTAATTTCCAGATTGCAGCGAAAATAGAGATTTGGCAGAAGTTATTTTGTGCTTGTTTGAATACTTCGACTGTCAAATATATAAGAAAAGAAACAACTTTGATAGAAAAACAGCTTAATTTGACAACGATGGAATCCCTCCATACGAAGAAAAACCATGGGCGTGCTTGCTGCAATAGCCTACATTTTCTCTTCGGTTCTTTAATTTCCGCCAAATTTAGAGGCAAACTGATAAAAAAGAACGCAGAGCGAGTTTAAAATAAGGATGGACTTGGCAGAGGAACACTACAACAAATCCCAGAATTAGCGTCCCATTTAGAGTCCATTTTTAGTGTAATTTTTTTTTACATTGAGTGGTCAAACTAGACGCTAAATGGAACGCATCATAGACAAAACTTAAAGCGTCCCAAAAAGCATATTTTTTTGCTTCCTAAATAGCATCCTTTATGACATCCAAAATAGCGCCTCTTTTTTTGCTTCCTAAACAACGTCAAGGTTTGCTTCCATAATAGCGTCCAACTTCGCTTCCTAAAGAGAGTCCACATTTGCTTCCTAAATGGCATCCCCATTACTACCATATTTGCATCCAAATTAGCATCCAATATTGCATCCATTTGTGCTACCACTTTAGCATCCCATTTTGCACCACGTTTTAGTTCCAAATATGTGCCAATTTTCGCTTCCAAATTTGCACCGAAAAATTAGCCACCAAAACTGTCATTTGGTCATTTATATGCGAATTTTGGTATTTTTTTTATCGTTTATCTCTCATTTTTTGGTCACTAATTTAGTTGTTTTTAGTCATTTTATATGCGAATTTTGGTCATTTTATTTGATCACTTATCTCTCATTTTTTGTCACTAATTTAGTCGTTTTTAACCGATATTGAAATATCATTAGGGCACGGAGGAATCGAACTACCAACCTCCTTCTTGTAAGGCAGGCGCTCTTCCCTTGAGCTATAACCCTTTAAGAATTTGAGAACCTAACTTATAGAGTCCTCTATAATAGTAAAAAATACCAATACATGCCTTTGACTATCTAATTGCTGGAAAAAGAGGATAGATTGTATAAGTTCATAATATATGATCAAGCAAGTTATGAAAAACATATATAGATATGGCTTCAAACATGTCACCAATAGGATTTGAACTTGGGAATTAGCCCGGCCAAAATATTTTCCAATCTACAAGCTGATTTGAAGTGCAAATATCTACATTGATTTGTTAGCATCCTCAGTCACTATACATTAACATCACCTGTCATTTCAGTGTCATGTCTTGTGTGCCTTCTTTGGCTTGTGGTTGTTATCTACGTGATGACTACAATAATTGCAAATATAACTATTTTAGTAGCATATCCCTGTATTGGGATACCATACCACACTCTTAATCTTCTCCTTTCTCCTATGATTGCTTCCCATTGATATAGATGCACAATATATAAAGTCGCAGTGCATGTCTCTAGTGAAGTTAGGATATAAAGTCAGCACATATTCCCAGTGAAGTTAGGATGGACAAATTATTTAGGACCAACTACAACATAAAACAACATGTCAAGAACATATTTTGGATAGTTAAAGGAAGAGGATAAAGTATCATCCCTAGATATATGGAACAAAGTCCAAAATAGAATGAAATATATATTGGAAACATATACACCATGCATAATGAACAATAATGAGAGGAAAATGTGTGTATGCCAACCTATGCCTTCATGAACAAACAAGTTTTGTCGAATGATATCTTTAGAGTTAAGGAGGAAAATGTCACCAATATAGAGATGATCCATGGGAACATAGACATTGCAGAGTTCTTCATCTCCACTCTCAACCTGCATATGACAAATGGAGAAAAATAAGAACTGCCTTCAATACAAATTGAAATAATTGTTAAATTATAATCATTTCAAAATACACTAAATGTTTACAAATAAACATGCAATTTTATTGCATTTTATGATGTCAATAGTCATCTACAAATAGATATCAATTTGTGGATATCCAATAGACATTTCCATATGTCACTCAATTTCAGTATCTATATAGAATACTTGGCATTAAGTCAACTTCAAGGATATATAGACTCTAGAGCATAAACAAGTACCCAAATGACAAGTGATGATGTGATAAAACCAAATGCATATTCCCCTACACATGAATTATGAATAATTGCAACCTCTTTGAAGGCCCTTGTGATTTGGTCTGCAAAGAATAAGCTATGAATAAGGTTTAAAATAACTTTCTCACAAAATAAAAAATTACCACCTTATCCACTATCAAAACTTCGACTCTTCAATTAGTATTGCATGTATGATGTATCCACAAATTAATACATTAACTTTTGTTGAATTTGACCAATATATATTTCAATGAATGGAAAGCTAGAAAACCTTTATATTTCAATAGATGGAAAAGCTTCAGAAATAAAATTAAATATATTTTCTAAAATGTCAAATAGGAATGAGAAAATAATATGACCTGTTTTGGAGCCATGAATGCATACATCTCTTGAAATCTGACTATAAATTTGAGGAAAACGAGTCTTTCCCTAAGGGTTAGTGAGGTGACCTTTTCCATACTTGATACTTGATTATACAATAAAACACGTTTCTAAAATGTAATTGTCCTAAAAGTAATGCAAAATACCATATCACGCTTACAATGATCAAAATCAAAACAAAAACTTCCATGTGTACCTATTAAAAGGGAGTTATACAGTCTAACAAGCCAATAATATATTTTTTTTAATCCAATGTATGATGTCTAATCTCAATAATACCTAGAGTAATGGAAGCACTAAGCCCTAGCATTACCTTCTCTAGGCCAGTGCTCCTTTCGTTTTCCATTATCTACCTTCTAGCACCCCATTGAAACCTAAAACGAGGTCCTACAGGTCCTTTGGAGGTAACCTGCCTTCACCTACCTTGATGCTGCTCCCTACCTACTACACAGAGGTTAGTACAAAAAAATTAGACATAAACTTGGCAAATTTAAAGCTGAAATTAATGGGCTGATATAAAGGACTAAATAGGATACTGTTTGAAGTGATTTTTACTCTTAAATGAGGTGCTATTTACAAAAAGATTACACCAATGCGGTGATAGATTAATTGCTGATGCTTTAAGGTTGCACATTTCCCACGGTATTTTTTAAAATAATATATGCAAAATGTTTTATGACACTATTGATAGATAGAGTATTGTTTAGGTGACTACACAGTGGTTAATAAACAATGGTTAGTTAATTGACTAAATTAATGGATCAAACCTCCTTTTGTTTATGCTAGAATGAATGCTACTGCCGATTAGTGTTCTTCATGTTCCTTGTCACCTAAATCAATGTTATTTTAATGCATCAATATCTATGTTGGGTATTGATACAATTAATAGTTTGAGCTATCCGCCAATTATTTGAATTCCATTCCTACTGAAAATGCCAGTCTATGCAATGCTGATATCATATTCAAGTTTGGACTATTTGTTTATGCTCAAATACGTTATTTACATACTATTGGCACCAGATCTGAAAGTAAAGTTCACTAATAATCTAACAAGTGCCCAATATTTGGGTATTTTTTACGTCATTTGCTATGCTTATACACTTGTGATCCTCTGATTACACTCGCACGTAACAGTTCTAATATAATACTGGTGGATTATGCAGTAGCTTCACAGTTAATTAGAGGCGTAGATAATTTACTTATGCTAACGCCCTTGTAATTTCTCAACCACTGTTATATTCTATAAGTCATATGTTAACTTGCAATTGCCTAAATGATATCCTTGACTCCATTAAGCCCATTGAAATCACCGATCTATGCTTGAGGTTGTGGAAGGTGTTTGTTGTGAATATTGATAGGCATACAGATAAGGGCTCTCCCCTTGGAGGTTACAACACTCCTAAGAAGTTAAGGATTTGTGATCGAGGTGACATTGGGTCACAATTCTATGCATGTGCTTACTGGGCTACCCTGCTAGTATTCCAGTTAACAATAAGTAATAAACATGAATAGTTGCCAAAATTTTAGAGTAGATCTAAAAATTCTCTACTTTGGCCAAAGACTCTGTGACTTTGTTAATTTTCTTTTCCACCACTTCCCAAAAATCTTTAAGAAATCCTAGAGAGGGAAAGGGGATATTGAGAAATTTGAAAACATGTTAGAGTTGAAGCCAAGGCCAATTCTGAATGCGTAGCCAACCCAAAACAAGACATTTACTACATCTCTAACACGATGTTTCATGCTACCGAATGTTTGATCATAAATCTAGACAAAATGTATCAAGGCATTCCATCATGTTGTCCCATCAAACTTAGTTCTCAAGAATAGTCAGAAAGGGATCCTCTGCAAAATAGTTGTTTACTAAGTGGATGAAAACAGGCTCAAGCAAAAGGTTTCCTTTGCCAAGCCATGAACTAACCTTATGACATATCAAGTAACCCAAAGTTTCGACAATCACAACAGATTATAGCTAGCAAAGATCCTTGATTCATTGCACCAACAAAAGCAAGGTGCATTCTACAACCCAGTGGTGAAGAGATTGTAATGCCCAGGTGTATTCTACAAGCCAGTGGTGAAGAGATTGTAATGTCCATCTCATTGTAACATCCATCCATCCTTTCCATCAGCATATATCAAGCAAATATAATATGTTATACAAAACTAAGAACATAGTAGTAACAAATCTAAGGTGTGTTAAATAGTCATCATTGACAATTCTTTATATATATAAAAATGAAATCATATCGATATCAACTACTGGAAAAAATAGGAATCTAAGGGGATCCTATTGGGAACCATTCCTAACTGATTTTTATCAACCCACATTATCAACAGTGAACTGAATGATACCATGCATTAATACACATATAAAGCACACAAGCATAGATCCATCTTAATTCGAGATCTATTAAGCATCAAGAGAAAATTATATTCCAATTGTTTTTTCAATCCCTCTCGGTGCTTAATAAATCCAGAGTTAAGATGGATTTACTCTAATGGAATAGAAAATCTCAACATCCTCGAACTTGCATCTGTTGATGGACACCTAAGCAAAATATTCTGCATAAAAAGTCTCCACAGTACCAATGAAGAAGGATCCAAAGCCTGGAACTTTTAGTATAGCGGGACATCTATTGATCTTGGTTCACCTATGAAAAAATAAAGATAACCTTTAGAATTCTCTGCTAACCATGAGGCCAAACAGGGTCAATTTCTAGAGAACATTAATGGAAAGTACAAGAACACCCAACCTAGATGGAATCCCTAAGTGTTTCAATGTCAATGGAGTTGAAGAAGTACAAGTATATGCAAGGGGGTTTGAAGAAAAACAACCTCGGCAAATGTCAAGAGGAAAAACCCTTTCGTCTCCAAGGTTTGGCTATGCCTTGCTTCCATGTCTAACTTGTGGCAACAAATTAACTAGCTTTTTAATGTTTTGTTAAAGACTAGTATGCCAAAAACCAAGATATGTATCAACTCAAGCTAAGGTATCAGGTAGTTACTACTATGGTAGAATCTGGTAATTAGCATAGCAGTTAAGAGTAAACCTTAAATCTGAAACATCAACGTTTGTCAATCTATATGGAATCAACAAAAGTATAGGCCATGCTGCAGGGCCACCAATATTTTTGTAGACTTTATATTTTATTATAATTTTTTTCACCTTTTTATAAAATATTTTTTTCATTGAAAAAGGTAATGAAAGGAAAGCTTGAGACATTCGATGTATTATATGTAACATTGAAACTTAATGCGCATGGAAGACGGAGAGATGAGTGCAATGGCCTTTGAAGAAATATCAGAAAATGACTAGAAAAGGAGAGATGAGTACAATGGTATTTCAATGAAATACCAGCTACTAATGAAAATAAGAAGAAAATATTATAGAAATAAGTTGGATAAATAAGGTAAGGAAAGTAAAACACAAAGAAGGCTAACAATCTGCAGTAGTATACCAACAATCTTGTATTCTCAGCGAAGGCATTAAGTATAGAAGGATGATATCTTGTCCCTGAAGCATAACATAGAGTTTATGTTCTCAACTGCAACATAGCAGCTTATGAACGAAAAGAAAGCCTGAAACATATGAAAGAATGAAGATAATTCATTATTAGAGTATTGCTGAAATTTCTAACAAATGGTCTCTCAATTTCTACCGATTTTCTAATAAAATCTGTCTATTTCTCAAATCCTAGAAAAGCGATCATGAAATCAGAACAGGGTACAAACTACCCTAATTGTATCCCTGATTGAAGCTTCGATTCTATTAAATACTACATTTGTAGTGCTGAGTATGCACCTAACCAATAGAGAGATTACATTCCAGAGATACATTCTCTAACCAACATACATTTAAGAAATATTGTACGAGTGTATATGCCTGGACGCTATCAGACTAATATGAGAGAACAAAATTCCGCAAGAATCAATGTAATTCACCTTATGATTGAAAAGTAATAAATAGCTGATGTGGGCCTCCGAATACCTAAGAAGCATGGAATTATCAATTACCAGGGTTCATATTTGTAAAGGCATTTCCAACTTCTCTCCTTCAGTTCAGGAAACATTAAGTTCAGGAAACCTTACATAGAATGTTAAGAGCTACCAAAAACTGTAACTTCCTCAAATTTGTTTAGACGATCTGCAAACTCCTGCACATTCAAGTTGTACTGCTCAACTTGGAGCTGAGTGTCTTCTGACCACCATTGACAAATCCCATGAGCTACTTTGAATTCACTGGGCCTAGTAGAATTAATATATAGATTTACAGAGGGCAACAGATGATGGGGTTCCGACTTTCACCCCAATAAATACAATACCGAGTTAACAATGGAGCTATGGGAAGTGAAACTCTACCTAGCTCTGAAATAATAGAAATAATTACAGGACATCAGATCATAGACATTAATATATAAGTTTGGTAACCATTTCTGGAGGGAAATGAAGGTGGACTGAGCCTGGGCATCGTCCTTCCTGCCCTTGGCCAGACGTCCAGTGGCACTCTCACGAATATTGTGAATAAAAATGCCCAAATTTTCATCCTTGACTGAAATCAATGAAAAAAATGGAGGATTGAACAGATGGGCATCCACTTTAAGCTCTTCCTCGGCCATTATTCGGCCGACTTTGAGAGCAATGACGACTTCGAGGGAATGGCCAGCAAGGCAAACGTTCTGAGCTCCATATTCCCTCACCATATGTTTAGTAACCCGAAGGGCTTCATCGAGACAAGAAACTTTGTTTATCTGTTGGAGGATGAGATTGAAATCGTCGCAAAGATCCGAGACAATGTTTGCAGGTGAGAAGATCGTACCTATGAAGGTGATGACGATGGCCGGAAAGATGGAGCAGCAGTTGATATTTTTTATTCAGTCGTTTCAGCAACTTATTTTTACTATGATTCAGCAGAAGTACACTTTGCACCTTTTGGAAATTGATGAACATTTTAATAAAAAATCATATTCATCATAAATTTTCTCCTTGAATGGCGAACCAGCAATAATCAAAACAAGAATTGGAGAAGGAAACCCCTTGGTTCTAATCTGTCATCGTCAACAATGAAATAACAAATCACAGCCAATATAAATACAAATATCCCTTCTCTCTCACTTGAAATTCAATTTAAACTTGACAAGATTCACCATCACCATCACAATTGAGGCCGGTAGATATCATCATCATATCCTGCATTCATTGCCACGCCTCTGTTTTTTTGTTCATCGACTTGCTGGCGGAAAGATCTATCTATCTGGTTGCGACCATCTCTCTCAGATTCATCATTTAACAACAAACACAAATTGAATGTCAACAAATGTGGACTAAATGTTCCAAACGAAAACACATAAACTACATATATATCTTAACGTCTGCTTACAAACTGCCCCATTCACTGAACCAATAAGGGATCTCCCCAAACCAATCCCCCTAATGACTGCATTTGAACTACCCCATTCCTTGGCACTTTTGGTTAGAGACTTTCGATTCTATTCTTGGAAAGTCTATTCCTGATGTCTTCCATATTCTGAACTATGCTAATTTACAGGTATCTGAGGAGGTAACCTTGTAGGTATAACCATATTCCATATTGGACCAGCTAATACTGTATTGCAACAATGGTTCAACCCTAGAAAGAACGAAGCTTCCAACCCTATGGAGGAAGAGCTAGTAGTAGCAGCTTATCCATTCACGCTGCACTACAAGAAAAATGACATTTTAGCCTCACATTAGCACCACTATTTGTAAAGGATTTGGGAAATCCTCAATTTTCAAATAGTGGTGCAAAAGTGGTGGTAAGGTGGGGATACACAAGTGGTGCTAAGATTTGTGGTGCAAAAGTGGTGTTTGCAAAAAAGTTTATTTAGGTGTTAAATGAATATGTGGCATTCCATGGTGTATGGTGCAAAACACCAAAACCAATACTACATGGATTAAGACATTCTGGTGCAAAACACCAAAATTATTATTATTATTTTTTAATATACACAAACTTGTATGTGGTGCAAAGCACCATAAAATAGCAAATGGTGCAAAAAAAATAAGTGGTGCAAAGCACCATAAAATAATAAATGGTGTAAAAAAAATAAGTGGTGCAAATCACCATAAAATATTAAATGGTGAAAAAAATATAAATCAATAAAAACGTGGCTGAAGCTTCCTTTCATTGTTGTGCTGGTTTGAAACATGGTTGAATCTTCCTTTCGTTGCTTTGTTGGTTTGATAGTAAATTTTTTGGGATATATCGCTAATGTTTTGTAATTCTATGTGCATTCTCAGCCTGATTCATGAAATACTGATTGTAAGACAAGATAATGAATTGAAATATGAGATGAAGGTCTACCATTTTATAGAAAGAAAGCACCATGAGGTTTTTTATGAAATGAATGGCTAGACAACCTTACCTTGAGTTGGTCCCAAATATTGTCTACCCTTACCTTGAGTTGATCCCAAATATGGTTTAGCTTATATTCCTGTAAAACATTGACTTTTAAAGTCAATAAGCATGACAAAATTGAAATAAATCTATCGATGTTGACTGTAGCCAGTTACCTCTCGTTGGATGGCCTCTCTCAGCTGAGAAATAAGAGCATCAATTATCATTTCCTTAGATTCCATCTAGTCGGTGCATTCATAAAAGACTGTTTCTTCTTGAATTAGTTCATCAAATACCTATATTAACTATGTAATGTCCATGAAACCTCTTAATAAATATTTGAAGATCTTACAATGACTATAAAATACCAACGAAGATCACTAAATTTACTTTATAACATATTCAAATATGAAATTCCATCAAGACAAAATGTGGTACTCAACAACATGGTGTGAATCACTGGACATAAATTAGACAAAGTTAATATTTCTTTATGGATTAAAAAGATGATGCAAAGAGAATTTTTCTTGCTTGATTAAGAAAAATAGCATGTAGGACTATGATAGCCGTCAACCTCAACAACGTATGCTTCTGCATATTCTCAACACCCACTTTGGAAAATTTGGATCACCATTGCCAATGGACTACCACCTTGGCGACAGGGTATATAAGGTATAAATTAAATGTTAGCTATTCATATAGCCATGTGTCCATGGTAATTACAAATCGCTCTTAAATGTTTTCTGCTTCAATTGACGTGACAACAAAACTTACATGGCATCCACAATAATGTACCATTCGTGTGAAATCAAGTCATTATGGTTATAACAAGGATAAAAAAAAAAATACATTGAAAATCTTTTAACCAATTTAATAATAATTTGTAAACGCGTCAAAACTACACCTTATGAATATGAATTAGTAATAATCTGTTAAAAATAAACTTGGGACAACTTGAAAAGGAGTCATATAATACCACAAACAATATGTGCTTATCTTATAATGATTTATCATTTCATGCATAAAAATTTGTATGATAAAACATTGTATTAATATTTAATAATAAAGTTTTTAAGTTATATTTTCTTTAAATGTTAATCATTAAATATATTGTCTTTAAATGTTTGTCATTAAATGTATTTTCTTTAAATGTTTAGCATTAAATAGAAGGGAGCATCTAAATCTTCACACACATAATTTTAAATAAACAAGAGCCACGAGGTGGCAATGTCACCGTAGTTATTTATAACTATTGCTATAATACAAAAGCTATTTGTCACAAAGTTTTTAGTTACTATAGATATACCATATTATTGCCATAAATAGTAATAGATAAGAAAATTATTTTGGCACAAGATTTTTAGTTATTGAAAGGATTTGATTACTTAGCCATAAAATGGATTTCTCATTGTTTTGTCAAAATAAAGGTAATTGGAAAATATGCAAAACATGTGCTAAGCACCCTTCTTCATGATCAAAGACCCAATTTATTATCTTAAATATAGATACATCCACTTACACTTAAAAAAGAGTGTAACATACTTGTAGACTTAGTTTAAATAACTAGAACAAACAACATTTATGGTGACCACTCAACCAAATTCTCTTAAAATAGTTTACAAATATTAAATTATTTAAATATAAAGATGTAATTATATATATTTTTATTTACTTTTTATTTATTTTTATTTATTTTTATTTTTATTTTTATTTGAGAAAGTAAATTTTTTAATTTTTTAATAACACATTAATATTCTTTACATTATTATTTAATATTCTTTAAATTATTATAAAATTTTTTAAAAATAAACAAAACCTTTTAAAATAATGAAATTCTTAATACTTGTATATAATGTACAACTTTAAATATCTGATAAACCAAAAGAGTATGCATTATTTCCATATTTGCGTTCTTCCCCAAAGTGGCCATATTAAAATTACATTGAACATGTTTTTAACCTGGTTGGGAAAAGTATGAATGTGGGACAATGTTCCCTTGTTTCAAACAAATAAATGAACTGAAAAATAATAACATTATTAAATAAATTAACTGAAACATAATAGAACTGTTGGCAGTAAACTCCAGTGAGATGGGAACATTGTATGTTGGTTTCTGATAATATTCAGAACATGTCTAGAGATTCCCGAGAGTCAATCCTCAATGTAAAGCAGAGACCAGTCACAGGTTTGAAGCTATTTTGTTACTATCGCGGGAACTGTACAATATGATAATATTTAGAGACTTGAATCTTGATCATCAGCTAATTTAGTTCTTGCATTTAAGAGGAAATGGTGGTGTAAAATATATGTATCAGATTGATATTTTTTAATTTTTTTTATGTTAGTATAGAATCTGGATCAAGTTTCTGATGCAAATGGAGTGTTTTCTGAATTAAAGGCAGGGCCTGCTTGCCTCAGTGGGGGTACCAAGTTACTTTAATTCAAAAATGTTTGTCATTGAGTGAACCAAGAAGGCTTCAGAGCTGCAGGCATGTAATCAAGAGAAAAAACGATTATCATTGCAGCGTTCTCTGTTGATATTCCATCTTTGAATCTATAGTTGATCAAGCAACATACTTCACAATTTTTTTCAGAAAGGCTTCACTATTTTTTTTTCAATAACTATTACCGTACAAGATGAAAGCCTATGCCTATAAAACCCTTTTATCATTCATTAAAGTAGGCCAAACATAAAAATTTACAACTACTAACCAAAATAATTACACTTCCAAAAACTTAAAAGCATAGATCTTCACATATCTAGAAATCTTATGCAATCTGTCACTGGAAACCTGCAAATGCCCTCTGCCTTTCTCGTCTTCAAACTCACCCTTAGCTCTTGCTCTGTGTTGAATAACCATCTTGGTAAGACTGCTGATTCTCGTTCTCAACTGACTGAGACACTGATATGAATGGTTATCTTGGTAAGACTGCTGGATCTCGTTCTCAACGAACTGAGCTTTTGAAAGAGAGATTTATACATCTTCTCTTTTAAATGTTGGCTTAAAGTTAAATTGTTATTGTTCCATTCTGGTTGAACAAACCGAAGCAGTTACAGAAATGATGAGAAACAACTTTTTATTTAAGTCCAAAAAAATTCAAACTAAAAGCAATAAAACCATAAATTAATGGAGATGGGTTGTTAAACTTTATCTTGATGTTCTTGTGCAGTAATACCTCCAAGGTTGTGAATCCATCTGCATATTCCGCCTCCCACCTCCCATGATGAAAAAGCTTTTGAACCTGAAATCACACATCATGAATACAAATTAGAATCATGAGAAACAAGTCTTTGGGTACATTTAAAGGATACAGACTTAATTAATTACTTCCGTTGGCAAACTAGCGCCCAATGCACTAGTAATTTGTGATAGATAAACTCGTCCACTTCTGCGCTGTGCAACTTTCTGTCTATAAAACTAGCATTGTAACACCAACTTTTTGAATCCTGGGGTGATATTTTATTTAAAAATATCAAATTTCAAAAGGTTTCAGAATTATCAAGGAGCTAAAATATGCATCCTCAAATTCATACAACACATATGAAAAACTATGTACATAATATGAAAATGTCAACTCAAAGCAACATGTGTGGGTCATTTTTGAGAAAGACATGTCATTTTCAAATTCAGTCAAGGTTTAGCTGGTGAGTACATATAGAAACAGGTTTTGGGCATTTAAAATTATTATTTTTATCTGAAATATAATTTTCAATGGCATTTTCTCACAAACCTCCAGAACTTATTCAACAATAGCATTGCCAGACATCTATGCTAAAGCAATTGGAGCTATGGTAAGTGAAGAGAAGAGAGTAGCTATGATTATTGGTCAGTAATACCTGAGGCGTGCTTGATGTTGGCCAACTATTCTAATGTAAATAGCACTGTGTTTAATTGTCATTTTCATAACATAAAAGCTAATTTCAATTTATTTTAAAAAACTGCCTTCATGTGTCGTATTTCTAATAGAGTCCTAAGTCTAGCTCACTCTGCGGTTAACCTCCGTTACCAGTTGCTTGGTTTCTGCCATAGCAAGAAGCAGCTTCGAAGTCGTATCAATGCTAACACGAAGATTGAGCAGCCCTATACCCTGGTAATTGCTCACTCCGGTATGAAGAATGCTGAGAACACAGTAATATTCAGTATTTAGTGAATGGAAATATAATAATGAATAGACTATTTCATTCACTGCTGCACTTCGTCTTGGTTGCTTTGTAAAAAATATCTTGGAGCTAGTGCTATGTGTTGAAGTTTGAAATAATACGGTGGAGCATTAAAGTTGGAAAAGACCTATCGTGGAGCATTAAAGTTTCATTACTTTAGCGAAGACATTGAAGTTGCTACGATTTGAAGGAAGTTTGATGATCAAATGAGTTGATACATTAAAGAGTTGTGAGCTACCTCTCTTCTCCATGAGAATGCGTAACAGTGAAAACTGAGACTGAGTATTGTATCATATATCAACATTCAATCACGAAAATATTTGCTGTACTAAAACCATACACATAAATCTTAATGGAAACCTGCACACTTTGAGCTTGGTAACCCTAAGGTAGCACGAAGATTAAGAAATATTGAATGTCTTAATGTATTTTATTTGTCTTATATCATTATTAAGTGTCATATCATATTATTAAGTATCATTACTGGGGCTTGTGATCTGAACCATTTACTTTTCCCGAGGGCACTTTGTAGAAAAATTTCTAAGTTTTATAATTGCCCCCATCTTGGAAACCTGAAATATTAATTTCTTAACTGGCTCCATCTTGGAAAGTTGAAATATTAATTGTTATAGATTTATGATAAACAAGGTACTATTTACAAGGATAATTATACAATTGCTGATATCATCCTCACCGCCGGGTCTTGGGGCACAGGAACCAAGAGCAACGTCATATCTCCAAACCAATAATAATCTAAAAAAATAGGCAATTAAAAACAATAATAATAATTAAATGTTTTAAATATTACCAAACCTTAGTCTAAATTCCATTACATTTAATAAAAACTATTACAAACTTTAGAAGATTGAAAATTTTTACCCGCATCTAAATGAATTAATACTCGTGAGCGATTCATATATATCACCTGCGGTGACATAATGAGTAGATACATTAAAGAGTTGTGAGCTACCTCTCTTCTCCATGAGAATGCATAACATTGAAAACTGAGACTGAGTATTGTATCATATAAGAACATTCAATCACGGAAATCTTTGTTGTACTAAAACCATACACATAAATCTTAATGGAAACCTGCACACTTTGAGCTTGGTAACCCTAAGGTAGCACGAAGATTAAGAAATCTTGAATGTCTTAATGTATTGTATTTGTCTCATATCATATTATTAAGTATCATTACCGGGGCTTGTGATCTGAACCATTTACTATTAAGTGTCACTCTGTAGAAAACTTTCTAAGTTTTATAATTGCCCCCATCTTGGAAACCTGAAATATTAATTTCTTAACTCGGTCCATCTTGGAAAGCTGAAATATTAATTGTTATAGATTTATGATAAACAAGGTAATATTTACAAGGATAATTATACAATTGATGATATCATCCTCGCTGCCGGGTCTTGGGGCACAGGAACCAAGAGCAACGTCATATCGCCAAACCAATAATAATCTAAAAAAATAGGCAATAAAAAACAATAATAATAATTAAATGTTTTAAATATTACCAAACCTTAGTCTAAATTCCATTACATTTAATAAAAACTATTACAAACTTTAGAAGATTGAAAATTTTTACCCACATCTAAATGAATTAATACTCATGAGTGATTCATATATATCACCTACAGTGACATAACATGAGTGATTCATATATATCACCTACGGTGACATAATAATAATAAATATTTAAATCTTATAAAGAGAATATGTCAACATTTTGTTTAAACATGTATGTAGAAGTGTTGAATGCCCATCAACATAAGTACCACATTACTATGTAAAAATAAATAAATGTGTCAATCTCTTCATAAGAAAAGGAATTACCATTAAATGAGAATGGAGTTCATTACTCAATCTTTTAATAAGCATTTTTAAGTAAATTTGTGTTAATAAGCATTTTTAAGTAAACTTGTGTAGTAAAAAATATGATATAAAAGGGTGAAGAAGACTTTTTATGTAAAGTATTTCTAAATGTATATGATGCATATGATTTAGTCTACAAATTTTACATAAAAAAATATGTATATACAATTTAAGTAATGTTTGTACTAGAACATAAAAAAAAATGGGGGCAGAGAACAAGTGATGTTACAATCACAAAAAAATCAATCATATATTTCATAAATACTTATCATAATAAAAAATTAGTAACACTAAATCAAATAGAGTAATCGGACAATATTTTCAACATAAAATATTTTTTGGAAAATTAAAATTTTTTAACACATTCTCCAATATCTAACTTATCTTTAAAAAAAAATAACTTTATAATAAACATTTCAATTCTATAAGAAAAAAAATTCATCAATCCTTGAGCTTTTTACAAAGTGAAAAGAAAAATACTGTAAATCAATATAATGATAATATATATAACATTCTTATCATGCTATATTATTTTAGTAGGTTTTAAATGTCATCTTTTATAATATTATAGAAATTGTTTTGCTTTATCATCTAAGGCTAATATTTCCTCCTAAAAAATTTTCAACGACTCATGACCCATTTAAATTAGTACCAAAATCCTCTTAATAAACCCCTAACCCAACTAGAAAATCGAATGTCCTATAAAATTTTTATCTTAACTAGATCCAAGAGCTATATATCAGGATTAAAACCCCATAATTCAGTTCTTGTCCCCATTTAGAGGACATGCATCGATAGTAGAGGTGAAGAATTGTGTTTTGAGGCCTTGATCATGGCCCTCGATACCTATAAGTTTCCCTCGGGACCTAAGGCCCAAGTATATTTCTTTGAGAATTTCTATATCCTAGGATACTAGTTTGGCTCTCCAAACCTCCAAAAAAGTTCTATATCCCTGCCTATAAGGTAAATATTGTAAGGTTTGTTGTTACACCAAAACCTGCAGATGTTGACGAACATTTTAAACCCAACACAAGGCCTTATCATCAGATGTGGCAACTATTCCACATTTTTTATATCCCCAAAGGTGCGACGATTATACTATGTTGTTGTACCTATACTCCAACACCCCCCTCTAGCGTAGCTCGGGGGAAATCATCAGGCGTGGTGATTATTCCACACTTTTTATATTCCCAGAGGTGCGACGGTTATACCGTGTTGTTGCACCAATATTCCAACAAATATTCCCTATATAGGTGTGTGTGTAGTGGTCTAAGGACTCATTGATAATCAGTGAGTCCTCAAAGTATGTATTTTTATGAATATAAGATTCTTTTAGTGGTCATGGATTTGGTTTCCATCCCTAAACATGTGAAGGCACCAAGTTCCATGCCTAATGATGTGAACCTTATAAAGGAGCTAGCGTCCTACTTAGAGGGAAAGGGTTTTGTTGGAGTTCAAGTGTAGTCCTTTAACACAACATTTATGAATTAGATGTCTGAAAACTTCCTTTATGATATTAGTCATGGAATTCATCCCGTAATCATTTCTAGGGCCCCAAGAATTATACCTACGATTAAAAAACACATAATCCCATACATACACCCACACATAGGCCATGTGTGCTAGTTTGAGGTGTCATTCTATGAATTAGATTCCTAGGATCTTCCTTTAGGGATTAAGGACCAAGTTTCCTACTTCAACCATACCAAGGTACTCAAGTTCAATACCTAGAGCTCAAAAAGTGCTAATGGTTCATCCATATCACCACTCAAATGAAAATGAATCCATCAAAAGGTCATGTGTGGTATTTAAGGTCATTGTTCTTGGACATAAATGACTAGAACCTTCCTTTAGGGAATGAGGATTCAGTTTCTTACACATGCCATGGGTCTTTCGTCCCATTATTAGTGTTTAAAATACCATAATGGAATGAATATCCCTTGTTTCAACAATGGTTTCTTTAGGGACAAAGGAATGGTCTTCTTCCTTGGAATCCATTCCCAATGCCCTCTGACACATACATATTTATCAAAATCACCTAATGGCACAGACATCATTAGTCGTAGGCCAATGATATCCTCAAGATGCCATCTGTTGTTGGTGGAGGAAACATTCTAAGCCCTATATGGTTAGAATATTCCTTTAGGGATTGAGTTCCAGGTCTCCTCCATTACCATGTATAGGGCCCTAAGACCATGAGACCTAGATACATAGTACCATGGATACCCATGCAAAATTATTTATGGTTCTTTGATGCATTGCGGATGGCTCTAGATTCCCCAATGTCTTATTTAGAGCCAAAGGTATGGTCTTCATCCCTATAAATCCATTTTGAAGGCTCTAGCATGCCTTCATAATTCTCAAACCACTTAATGGCACCAATAGGACATGTGCATTCGGTGGAGGAAACCTACTTATTTAGATACTTCTATTAGATTCCTTTAGAGACTAAGGTTTAAGTCTCTTCCACTAACCATGCCCAAGGCCCTAAGGCCATAAGATCCAAATGCATAGCACTATAGATACCACTTCAAATCTTGCATGGTGATGTTAGGCAATGTTCATGGCTTTGAATGCCATGACAATTTCTTTAGGACCAAAGGCATGGTCTTCTTTCCTGGAACGTCATTCCCAAGGCCCTGAGACACCTACATACTACTCAAAACAACTTGTTGTCACTCACACTCTAAATCGTAGGCTAATAATACACTCAAGAAACCATGTGTGGTTAGTGGGTCCCACCTCCTTATCCTTAGATGGCTAGAATAATCCTTTAGGGATTGAGGATCAAGTGTCATGTGCTTACCATGTCCAAGTCCCCCACGAAAAAGCCTATATACATAGTGCCATGGATACCCCTACAAAGTTATATATCATTCATATACATAGTGCCATGGATACCCCTACAAAGTTATATATCATTCCTTGACACATTGTTCATGGCTCTAAATGCTTCGAGAATAGTATTCTTCCCCATAATATCATTCCCAAGGACTTGAAACAACTAGATATTACTCAAAATCATATAATTGTACTAATATCCGCAATCATAATCCAATGCTAGAAGCTTCATTTGGGGCCCTATATTTAGGTCTCTTTTATTCACCATGTCGAAGGCCCTAATGCTACAAGAAATACATACATAGTGTCATGGATGTTTGAGGCATTTTTCAAGACTATGAAATTCTTAATGATTTCTTTAGGGCCAAAAGCATGCTCATCCTCACTACAACTTCATTACCGACAGCTCGAGACATGTACATGCACCTCAAAACACCCTAATTTCACTGACATCCTCAATCATAGGCCAATGACCCTCAAAATTCCATGTGTTGTTGGTGGATACAACCTTCTTATCCCTAAATGGATAAAAGATTCCTTTAGGGATTGATCTTCCTGCCTCCTCACATGACCATGTCCAATCCGCCAAGTACCCAAGACTTGGATACATAGTGCCATGGATACCCTTGCAAAATCATGCATGATGCTTGAAGATTATAGTGAAGGGTGTTGCAAACCATGCCTCAAAGGCATATGAATTCTCACACTTTCTACCATACTCAGATCTAGTACAGTCTCAATTGCCACTTGAAAGGGGAGGTAAAACCATTTTATCTACTCCTTTTTATGATAATGTTTCCATTAATGTTTCCGATACATAATATGAGGAACAAGATCAGCATGATCATGATATTGAGATGAACCTTGAGACAATCTATATCTATAACTTGTAGGGTTCATTTCTCCATTCCACTTCAATGGACTCAATGAAATTTGATTTCAAGAACTATGATCACTTTCTCATATGTGTATTTACTCATTTAAGTTTTTATGCTGGGTGAGAGAGGTCATGCTTGCTTTTGAGTTTACTTTTTTTTTTATAATAAAAAAATGAAATATGTCACAAATAGCACTTTGAAAATATTTTTATCACCATATAAAAACAAAAAAAAACATTGTTGGATAATGGGTAAAGATCAAATAGTTAATAATTCTAAGAATATGCGGTGTCAATAAACATTTTTACAATACTTAAGCATAAGTTAATATAGCATGGAAAAATACATCAAAACGCATTTAGGAGGCATATGCTATCACATAAGAAAATCATAACCATTTTCCACATAATTGCTTACTTGTTAGATCGATCCATAGGGTCATTCTTTTATAGCGCCAAGATGTAACAAACTCTCTTCAAGTGAGGAAGACTACTTGGGTCATAACACATAATGGCCTCCATGATTTTTGCCTTGTTTTGTGCCATAGACAATTGTTATGTTCTAATAGCTCAACCAATTGAATGGTTAGTTGATTTTGTTCTAGAGCATGGTGTTCCAACACCCCCCCCCCCAATCAACATAATGTTATGGAGATTCAAGTGGTGAAATTACTTCTGTAAACCCCGCCATAATTGCAACTTCCTAAAGCCAAAGCATATCTCAAAGCTTCACAAAATTAGCTTCTAATAAAGGCTTCATAAATATATCAATATGATCATCGATTATGCAATAAATAAGATCCACACATATTATACTAGTTGACATATGCAATGTACATGAAGCTCCACATGCTTCATCTTGCTATGTGTGATGGGATTGTTGGAAACTTTTATTGCACTCTCGTTATCACAAATGATAACAATCGCAAACTCACCCAATAGTTTCCAAATCCATATCGCCTCTATGCTTGCATTAACTACACCACGATATTCAACTTGTGTGATCGGAAAGAGAGGCCATCTTCTACTTCTTACACAACCAAACCATGGGTCCATAACCAAGACAAATCACTTAGCCAAATGTAGATTGGTTTTCGTTGTCATCCCCTGCCCAATTTCAGTCAGTATAGTCGACCAATAAGTATGGTGTATAACTTCAATATTCTATATCAAGTCAATAAGTGCCCCTGATATAATGAACAATTATCTTTGCAACATTCAAGTGGTTTTCTAACTAATCTTGCATAAATCAAGAAACCACACTAACAACAAAGGAAATATCAATTTAACTATAAGTTAAATAAATCAGGGTACCAACCAACTATCTATAGAGAGTCACATCAACTTTCAGTGAATCACATTCTTTGGTTAAATTCACCCCCCGCTTAAATGTGTAGCACAAGATTTGTAGTCTTCCATTTTGAATCTTTGCAAAATACCATTACATACTTAACTTGAGAAACAAATATATCGTCATCCATTTGTAGAACTTGGATACCAAAAATAAATGTAAGAGACTAAGGTTAGTCATTTCAAAGGTATCATCCAATTGTTACTTCAAACCTAGTATAAAATTTTCATTGCTCCCAGTAATAACTAGTCCTTTCAAAGGTATCAGCCAATTGTTTCTTCAACATAGTATCAAATTTGAATTGTTCCCATTAATAACTAGTCATTTTAAAGGTATCGACCAAATATTTATTTAAACCAAGTTTTATCATCTACCAAGTTGCACTATTAATGTTTCATTATTTACATGTAGAAAATAGGTGTTTTGATCTAATTCACATTGTTTGAAGCTAAGATTGATAAAGAAACAATCATTCTTCTAGTACCAAGCCTTGGGGGCCTATTTCAAACCATATAAGGAATTTTTTCAATCGGCAAACAAGATTGGCGTCCTTCATAAATTTCTCCAATCGGATCTCCATGAAGAAATGCACTTTTGACATCCATTTGATGTACCTTCAATCCAAGATGAGTAAAAAGTGAAAGAGAATCAGTCTAACAAAAATAATCTTTGCAACTTGGGCAAAATTTCACATTAGTTAATGCCTTCTTGCTGAGAAAAATTCTTTGCAACCAAACAAGCTTTATGTCTTTCAATAACATCACGATATGTGAATTTGGTCTTGTAGACCCATCAACACTTTACTATGTTCTTTCCTTACAGTCGAGGAAATAAATCCCATGTTTTATTTTTCATCAGAGAATGGTACACTTCAGCCATAACCCTCTCCCATTTAGGATGGTCATCTGAATTTTCATATGTATTTAAATCGCATGCCTCTAGTACATGTGCCATTAGAGCAACACAATCACACTATTCCTAACTTCTAGTCTTCCTTGGTTCATTTATATCTCCTGAATCAGCTCCAACAACTTCAATTGTCTTAGTAGGCCATTGCGGTAGACAAGTGTTCTGTAGTGAAGAGATTCATGTATTCACTAATTCACCAAAGGACTATTTAGGGGTTCCAAAACTAGTAGGTAATTTAATAGTCAATGATCAACTACAAGTCAAGGAAGGGATGTGAATCTATTTTCCAATTGATGCTCCAAAATGGTATTTAGTCAATCTTAATTCTTTCACAATTTCAAAAGGACTGTTGCTCATCAAACTAGAAGTGGAATGCAACAATTTAATACATGAGGTCCTTTCGTCAAAGATAACATCGTCATAGTCATCATCAATTTGATTGTGATATTAATGAGCAAGGAGCCGTACTACCTCACAAGAATGGATGATATAATCTTATACTTATCAAATCATATCCATATGCTCCATCATAATTGTCGTAATGCATCATTGTCGTGTTGTTAGGGAAAATTAGATGCAATTAGGGTCTATCAAATGTTGTTGGGGATACTCAAATGCAAATAGAGCTATTTAGGTGACATTAAGGTAATTTACCCCTCATTAGGATTAATCAAGATCCAAAAGTGCCAGGATTACGATCATTTAGGTGCTACTATGATAAATTAATATCCAAAAGTACTATCACATGAATCATGATCATTGACATTAACATTGATATATCTGACGTTATGTCAGACGTTTTTCGAACATAGTTCCTAGCTCTAAACCTAGTGAAATTCCTAGCGCGGTTCCTTTCAAAATTTATGGCATTATTCCAGGGGTTACACCTGGCTCTATACTTGACGCTATGTTGGAAGTTTTCTAGGCGCAATTCTTAGCTCTATACTTGGCGTTATGTTGGATGTTTTTCTTGTCGAAATTCATGGCACAATTCATGTCACTAAACCTGGATTAATATATGGTTCTATGCTATTCATAACGTTTTTTTGGAGGCTATTCTAGGCGTTATATGGGATGCTTTTTTGGACGCTAATTCAGACATTAATTGGGATGCTAATTGGGATGCTAATTGTGATGCTAATAGGGACGCTAATTGGGATGTTAATTAGGATGTTAATTGGGATGATAATTGTGATGCTAATTGGGACGCTAATTGGGACGTTAATTGGGATGCTAATTAGCGTCCAAAATAATGCCAACATTTAAAAAGGACGCTAATTGGGACGCTAATTGGGACGCTAATTGGGATGCTAATTGGGACGTTAATTGGGACGCTATTTGGGATGCTAATTAGCATCCAAAATAACGCCATATTCTAAAAAGGGACGCAAATAACACCATTAAAAGCACCATCCCGTGGAAAAGCGTCCACTTTTTCCAAAAAAATGATGAAAAATACACTAAAAGTGATAGTGGATGCTAAAAAGGAAGCTAAAAGATACGCTAATCACAGGTTTTTGTTGTAGTGGAAGAAGTTACGTGGAAAGAATACGAACAGACTAAATAAATCCTGACACAATAAAGCTTGAGCATTTTCAAAACGTGTACTTAACCGATCAACTCCATGCCCCCTTCTTCGGTCCCTGCGAGCTCACCAGATACAATAACCAAAAATTTTAACCATTAAACTCGCCAATCACCAGGCGACACATGTCGAGATGTTAATGGCCAGGGAGACAAGGAATCTTTTGAGACAACTTACTTCATTGTGAAAACCCCTTCGACGTAATTAATAAAAATAACTATAATTTTCATATTAACTAATGTAAGAATATAAGTGAATAACATTAGGAAAACTAATAAATATTTAACCGGTGTTCCTTTCTAAATGCTTACTGAAGAAGGACAATATTAATTACTCTTTGAACTTCCAAATGTTCGTGCATTGTTCTTCAAAATATACTGGAATCATTTTGTTGGAATAATCAAAACCCATTCCCATATTTAGGATATCAAATTTAATCATTTTGGTTAAATTCCTAGGTCCTACACTAGCTAGTTGGCATCCACTTGCATTTTTGTGGTCAAGCTTTCCAAAACTGCCTCCTAGAGCGCTTTGGAAATATTCTGACAACCCTTCAGATTGGCCAGTTTAGAAAGTGCACATTCCTACCTTATCCATAGTTTCCTTCTTTTTCAGCAATTTTAAGGCAAAAGGTAAAGCTAGTTTTAAGGAAAATAGTATTGTTTTTGTCACAACTCACCCTCCTTCTTTTCCTCACCTAAAAGCATGATTTAGTCCACTTTCCTTCACTTATCAGCTGTAACAACTCATTCAGCCAATTCGTGAGCCTCTTGACAAATTATGAAAGTGTTTTATGCACCCATGGGGGATTTTGACTAGTTTAGTAAGCCTGATTTTGTACTGATTCAAATGGCATATTTATGCATTCAAATACTTGGAGTATCTACATATTTGAGTATCCTATTTCTATATATCGATGGCTGGTGTAAACTAATATAACAACAATTTGTGTTATTCAACATATTCAGTCTCTTTTTGAGTGTATCTTGCATATTTTTCAAGCAATTTTGTGAGTTCAATTGATCTAAGCTTGGGATTAATTTCCACATGGTATCAGAGCCTTGGTAGATCGATTGTTCTCCTCTTTTATTTTGTTTTCATGGTGGCCATCACTCACTGGGAGCGCATTCTATCTGTTCAAGGGCGCAGTTGCTGAAGAGTGGATCAATCTCACCATATTATCTTGACTCCATGTAACCACTTCAAATGGAAGGCACAAATGGAGATTATGATGAGGGTTAAAGGCCTCTATAGAGTGACCATGGCAATTGAATCTGATCCTAATGCAACAATAGATAATATCAAATGGCATAATAGGAGAGATGAGGCATATGGTCTCTTGTGTCTCAACATTTCCAAAGACCTTGTTTTCCATCTTGATGGATTGACATCTCCAAATAAAGTATGGGAGGAGCTTCAAACTTTATTTGGGAAGATAGATGATATGAGGAGTCATCAACTAGAGAAAAAGGTGATTTCACTGAGTCCAAGCAGCGTCCAATTCTTGCAAGTCTAATTCTCCAAATTCAAATAATTGGTTTTGCAGTTGAAACAATGTGGTATAGATAAGAAAGATGAACAACTTGTCTCAGCCATACTTTCAAAGCTTGGCCCTGACTACTTAGTATTTGTTTTGACCTTCCATGCCACAAAGTTGACTGCTCGAACCTGGAAGACGCCTTCACTAGTAGATTTCATGGAATCCTTGACTCGAGAGCAAGACAAATTGGTCTTGATGAGCACCATCAAACCTTCCAAAGATAAATCTTTGGTTGTTAGAGATTCCAAGGTGGATTCCAAAGGGAAGAAGAATGACAAGAAGCCTCATGGTAAGAAGAAAGGTAAAGGTGAAATGAGCAAGTGCGCATACTGTGGTAAGGGCTTACATCCCGAGAGCTCTTGCATGAAGAAGCAAATCGATATGTTGACTCAACTTTTGGAGAAACAGAACATCTCAATTCCTGAAGGCACAAAGAAGAAGGAAGGAGGACCCACTCTCGAAGACAAGGAGAGAGTTCACAGCCTAGTTGCAAGCACTGTAATATATCCTTCATTTATAATTAATTATGGCACTTCAATGCACATGGTTTCAACAAGGGAGGATTTCTCCTATCTTGATGATTCAAATGGTCCAAATATTTTGTTGGGAGACAACTCAGAAATTGAAAGTAAGGGTAAGGGTAGAATAGATTTTGACCATGGTTCCTTCAACAATGTCTTGTATGCCCCGGGTCTTGTTGCTAATATCTTGTCAGTTTATCAGATGACCCACACTGGGTCTCCTAAGAAGGTTTTCTTTACACACAATGATGTCTAAATCTTTGAGATTGTGAATGGTATATTTATCGCTAAAGGTTTTGTAGATCACAATTCGAAAGTATACAGGTTCTCACACTTCATGCCTTTCTCAAACTCTTTTGCTCTCCTCACTAATGCTAATGAAGCCATCAATATTTGGCATGATAGGTTTGGTCATCTAAATTACAAATATTTGTCAGATTTGTGTGAAAAAGACATGGTCATAGGGCTTCCCAATATAAATTTTTCCAAATCAGTCTGTCAGGGTTGCATCCTAGGAAAACACCCAAAGCATAAGTATGAGAGAGTTAGTCATGAGCGAACCTATGCACCTTTTGAGATCATCCACAGTGAAATTGCTGGTCCTTTCCCTCATATGTCCATGAGTCAAGCCAAGTATGTCCTAACCTTTATATATGACTTTTCCAGATACCGTTGGGTTTACTTCCTAGAACTCAAGTCTGAATTTTTTGACCTCTTCAAGTTTTTTAAAGCCTTGGTTGAGAACTAGTTTGGGAGGAAACTCAAGATCCTCAGATCTGGTAATGGTGGTGAGTATGTGTTGTAATCTCACAGATCACATAAGGTTACCAATAATACATACCATACATACATACATAACAGAGACAAGAGATAAGAACAAGTAGAGGAAAATAACAGATTATATTAACAAGAGTGGGTCCATACAATACAGAGAACCGAACTGAGTTCTCATCTAGCTCAACAGCCTAATATATGATTAGAAAATAACTACTTGTTGGTTCAGTGAACCGACACGACCTTAGGTGGCTGACCTAATATCTAGTTTAGTCGACCGACCGACTTAGTCGGCTGATCAAGTAAGTCGGTTGTCCTTCAAGTCGACATACCGACTTGCTCCTCCAACATCTCCCCCACGAACAAAACGTTTCTTCGTCCCGAAGAAACAAAGAGGTACAAAAATCTGCCTGTCTATCTTAGTAGCCATTATGATGTGCTTGGTCTTCATGGGCTGTGAAGTCTGATGGTCGGTCTTTTCTGTACACAGACTTCGACAATTGCTGGGGTTGTCACTGCTAGGTGATGTTGGAAATCGGTCCAACTTTGCAATATTTTTTGGATGTCGATGGTGAGTGTAGTGAGACTTGATAAGATCGACATCTTCTCTGAAATGGAGATTTCAGCTATTCTCTCCATGTCGGGACCCATAAACTGGTCCTTCTCCTCTGCAGTGTCTATAAGTCGGTTCATCTGCGGGCAGATGATGTCGACTTTTTCCAAGTTAGGGATAGCTTGGTGCACCCACTGATGAGCTTCCCGCTCGAGTTTTTGCAGTTTAGTGGTCTCCAGCACTATTTGATCTTCAATTGTGCTTCTAAGTGCTGTATCAGTGGGCTTCCTCTTCTCAAGCGCTTGGATCTCTTGTCGGGTCTGCCTGGTTTGTTGATAGACTCGCCTGTAGTAAGCAGGCTAACCTCGTAGTATTTCTTCCATGATAACAGACTCCTCCATGTGATCTTGTAACACTTTGTAGGCTTTAGAGAAGGCGGTGTGTTGTGTCATCAATAGTCGGGCGGTTTCTTCTTTCTGCTCCTCCTTTGTTTCCTGAAGCTATATTTGGAGTGCCGACACCATGCTTTCAAATAGCTGATAAGCTCTTTCAAGCGGTTTGTCGGTGTCGACCTCGACTGGTCCTGGCATTACTGATTGTCCAAGGTTTCTACATTTGTTGAGGAACTCGACCTGTTCTTTGACCTTGCTATTGAGTTCCTTACGTCTCTGCTGGCTCCTTGTCTTTGCTTCGAATGCTAGGGTTTTCAGGAGTTGTCCTAGCTCTGCGTCGTTCAGGTTGGTGGCATCTTTCAATTTGATATGGACCATTGATGTCTGTCCATGATGCTCTTTCTTCTTCTCCTCCTTCTTTTTCTTATGCTTGTTTGTTTCTACTTGTGTCGGCACCTGTGTACCTGTAAAAGTCGAGTCGGGGTTTTCTGTCTGCAATGCAGAAGTGGTTGATGGTTTCTTTGTTAATGGAGGTGGGATGGCTGCTGCTTCTGGTTGATTAGATGCAGGGATTCCAGAAGTGGATGCAGTTGGTGCTGATGGTTGGATTAGGGGTTCTAAGTCGAGGGGTGGTGGTGGTGGTGGTGATGGATTTGGTGAATGGTCTAGGGTGATTGGGTTGGCGATCTGAGGAGGTGAATCAAAATTGGAGAAGAGTTGGTTGATTTCTCAATTTATATTCTCTATATTCTCTTCTACCTCTCCTTTGTTCGATTCAGCAACTAGTGGTTGGGGTGTAGGGCCTATCGGAGTGATAATCGTGGTCCGACATCCTACAACTCCGGCTTCCTTGTCGGGTTTCCTTTCGAAGACTGAAGTCAAAGTTGAAAAAATGTTTAGTTCCTAAATAACTTGGCCTGGTTGTCAGGAACCACCAGTTTCAAACAGGGGTGCTTTAGTGGATAGCTTTTGTACTAACGTGAATATCTCAGGCAGTTTCTCAATGAATTCCTGTAGATCTCTGTCCTTGTCGACTTTTTCTTTTACTGCCTCCAACATAGCACTCTTGCATAAGTCAAGTGGGCTTATTAAGAGTGGTTTTGGTATTTTCTCCTCTGTTACTTTTGTCAGAGATGGAGGTGGAGGCGTTGACACAAGATCTACGACGTTTTCAGGCGTCATCTTGTGGGTGATTTTGGCTTTCTTTGGTCGACCTGGTAGTGCTCCTGCTTCGACAAATCTTTGGAACTGGGTTTCCACCAACACTTTATTTGCTGCGGCATATTCTATTATGTCGATGGCCGTAGCTCCCAGTTCCTCCTTGTCTTCTGATGATTCTGTAATGATAAGCTTGTGCTTACCTTTTCCTTGTTGTCGTTGTTGTGTTCTTATCTTTTTTCTTGCAGCTGCTATCTCTTTCGACAATTTTCTTATAATGCCTTTTGTGATAGCATATTTTGGGTTTTCTGGTTCTGTCTCTCCCCTTGGCTCCTAGGTCGGAATGAGACTTTCTGCAACCGAAGTGATTACCTACTGCTCTGCCTCTGTTTCTTCTATCTGTGGTTCTGCCCTCTGTGGTGTCGGAGGTTTGATGATTATTTGAAGTCGGTCGGTTTGTTCGACCAGTGTCTCCTCCGACACAAAGGTACTAATGTAGAGGTTCAGCTCATAATCCTCTTCTTTTTCCTGGTCTGTTAACGACTCCTTGATTGAGAATTCGATTGCCTTAACCTTCGCTGGAATTTGTATCTTTGTCCCAGCATGTTGAGACAGTTCCCGAAAGATATGTTCGACCGACGGATAATAATCAAGGGCTTTTGCATTTGATTTTTCACCCTGCATGTACCAAACCGAAGTATGGTCGAGATCTAGCTGGATGTGGGAATTTTTCGGTAGAATTTGTCGGATGTTTTGAGGCACCCTCCATCTAGTTGTGCGGACTTTTAGCTGTTAGAGTCAGTTCTCCAACAACACTTTTTCATCTTCAAGTTCCTTCAAGGTTCCTTTCTGGGAGAATGGTTTGAATCTCCACATGTGGAACCTTGTCGGTTCTTGAAGAATTTGGTTTCCTTCGAGGAAAATATGGTACATGACTATCCATAGTATGAGGGATGGGAACCTAATGATTCCTCCCGTCTCTTGGCATCTTTCGCAGATGCTCTTGACCATGTCAGTGACATATTCATCGCATCTATATATCTTTCCATTTGTCGCAATGGTGTCAATAGCCTCTAACATGTCTAATTTGAGGTCACTGCCTCGACCTGCCAGGGTGAGCATGATGGCTATTATTTTGGCCACAATCTGTGGCGTTCGGGCTGTGATTTGACTAATCATCAACCCCTTCGAGTTTTTTCCCGAAGCCGACCCAGTTAGTTCTTCGACCAGTCCCTCTTTGATACCGACTAGTACTGGGTCTCCTTTGTTTAAAATTCCTGTTAGCTTAGAGATGACTTCCCCAGAGATGTTGACCGGTTGGTCGAAGTAAAATCGGCCGTTGTGGTACCGGCTTATGATAAATTTGACGACTGTCTCTTTTGTTCCACCAAAACTGGCCATGAGTGGTGCATTGACATAGTTGAAGATGGTACTGTATTTTATTTTCTCTATAGCTTGAGTAGGCTTCTTGTCGACATAAGCCCATTCTTGCATCTCGATCCATAGTTTTTTCCATGAGCCTTCCTGCACCTTAGCATTCTTGATGTTCTTTAATCTTCGGACTAAAGGTGTTTCTGCAGTCTGTAATTCCGTGGCTTTGGATGAGGCTCTAGTTTGTTTGGGTGCCATCTTTTCGGTTTGGTGGTCGATTTCACTAAGGTATTATCGGCTGTCAATCGTCTAGATGCTCTGATGCTCTCTCTGTATGAATTGCGGTGAATGATCCTTTGACGGTCCAGTATTTATAGGGGACGCTTTGGATGTTTTCGTCAATGAGTGTATTAATGGCGGACGTGATGTTCCAGCTGGAACACTTGAGTGTGCGTTAATGGCGAATTGCTTTCGATGCTCAAGGTCATGAATGTGCGATGGGACTATCGAGGTCGTCGATCGATGTCGGGTATGAAAATGGTCGATGGTGTTATGTCGATGGACATGATGTTTGTTGTCGAAGGGGTGATTTCCTGTCATAGTTTTCTACATGTACGACATTATTTTGTTTTTTGGATTTTTTATATTTTTATAGCTTTTGTTTTAACCAGTATCGTCGTTATGGAATTTCTCTTTTTTTTCAATGTGTTTATTTTTAGCTTCTGTAGTGTTTTAGTCGGGCTCCATTAACGAGTTTCCAAAATACTATGCCTTGTAACATCCTTAGTCAGACTGGTCCATTGGTATGTATCGCTTCGACAACGTAGGGTCCCATCCATTCTGTATGCAACTTTTTAGGTTTTCCTTTTACTCGACTATTGTATAGTAAAGCAAGGTCTCCTACTGACAATTTTTTGGCCTTGATGTTTTTGTCGTGCCATGCTTTTTGTTGTTGTTTCCGGATTTATTGATGGTGCATCGTGATTAGTCGGTGTTCTTCTAGTTTACTCAGTTGTAGTAGTCGGTCCTTTCTTCCTTATTCGACATCGACATGTAGGATCTCTATGATGATAGGTGTCTGTTGTTGAAAGTGTAATGGAACTACTGCTTCTTGTCCATAGACTAGTCGAAAGGGGGTTTGGTCGGTCGAGCGTTTATATGTTGTTTTGTATGCCCATAATACTACGGGTATTTTCTCGTCCCAGTCATCCTTATCAGCATTACATATTTTGGTTAGTTCTCTTGTTAATGTGTTATTAAATGCTTCAATTGCTCCATTCGACTGAGGATGGTATGTTGTACTCCGACGATGGTCGATTTGGAATTGGTCAGTTAGGGTTTTGATAGTTTTATTGATAAAGTGTGTTCCCTGATCATTGATTAAGGTTAGTGGACATCCAAATCTGGTAATGATATTTTCATATATGAATTTGGTAGCTATCTCACTGGAGCATGTGTCAACTGGTTCTGCCTCTGCCCATTTGGTTACATATTCGACTGCAGTTATGATATACCTTGCGCTTGTCCTTTTTGCTGGTATAGGAAATGGTCCTATGAAGTCTATGGCCCAAATTTCAAATGTCAAACTTGGGTTTACTGAGATCAAAGGCATTTCTGTGCTAGGCAGAGGTCGACCTAATCGTTGACACCTGTCACATTGACTTACAAAAAATTTGCAATCTCTGTGAAGTGTCAGCCACCATAACCCTGACTGTTGGATTTTCTTTGCAGTTGTGTCTGCTTGAAAATGTCCTCCTGCAGGTCCATAATGTGCTTCATGCATAATGATGTCTCTTTCATGTTCCAATACACACCTACTGAGGATGTCATCTAATCCCATCTTGTAAAGAAATCCATTTATAAGACTGCCGTGCAGCTTTCATAGCTAGGATTTGTTTCTTCTTTGTACACATTCCTTCTGGTGCTTGTCCATATTCTAAGAACTGGGCTATTTCCTCTAACCCTACTGGGACTGCTTCTAACCGAAATAGATGTGCATCTGATAAGTCATCTTCGATTTCTGTCGACTCTTCTCCTATGTCGATTCGGGATAAATGGTCGAGATCAACATTTAACTTGCCTGGTCTGACAACAACTTCAAATTCGAATTATTGGAATAATAATAGCCATCGACAAATCCGTCCATGATGTAGTGGTTTATTGACGAGATATTTAAGTGTCTGATGGTTTGTATAGGATATAAATGGGTTAGCTAGAAGATAATGTCGATATTTTTGTAATGCAAAGACCATTCCTAGTGCTTCTCTTTCTGTTGTCGAATAATTTCTTTCAGCCTTGTTTAATTTTCTGTTATTGTAAACTATAGGATAATCCATTCCATCATCTCCTGGTTGAGTTAATATTGCTCCTATTGCTATCCCTGATGCATCAATATGAACATGGAATTTGATCGACCAGTTTGGAAACCTTAGGATTGGTGCTTCGATTAGTTTTCTTTTTAATTTTTCAAATGATATATGGCATTCCTCTATCCAGTTGAACTCTTTATCATCCCTTAATAGTTATTTGAGTGGATAGGTCATAACTGAATAATATCTTATGAATTTTCTTTAATAGCCTGTGTGGCCAAGTAACACCCTGACTTGTTTTGGGTTTACTGGTGATTTTAGGTCGAGGATAATTTTGATTTTTGTGAAGTCGACCTTAATACCTTCTTTACAGATAATGTGCCCTAGAATATCCCTATAGGGGTGACAAATATGCATTTCCTGATGTTCAAGGATAGTTGAATTTGTTGACATCTTTCCAACATGAGTCTTAGCCATTTGCAATGATCTTTTAACATGGAGTATATGGTCCAATCATCAAAGTATACTGACATGGTCATGTAAATATATTCTCGAAATGTTTTGACAACAATTCTAGAAAATACTGCAGGTGCATTTTTTTAATCCAAAAGGCATGACCTTATAATCAAATGAGCCAAATTCACATACAAATGTTGTTTTTTTCTGATCCTCTTTAGCTATTGGCACTTGGTTATAACCTCAGAATCCATCTGTAAATGAGTAGCATTCATTTCCTACAACCTCATTTAATATTTCATCTACATAAGGAGTTGGAAATGGGTCTGTCAGTGTCACTTTATTTAGTTCTCTGAAGTCGACACAAATTCTTAGTTTGGTCGAATCATGTTTCTTAGGTTGTACAACCATTGTACTTGCCCATTCTGATTGGTCAATAGGATAGATGATGCCTGCTGCAAGCATGTTATCAATTTCCTTTTTGACTATCTCTTTGTAATTGTGAGCTAGCTTATATGGCCTTTTCTTCATAGGTCGAACATCAAGTCTAGTGTCAATCTTCATTTCTCCCATTTCGTGGACTAAGCCTTTGAGGTCTTTATAATCTCTAGCAAATACATCTTGGAACTCTTTTAATTAGTTCACTGTCTCTGTGGTCTGCTCTTCACTCCAGTAGTCACCAATCTTTGCCATTTTTGGTCGGTCATCATTTGAGATGTCGAATTCTCTAATTTTGACTTTAGCATCTAGCCATTCTAGTGATTTGGCTTCATTGATTGTTCGTCTTCCTTCTTTAAACTGGGAGAATGTGGTAGGGAAGTTGGTTGCAGACATTCAGTCGGTCTCCTTCTTGTCAGTTGTTTCAATTTTAAGGACTGTATGAATAGGTTTGGTCATTTCGACATGGTTTGATTTCCATCTAAAGCTTTTCCCTTCTGTATTTTCATTTTCTAACTGTAGTCTTATCGACTGTGGTATTGTCCCGATTTGTATATTGTTACAGTTCCTTGTTTGTCGGTTATCTTTTAAGGGTTTATTTTCTGTCAGTTGTATAAATTCTTCAATCTGTTTTCTTGTTTCGACCAACTTTTCATTTTGTGGGATAATGTTGAAATCTTTAATGAAATTTTCTCTGAGTTCATACCATAAGAATATTTCACCTCTAGCTTCTTCCATTTTATACCATTTGTTTGGTAAGTCGGTGAGGGTTGATGGGAACAAGTGTGGCCATGCTCGTTCATCCTTGTATCCAAGTTTTCTCCATTCTTTTTCACATGTCTTAATATGATCTTCTGGATTCTGTCCTTGGATGAATATAGGTATCTGATCTTGTTTGGTTAACTTCTTTCCTCCAAATCTTTCTACAAAGAAAGTTGAAGCTGTTGTCCAGGTCTGCAGTCTTGTCTGGTGGGTATCCCACCATCTAGCAGCTTGTTCTGTAAAAGTTTCTACTAGGCTTTGAAGTCGGCCATGTTCACCAATATTTTTGGAAACTTGTTCTACATGCATGACTGGTGATTCTCTTTCCTTATATCTTGGTATTTGTGTAGTATTTACATTGGTAGGTTTTAAAGTAGGGTATTCCCTAATTTTCTTCTCAAAGATTTTTTAGACAATGGACACTATGAAGCACTGTTGGGTGGGATTTTTCTGTACTTTTTGAATAGTCCAACACCCTCTTGCTTGTGTTTCATAGTTCTCGATCTCCCAATCATATAATTCTGCGTCTGAATTATAACCGACTGAGTCTTGGTTGCCTAAATGAAGTTCTCTGTAGATATCAGGTTCTGTATAATCTACATTGTTTTGTATTTAATAAATTTTTCGGATGCCGACTTCTTCACCGATAGGTTCTATCCAAGGTTCTCCTTGAGATGGATGAATAGGTACAATGACCTTTTGTCCATTTCCTTTTAATTTGATCCTCTCTTTTTCCGGGGATATCGATGCTTTCATATTTCTACCCCAAGGTCGACCTATTCCTTAGGATCAATGATTTCAAAGTCGACTTTGGTTGAGATTCCTTTTATAGTTGTATCAACGTTTTTCCAGACTCCAATAGGTTCAATTAGGCCCTAGTCGGCTAGTTTCAGGTATATGCCTGACTCATATAGTCGAGGTCTACCCATTTGTTCCCAAGTGTCACGAGTCATGATGTTTACTTGTGATCCAAAGTTGAGCACTACTTGTCGGACATGGTATCCTTCAATTTCCAGGTCGACAAGTGGGTCGGCATCACCTTTATATTTTCTATTTAAACTGCAGATATTCTTTGTTTGTTTTTCGATGTTGTTGTGGTTTATTTCATATAGAAAATCGATAAACTGAGATACTGAGTTGTATTTTTGTACGAGCTATATTAATTATTTTATTGTGTTATGTCAATTGTCATTAGCTTGTTCCCGTTGTGCAAATTCTTTGAATACATTTGTTGCTTCGTTGTATGTTTGTTTTTCTTTAAGTGGATCAGGATAGACATTTTTCTCTTTTATTTTGCTGATTCTTGGGTTATCACTTCCTGTTTTTGTCCCTTGTAGGGTTACAATATGCAAATTTTTTGTGTTTATTACATCATTGTTTTGCACACACGACAAGACATTAACATTTTTCTTTGTATTTATTTTTTCCAACATGGTAGGGAAATCCTCTAGTGAGTGATCCCCTACTCCACAATGAGTACAAAATTTGAGGTCAGTTCTATCTTTATATGGACAGTCTCCATACCGATGTCCCTCCTTATAACATGTAAAGCATTGGATGGGTCAACGTGGTCGGTTGTATCGATTTCCAGAGAATCGACCTCGACCTCCATAGTCTCCACATCGATTGTCATACCGGTGCTCGTATCTTCAACCTTCATATCTCTGATTGTTCTGATCATTTGGTAAGTTGTTTTGCTCATTATTTTGTGCAAATACAATGGTCTGGTAGACTGCATGATAATTTTGTCGGTTCTTCAGGTTCAAATGGAAGTCGGCTGTGTTATGATTTTTAGTTTCACAGATTGCACACCAATATTCCTTGTCGTTCTTCATGTTGAACAGGCAATATTTTGTCGAGTGGTCACCATGCTCTTGGAAAATGTAACAAAAACATTTAGTTTGTATGAATCGAATGTCCTGTCGGCTAATTTCCTGTCGACAGTTGTCTTTTAAATGTCCAGTCGTCGAGCACTTCGTGCACCAGATATCCTGACTTTTGAGGTTTAATTCTTTTAATGACTTCTGCACGATCTCAAGTTGTTCTTCTAGTCTGTGATAAATGGAGTATGTTGGTATGTCCTCATCCATTTCCACTTGGAGAGATTTTGTAAGTGCATCTTCGTAAGACTTGAATATTTCCAGACTTATGTGTCAGCATATTTTCTGAGATAAACCTGCAAGAAACCACTGTATTAATAATTGTTCATCTATAACATAGTCCAGTTGGCTAAGAAGGTCTTTCCATCGCTTATCATAGTCGCGGACAGTTTCTCTTGGCTCCTGCGATGTTGTTTTTAATTTCTTTACTGCCAGATGTTTTGCATCTGGAGTTTTGAAAAATGATAGAAATTGTGCTTTGATCTCAGCTTTGGTTTCCTGAGGTTGTCTTTCAGAAAAGGTCATATACCAAGTTAATGCCCTTTTCCTCAAGACACCGGCAAACTATGCCATCTGCCTGTCTTCGTTCGTAACTTGGTTAGCCTCCCAAGTCGATTCACAGACGAACCAGTGTCATCTGGGGTCCTCATCCCCCTCATATAGAGGAATGTGTGCTGACCTGTGACCCATGTTGGAATCACTATTGCTTCTTTCAGGAGGTGGCGGTGGTGGAGGTGGGGGTTGGAGTGGTGGGGTTATTTGCTTATTCCTCTCTGTAGAATTATCGTCGACGGAACTTTCATCTTCGTCGGTTGTTTTTGTCGTTTCTTCTTCGACCGGCAGTTGGTTGATTTCGACTTCTTCTATCGATGTCCAACTGCAGTTACCTGTCCGTAGTTCTGAATGTTCTGTGTCCTCCAAAGCTGTATTTGGCAGGGGGGTTGCTCCTTCATGTGTCGGTAAAAGTAAGTGGATACTTCAGTTGGAGGGTACCGCTTGAAAGGTAACCCAATTTCCTTCTTTTCGTCCACGGATAATGAGGTGTCTTCCAGTGTATGTCTCGTTGTCTAGTCGACTCCATATACCAAAGTCACCAGCTCCTAGTCGGAGGTCCTCTTCGACAATAGTTTGTATCTGGGTACATGGATTCAATGGAGATAGAATTGTTCCTTCTTAGGGAGTTCTTAATTAGAGAGATTATGGCTGCTCTATCCACAATTCTTCTTCCGTAGGGGACACCTCTTCTTCCACGCCTTCTTCTTGTCGGTCATGACCTGACTCTGGCGGGTTTCTTTCCTGGTCGGTCGCCCTAGTACACATTCCTCGGTACAGTGCTAAGGATCTTTCTCTTCTTTCTTCCCTCCTTTGTTGTCTCTCTTCCCTCTCTATTTTCTGAACGTTCGACATACGTTTGTGTGATACTATCCTTTTTATTTCCCTTTTGGTTGACTTCTCACTACTAGTTATTGGTATTTGCTTCTAGTCGACTAGAATCCACTCCACTTTATCCTGAAATATGACTAGCTACCCCCCCATAGCCTACCCGACGCTTTAGAAATCCTGAATAGTTCAGTCTACTTGCTTAGGAAGTATTCCCACTCCCTTTCTGCAATGAATTTTTCCCACCTCTTTTTCTTTTCTGCCCAATTAGGGTTTAATGGTGGTCCGTGAAGTGATGGACGAGGTTTGACAATACGACCCACTCCCTTCTCGATCGGGAACTTAAATAGCAAGGTCGATAAGGAACACAGAAATTGCTCGGTGAGGTATGTGTAAAATTTCTCCTTGATGGTTTCCACCAAAGTTCTGTCTTCTACTGCTTGCTCCTCGCAGAAGTTGTCGACGATTTTTTCAAACCACTACGACAAGTTTGTTCTTCCCCCTCGGATCAGTTTTTCTAGCAACTGTTGATCTTTAGTCCCTTCCGGCTTTTTCATCCAGGATTTTCTTCAGAACTTGGGGCACTGACTCTAAAAACTTCTCATGTGTTTCTGTAAAGAATCTTGCTTTTGCTTGTGCGGTCGTTAATTTGTTTCTTCGTGCGTAATTCTGCAAATAGTTTACAACTTTACGTTCCCACCAGTCCTTAATCTCCTGTTCTGATATCATCTATTTGCATACATCTCATACATGTACTACTGGCAACGGAACCAATGTTGTAATCTCACAGATCACATAAGGTTACCAATAATACATACCAGACATACATACATAACAGAGACAAGAGATAAGAACAAGCAGAGGAAAATAAAAGATTATATTAACAAGAGTGGGTCCATACAATACAGAGAACTGAACCGAGTTCTCATCTGGCTCAACAGCCTAATATATGATTACAAAATAGTTACAAAATAACTACCTATCGGTTCGGTGAACCGACACGACCTTAGGTGGCCGACCTAATCTCTAGTTTAGTCGGATGTCCTTCAAGTCGACATACCAACTTGCTCCTCCAACAGTATGTCAATTACGAGTTCATTCAATATTGTGAAGATGCATGTATCCATATGCATCACTCTATTCCTTATACACCTCAACATAATGGTGCTTCTAAGAGGAAGAATAGAGCCCTCAAGGAGATGCCTACTTGTATGACAGAATCTAAGACTTTTCCACCAAATTTTTGGGCTGAAGCTATAAAATGTGCATCATAGATATAGAATAGGGTTCCTCACAACCAACTTGATGGAATCACTCCTTTCGAATATTGGAGTGGACACAAGCCTGATGTGTCTCATTTCAGGATTTTTGACTTAAGGGCATGGGCTAGAATTACATTAGACAAGAGGAGGGATTTGGAACCCCAAATTCAAGAGTGCCTATTTGTTGGGTATTAAGAATATTCCAAAGGGTATCATCTAATCAACATGAGCACTGAAAGATCCTTCATTGAAAGGAGTGTTCAGTTTGAAGAAGAGCCTATGCCAACAACAAAAATTGGAGAGTCTTCTTAACCACTAGCACCTTTGAATGTAAGTGAAGAGACTAATGAGCTTTATGATTCTGATATGTCTGATAATGATTATTTAATTGCAGATACAAATAATCCCGCAAGTCCAAAGTGAGCAACAAAGACCATCCATGCAGTTGGGGAACTAGCTGGGAATCCTAGTGATACTAGAAGAACTAGATCTCAATTCGAGAGTGCCCTTTCTGTCAAGGACCCTTTATTTTCTGAAAAGTGATATATAATGATTGAATCAGACCCACAAACATATTAAGAAGCATCAGAATATACAATATGGAAAACAACCATGAAGGAGGAATACCATTCGCTCCAGAAGAATGAGACATGGGAACTAGTGAATCTCCCACATGGGAGAAAGCTAGTCAAGTGCAAATGGGTATTCAAGACAAATTTTTCTGCTGATGGCTCTCCCATTAATTATAATGCAAGGTTAGTGGCCAAGGTATTCTCCCAATTCCAAAGCATTGACTACAATGAGACCTTTGCACCAGTGGCAAAGATGGACTCCACAAGACTAGTTTTGTCCATTGCAGCTTCCAATCAGTGGGAGGTACATCACATGGATGTGAAGAGTGTATTTCTACATGGATATATGAAAGAATAAATATATATGAAATAGCTAGAAGGTTTTTTTACTAATCCATATTTTGTGTGCAGGTTGAAGAAATCATTGTATGGGATAAAACAAGCACCCAGAGCTTGGTATGCCAAGATTGATGACTTTTTGCTATCATTGAACTATTGTAGATGTAAGCATGATCCAAATGTCTATTTGAATTTGATTCATGTTTATTTAATCATTATTGTATTGTATGTGGATGAACTTCTGATCACAGGAAAATCCAAGAAAGAAATTGCCTCTTAAAAGACTGCAATGAACCATGATTTCTCCATGACTAATTTGGGATTGTTAAACATATTTTGGGGCTTGGAATTTCTCAATCAAATCTTGGAATCAAGGTACATCAGTCCAATTATGCTTCATATCTACTGAACAAGTTCAACATGAAGGATTTCAATCCAAGCAAGACCCTTTCCTTTCAAAAGTTAAGCTTGAAGAGGCGTAGTCAACTCCATTGGTAAACAGCACCCTGTCTAGGCAACTGGTTGGTTGTATTCTTCATTTGACTCATACTCGACCTGATATTTCTTATGCAGTGTGTGTGGCTTCCAGACACATGGATCAACCTCATTACATCCATTGAATGGAAACAAAGAGAATCCTAAACTTTGTACAAGGAACAAAAAATCATGGGATTCACTATGTTGCAAAATCTGACCTAGAGTTAGTTGGTTTTACTGTATTTGATTGGTCAGGTGATAACATAGATAGAAAATCAACTTCTGGAAATGTGTTTATGCTTATAGATGGACCAATCAGCTGGTCAAGTAAGAAGAAAAGTGCAATTGCACTTTCATCTACAAAGGCATAATACAGAAGAGTCATGAATGCAACTACTCAATGTTTGTGGTTGCAAGGTATACTTGGAGAGTTTGGCATCGAGTCTGAGACTTCTACAGTAATATATTGTGACAACCAAAGTACCATATAAATCTCAATTGATCAAATACTAATGCAGCAAACCAAACACATAAACATCCATATGCACTACATCAGAGGACTTGTGCATGATGGGGTCATTGCTCTGCATTATTGTACATCATCGGAGCAAGTTGCAGACATCTTCACCAAGGTGTCTTCTGAGAATACTTTCAGAAATATCAAATAACTATTGGGATAGCTGACCATGTGGTGAATACCTATCGAAGACAATATTTCTTACAGTTTTATTCATGTCCATGTTTAAGGGAGGATTTTCCCCTTTGTGGTTTTGCCTCTTTCCTTGTTTTGTATGGACAATCAATATGTAAAGGGTGACTAAGACTTGTATCTAGGCCCTATATCTATGATATGTTTATAATATTTTACATATTTCAAGATTAATAGGGGGTGTTAAAATAATCAAAACCCATTCCCATACTTAGGATATAAAATTTAATCATTTTGGTAAAATTCCTAGGTCATACATTAGCTAGTTGGCATCCACTTCAGGGATGATTTTAAGGAACCATACTTATTTAAAAGTGTATAAATGTTGGCGAATATTACCAATTCTTAAAACGCCAACTATAAAATGATTGGCGATATTTTTCAAAAAATATTTTGATTTCCAAGGATTTTATATCGTTTATATAATAATTTGGCGATTTTTAGGGTGAAAAAAGTTTACCCCATCAAAGTTGGGCGAAACAAGGCTTCAAAAAATGCAAAATGGCGAATCTTTTTTGGGAGAAAAACATCGAAAAATAGCCCACTCGGCTAAAATTCGCCCCTAAAATTATCCCTGATCCACTTGCATTTTTGTGGTCAAACTTTCCAAAAATGCCTCTAAGATAACTTTGGAAATATTATGGATAAGATTTTTGACAAGCCATCAAAATTCCTAGTTTAGCAAGTGTGCATTCCTGCCTTATCCAGAGTTTCCTAGTTTTTCAACAGTTTTAAGGAAAAAGGTAAAGCTAGTTTTTAAGGCAAACAACCTTGATTTTGCCACAACTCACCCTCCTGCTTTTCCTCACCTAAAAGAATTATTTAGTCCACTTTCCTTCACTATCAACTGTAACAACTCATTCAGCCAATTTGTGAGCCTCTTGACAAATTAGGAATGTGGTTTATGCACCTATGGGGGATTTTGACTAGTATAGTAAGCCTTCTTTTGTACTGATTCGAATGGAATATTTATGAATTCGAATCCTTGGAGTATCTACATGTTTGAGCAACCTATTTCTATATAATGATGGCTGGTGTAAAATAATATAACAACAGTTTGTGTTATTCAACATATTCAGTCTCTTTTTTAGTGTATCTTGCATATTTTTCAAGTAATTTTGTGAGTTCAATTGATCTAAGTTTGGGCTTAATTTACACACATTTTTATATGTAAAGGGAATTTAAGAAGGGGTAATTCTAGCAATGTTAATGGCCTTATTTATCTATGAGCACCTAAATATTATAACATTAGTTAAAGTAGACACACATTTGCAATTGTCAAAGTGTGTATAATGCAGACACCTTGTTCCAAGACAACTTGTTATGAGGAATCCAAAATTGTGCTAATGACCAAGGTTAATAATTACAATGTAGCATATTAATCTCATGTTTAGAAAACAAGAATTCATCGCTCCAAGGGTCACCAACACCAACACACATTATTTTAAGCAGCATGTGACTAATTTCAATGGGTTAGCTCAATTGGTTTGAGCAAATTGTTTCAAGGTTGAGTATGTTGTGAGGTCTTTGGTTCTAGTCTAGTTAATCCCCCCTAGGTTACCAAATAATATTGTATATGGAGGTTGAGTCACCCTCCAATTGGATCCTCTAGGGAAAAAAGGGATGCTACAAGGTTTTCCTTGGGAAAAATGTGAATGCAACCTAAGAAAACCCTCATCCATAAAAGACATGATTAGCACATGGTGAAATATGCAAAACAAATAGTAGTTTGTGTCAATTTAACATGGATCAATTATGTTTAGAGGAACAATGGTTGGATTCTAAGGAATATTTGTAATTATTTTGGAAATACTTTCTTGTCTAGAACATTTTCAATGATTCCAAACCGAGTCTATTTCCACGTAGAATCACATTCACATGTCATGCCAACATTGTATGTTACACATAAGGTTTGATTTTCTCTAAATCATAAAGATGAGGAATTTGATTTATGCTATAAGGTTTCTATTAATCAAGCAATATCTCTTTTTATAGATATGGTGTATTATGTTGCTCACTCAATGGAGTATATTGTTTATGGATATCTTATCGCTCTTTAGTTATTCGGTGCAACTCTGATTTTCTATACATATCTATTAAGTTGATGTAACTATTTTAATGAGATTATGCTCATAACCTTGGCAACTATCTCAAATTATAGGTGGTCACCTAGTTTACTCTTTGGTCGGGTCAAATAAATGGTATCATAACTTAGAAGTGCTGCCTTGGAGTTTGGATTATGTTTCTCACTATTCACTAGATTATGCATGCATCATCAAAAGCTAACCAAATCATTGTAGCAACGCTTGTCCATGTTGAATGCTCATCCAAATGAGACTAAGGTACACAGAACATGAACTTTCTTAAATCCTTTGTCTAAGCTTTCCATAAGGACACACACATCCCCAACTCAATCTTGATGGTGGTACTTACCAACATTAATGCCAATGTCAACATGAATCCTCTAACATCTATAATATTTATCCATTGGAAGGCTTATAGAGATAAAGATATAAGGTGTATTATATTAGCTTCTATAAATTCTACAATGATTTGTGCCTCCTCCCCCATTGACATCCTTTAGAGAATTATTTGGTAGTATTCATTATTCAAGGATTAAGTAAGCTTGGAGTTGAAATAATAAACTTTAGATACATGATATAAGGAAATAAGTATTTAACAAAAAATGTAAAGAAATCACTTTAAACAAAGAAAACCCTAAATCAACCACAACATGTAAGTTCAAAATTCAAACCAAGGTTTTTATTCACGATTGATTACCCTAAATGGGATGGCAACATTTTGTGAAAACTTGTGAAGACATTAAAGCAATAAAATTTACATTGTCAAACTAAGTGAAAATATAACGATTGTAGATGTTATTGTTTAACACTTCCACTCAATCATAAGTATTTCATAAGTTTTAACTAGCATCATACCAAAACCATTTCTACAAAAACACAACTTTTCTTTGGGAAATGGTTATGTGAGGGCATCTAGAACCATGTGATCAATGTTGTGATATTTTACATGCAACCCCTTGTTATATGCTTAATCCTTTACGTAGTGATATTCAACCTTGAGACCAAAATGCTCTATAACATGAGCATAATATAGACATCTGAGTACCCTTAAATTCCCAACATTTAGTTTTGATCCATACCAAATATCCCATGATGTTCTCATCTTTAATGTTGAAATGAGCAACCTATCTTGAGCACAACCAGCATACATTGTTGCCTCTGCCCATAAGGAGCATGCACTCTAAAGAATTTGTTGAGCACTCTCCAACGAATTCATGTTCTTCCTCTAAACAACTCCATTATGCTATTAAGTGTGAGTAACAATGAACTCCAATTTAATTCCATGTTTAGTGAAAAAAATCTTTAAAATATAGGAGGAAAACTTCCCTTCATTATGTTAGAGTGTTTAGCTTAGTAGTATAATATTCATATCTTTCAACTTTATTTTATTATTTAATTCATACCACAATCATAGCTTTATTCATTTTCAATAGAAGTAAAAACAAGGATCATTGAAAGACAACCATGCACAAGAGACACAAATATTTTACCCCAGGAAGCCCATACGGGAGAAAACCCAACAAATTTTTCTCAAAAGAAATAATAAATCCAATGCAAGACCAATATCAATCATGAATATTAAGTCCTAGCACAAGAGTGTTCTCTTATTCTACAAGAAACCCCATAGAACCTTGAGAGAGAGAGAGAGAGAGTAAGAAAACCCCAAAACTTATGCTTCTTGTGATCTTACTTGTCCTTCTTGACAAGTGCATGCCACTTGAGAGAGAGAAATGAGCTTTTGTGTTATGATCGAAATGAAGTGTGGAAGCATTTTATTTATATTCTTCTCTTCACTAGAAGTTTCCACAATTAGGATGACTTGTACTTTTATTTATTTTTTATTTATCTTTAATTTATGTTTTAATTTGACTTGTCATTTTGTCTTCTAGGGTCAATTTACCCCTTTTATTGGGGTAGTTGTGCTCTTCCTTGATTTCCACTTTCTTTGGGACTTATCCAATGGATTGTCTTGACTTCTTTGGATATTTCTTCATCATGGAAAAGTTGCCCTTATTGATGTCTTGTCACATGTCGATCGCGTTCTCTCATGTAGAGCTCTAATGTAGATTTAACCATACTCTAAGAAGTTACAAACACTTCTTAGATCAAATGTCAAATACAAAATTAGATTATACTTTGTCTCACTACAAGGGATGAATCCCTTGTCACATAAACAAATCAACTCACTCTACTAGAATGGATTACTTCTTCACGAAGCACTCCCACATGGAGTAAACACTATGACCTCTAGCCTCTATCACTCAAGCCACTTCACATGACAAGATAGAGACTAAGCATCCAAGCCATAAGACACATATAGAGACTAAGCACTCAAGCCACTTCACATGACAAGATAGAGACTAAGCCACTTCACGAGAGAGAGAGAGAGAGAGAGAGAGAGAGAGAGAGAGAGAGAGAGAGAGAGAGAGAGAGAGAGAGAGAGAGAGAGATTCTGCAACACCCCAAGCTTCACGGTTGGTTGAGAGTTCCCATCAATACTGCATCTGCATATGTACAATACCTATATTGCATCTTCCTCTAGTACTATGATGTTTGTACTGCTAATCAAAACTATTATTTCACATTGAAATTTGTCTACTCTTCTGGATCAGTCATTTCACATGAACGTCTGCCTGCTCATCTAAATAATTAATTTCACATGAATGTTTATCTACTCATCTGGATCATTTATTTTAAATGAATGTTCGTTTGCTCATTTGGATCATTCATTTCACATGAATGTGTGTCTTCTCATCTGGTGTCTAGGCCATTCATTTGTCATGAATGTATGTATTCTCATCATCATGATGTCACATAACCATCAATGCTCCCTCTCACTCGGAGAGGTATTCTCCATTACACCAAGCTTGTCCCTAAAGTATACAAACTTTTCCTTGGATAGAGGATTTGTGAGAATATAGGTTATCTGTTCATTCATAGATATGTATTGGAATTCATTGCTCCCTTCGACACCATATCTTTGATGACGTGGTTAGATATCTTGCTTCTCGCTAATCTAGGATATCATAATTGATCCAAGATGAAGAAACACCTCAATATGATCCTTCTCTTAGTCAAAGTTTGCATAAATTTGTAACCTCACCTTTTCCACTTGAGACATATCTCAAGCCATATTCAACTTGTACCCTATAGGTACTTTAGCACATGCGTTTCCACAACTCAATGGAATAGTATTGGCTCAACCATACGATGAATCGGGGTGTTTACTGCAAAGCAACCATCTGGTCTGGTGTTAACCAGGTATACCAAATCTTATTTTGAAGAAAAATCATTGGGATTCTTCGGATTTATCTCCATGGGTATATCCATGGACTTATAGTCCATCATCCTAAATCTCTTAGAATCTCAGCTATGTAATCCCTTTATCCGAGGAATACCTCATCTAATCTCTTCCATACTTCTAACCTCAAGAAGTAATGCATCAGGATGAGACTCTTCATATTGAACTCTGAGGTCAACTCCCTCTTTCACCTGACATTTGGCTTCTATGTTCCCACAATGGAGCGGATCATCATATGGAATCAAGATCATCAACAACCTGTGTTTTATCTATTCAATATGTGATGGAATATCTTGCTCCATCTACACATGAGTATTCTTCTCCCTCTGCATCTAGACACTCTACTCCCACCGCATCTGACTATCCTACACTCACTGCATTTGGACACTCTGCTTCTTCTTGGGCTAATCTCTCCACACCATATGACTTAGAATCATGGAATATTATCAACCCCTATATATCCATCTATGTCACCCCTTATCAATTGGGTCTACTGAGAAACACTAGATACTATCCAATACTCCCTCTGAGTCTTGCAAACTATATGTCCTTCATGAGTAATCTCTAATGCTCATCGAAAATGCATCAGGTTGAGACCGTTCATCTTGAACTCTTAGGCCAACTCCCTCTTCCACTCGAAATTTAGCTTCTATGTTGTCACAAGGGAGCAGATCATCATATGGCATCAATATCATCGAAAAAATGTGTTGTAGATACTCAATTTGTTATGGAATATCTTGCTCCATCTACACCTAAGTGTTCTACTCCCTCTGCGTCTAGACACTATGCTCTTGTCACATCTGAGTATCCTGCACTCACTGCATCCAGGACGCTTTAATTCTTCTTGGGATAATCTCCCCACACCATATGACTTAGGATCATGGAATATTATCAGCCCCTATATATCTATCTGTGTCACCCCTTATCAAGTGGGTCTAACGAGAAACATCGAATACTATCCACAACTCCCTCTAAGTCTTGCAAACTGGATGTCCTTCATGAGTAATCTCTAATTCTGATCAAAACTGCATGTTAGATATTATAGAACTATTTGGAAGTCACTGATGGCTTCCTTTCAAGTCTCAACGCATCATTCTTCATGATTGGCTTCCATCATGACATCCTTCCAAACCTGTTGGATTGCTCCCTCCATATCACTAGAAGGTTTGGAATCAATGATGTGACTCATCATTGTCATATCAAATGCGAACCTCTAAAAGTATTATTGGGATCTGTATGAATTCTTGCATCCTGCAAGGATCATGAGGCCATTATGTTTTCTTCCTGATCACTGCATTATCTCCTGGCATATGAATTGGTTTTGTTGAGTCATCTTGATAATCAGAAGGATGAATGCAGGGTTTTGTATCCTCATCCTTCGAACCTTCTTGCTGGAACTAATCTCCCCATGCCATATACTTAGGACAATGGGAGACTATTTACCCTTGGATGGGCCATTCACTTATAGCCACGTGACTTAGGCCCTGAGGATGAATGTCTACCTAGGTATATCTCAATCATGGATATTCGTCTTCTTCTTCCTTGGTACACTAGTGTATACTAGTGGCTTCACTTTTGCGAATACTTCCTTAATAGTCTTGTCCCTCAATATTGGCGAGGACACTAGATATGAGAATAAGATATCGTAATGAATGCATCTTCCCATAGGAACATCGGTAGATCTTGATCACAGATCATCATCTCCACAATATTCAGAATGGACTTATTGTGCAACACATGACAGAAATGTCCATATGGGTTAACCAATAGTAATTTAAACAATTATGTTATTCATCAATAAAACAATAATTCAAATTAAGAAAATAAAACTTATCATACAAAGTATACAATACTTATATTTGTTTATTTTGTTGGCTCCCTCTTGATTTTTCCTCCTTACAAAACTCATTGGAGTTTTTGGAAGCGTATCCTTCTCTATTGTTTGAGTGCTTGATATTCTTTCTTGTCGAAAGCTCATTGAATGTTGCAATCTTGCACTTCATAAATCACCCATGACAATCACATAGTGCAACACATAATTTATAGATGAAGCTATCATTGGTGCACATGTAGAGTGTACTAGAATAAGTACTACTTTCAAATATCATATGTGATTTCCTCAAGCTTATCTTCTTTTGTCTTCTTTGATGGAGGATCCTTAACACTGGTTGTTGTTGCATGCTGCTTTTTCTTCCTTTTATATTGAGTACACTAATAAGAAAAGTTACCAAACTTCTGACAATTGTAACACCTTATCTTTGAAATATCCTTCTTCTTTTATTTAGCTAGAGTTGATCCCTCACTTGTATTTTTCTTCTGTCCAAACTTTCTTCTTCCTTTTCCTTATCTTGCATGAGATGCCAGAGCTTGGTTTTCTTCTTCTTGGGGTTTCTGTGATTTATTCTTGGATAGTACCCTGACCTCTTCTTGAACACAGTCAACCCATGTTGGAGACGTTTACCACCATACACACTCTTTTTGGTCAAATTGACCTAGTTAAACCACTATCCTAAGTATTATTGACATTAATTGACATTAGTGGAGGATTAATTGACATCATCCAGTCACACCCATGCCTACCTTCAGTCAAGGAGGCTAACTTAGCCTTCTCCTACATTCGGGGAGGCTAACTGGAGCACTCCGGGGGTGATCTGAGTGATATTAATGCACCTAATTGCTAACTGGTGGTTACAATCAGTTGAACAACTCAGTGAAGGCGCCTCCTTTCATTTAATTGATTATTGAATGATAAATCAATGAACTGGAGTCAACAGAGGTGCCTCCACTAACTTCTGATGTTCAGTTCCACTTCAGTTAACCTCATCGGGGTTCATTGAATTCATTGAAGTGCTAGCACTTGATGGTTGGCTCGCTATGACATGTGTTTGATCTCCTTCTATTGAGACTCAGTCAATTATTGCACTCCAACTTCAGTTACGGTTTAGGTGAGTCAATTAGGGTTTTGACCAGTGGTTAACTAAGTGTGGACCATGGCTTATAGTCAGTTAAGCTAGACTCACTCATTCAATTCGAATGACCTCCTTGAGGATTCGAATTGCTCATTCATTCATGCTTGTAGCATGACATTGTAATTGTAATCATTCATTCTTTATGTGAATACAGAGCGGCTACTATTCCTGTAGACCGATTACACCATTTCATGAGTTATTTGTTGATTAATATTTGATGAGATTGATGCTTTGTTCCTAGATCAATATACAAGATTAATATGGTATCAGAGCTTACGGAAGGACGAAGCTCTATCTCTCAAAAACAAGCTTTTTGACAGATTTCTGCATGAAATTTGAGCAATAGCTCAAAAATCCAGCACTGCACCAGAAGCCAAGGCTTACCACTTAATACCCAAAGTTAAGAACTTGTTGATCAAGCTTGCTTGATTGACTATGCTGGGTGTGATGAAAGCCTAAAATGTACAGGCTGCCCGACCTTACATTTCCCTTTCTGTTTTGATTTTCAGGTTTCCACAGGTGAAGCATTCGCTCCAGCACATCGAGATGGCCTCCTCAGTAGATCTCTTGACTCCATACAATTTCCACTCATGGAAAGATGATATTGAGATTTAGTTGCGCTCCAGAGGACTTTTACAGTCACAATGGACACTGAAGATGAGCCTAGATCCGCCATAGAAAAATCAAGATTCTTGAACAAGAAGGATGAAGCCTTCCGTTTCTTGTGCCTCTCTATTTCCCAAGACCTTCTCTTCCATCTTGCGGGATTGAAGAATCTGAAAGAAATATGGGACAAATTGGAGACTCTATACGGAAATCATGATGACTTGAGGGTTTACCAGCTCAAAAATGAACTCATGTCTCTCCAACCCTCCAATTTCGAGACTCTGAATGATTTCTTCAGAAAGTTCAAGCATATTGTTTTACTCTTAAAGCAATGCAAAGTGGAGAAGGAGGATGATCAGCTCATCCTCGCCATACTCTCCAAACTTGGGGCTGATTATTTAGTTTTTTTTTCTACATTCCGTTCGGGGAAGCTCACAACCCCTGGATGGAAGATGCCTACACTCAATGCCTTCATTGAGTCCCTAACAAGTGAACATGACAAGCTTGTCCAGATGGGGATCATCCGATCTTCCCGTGATTAAGCCCTCCATGTCTCGGGGCCCAAATATCTGAAGGGTAAAGGAAAGCAGCAAAAGAATCAAAAAACTAAATTCGATGCTCCTAAACCTAGAGTTGAAAATCAGCAGCATGATGAGTCTTTCGGCTCAAGGAAGAACAAAGGAAAAGGGCAGCATGGCAAGGAAAAAGTCAAGTGTTCTTATTGCAGGAAGGGATTCCACCCTGAACATGCCTGCATGAAGAAGAATCTTGATGAAGCTACCTCTCTCCTTGAGAGAAATCACATCAATCTTCCGGAAAAGCTTTCAGAGGAGAGATCAGCAAGATCGAGAACCACAGCATGAAAAAGGTCATGCCCTCATGGCAAGCACTTCGAAGTCCAAAGCACTGTTGATTGATTCTGGAGCTTTAAACCACATGATGGATGAAAAAGACTCCTTTTCATCCTTGGAGACCGGCAAATCCATCCCCATCCACATGGGAGATGACTCCACCATCATTTCATAAGGACAAGGTACTGTTGATCTTGAAAATGGTTTTTTTTCAAATGTTTTGTATGTACCATCTCTGGAATCAAATCTCCTTAGTGTCTATTAGATGACACATACAGGAGTGCCTAAGAGAGTTTCTTTCAGCCCAAATGATGTTGAGATAACAGAAATTGCATTTGGGAAACTCATTGCTAAAAGGCCTTACAAACCATCATGCAAAAGCCTATGAGTTCTCTTACTTTGCTGCAGATGCAAAGCCCACCGCTCTGCTAACTCATGGGAATAAGATTAGTAGGCTGTGGCATGAGAGGTTTGGCCATCTTAATTTCAAATATTTGCAGTAATTACAAAAACCTCCATGGTCGAAGGCCTTCCAGTCATCAAGGCAACCACGGGAAGTTTGCAAGGGCTGTGTGATTGGAAAACACCCTAAGCACAAGTTCGATTGGGGGAAGGCAAACCGAGCTACATGCATATTGGGGCCGATACATTATGATATCATTGGTCCGATGCCTGTCACATACATGAATGGGTCAAGGTAACTTCTTACTTTTATTGATGATTTTTCAAGGTATACACGGGTTTTCTTTCTCAAAAATAAGTCAGAAGTATGTGAAAAATTTTCTGAATTGAAGGGCTTGATCGAAAATGCCTCTGGGATTAAGATCAAGATCTTGAGATTTGATAACAGAGGGGAGTATGTCAGTAATGATTTTCTGTACATATTCTCCCAAAGTGGTATTCAGGTCCAACATTCAATTCACTACACTCCCCAGCAGAACGGAGTAGCGGAAAGGAAGAATCGGTCTCTCAAGGAGATGACCACCTGTATGTTGGAATCCAAGAAGCTTGCTGCAAATTTGTGGGCTGAGGCCATGCATGCTATAGCATACATTCAAAACAGGGTGCCACACTCATCCATAAAATGGAATACCCCTTTCGAAGCATACTTCGGACACAAGTCGGATGTGTCGAACCTACGAGTGTTTGGGTCCACTGCATGGGCCCAGATTTCGCTTGACAAAAGAAGGGCTTTGCAACCGCAAAGCATAGAATGTATGTTTATTGGGTATCCTAATGAATCTAAAGGTTTCACACTGCTGGATATCAAGACCAAAAAAATGATCATCGAGAGAAGTGTCAAGTTCGATGATCCTCTTCAGGAGGTGGAACTAGTGAAGGAGAAAACTACTGAATTTCCTTCCTATTCTACTGAATATTTGGATGATGAAATTGGGGGTGATGACCATGATTTGGATCCTCTGATTTCTGATATCAGTGTACAGAAATAATCAAAACCTGAAGTGAAAAATAATCTTCCTACATGGGCCCGACAGACACTCTCCTCCGCAGGAGAAAACATTGAAAATCTGGATGATCCAAGGAGAACCCGGTCTGATTTCCAAAGAGCAGGTATTGCGCTCTCTTGTCCTGATAATTTGCTATCCAAAACTTGATATTTGATTATTAGTTCAGATCCAAAATCCTACTACCATGCTCAGAAGGATCCGAGATGGCAAGTTTCCATGGATGAAGAGATGAATTCTCTTCATAAAAACACTACTTGGGAGCTAGTTTCTCTTACTCCGAGAAGGAAATTGGTTCAATGCAAGTGGGTGTTTCAAACCAAGGTTGCTGCTTATGGAAGCACCTGAAAATATAAGTCAAGGCTGGTGGCAAAAGTTTTCTCTCAGGTCCAAGGAGTGGACTTCCATGAGATCTTTGCACCAGTTGCAAAAATGGACTCCATCCGCCTTGTTTTGGCAATTTCAGGATCCAAGCACTGGGAAGTGCATCACATGGATGTTAAGTCAGCCTTTCTACATGGATATATTCATGAGGAGATATACATGAAGCATCCTAAGGGCTACATCACCGATCCATATTTGGTTTGGAAGCTAAAGAAGTCACTATACAGGTTAAAACAAGCCCCAAGAGAGTGGTATTCCAAGATGGATGCCTTGCTTCTCTCGCAAAACTTTCAGAGATGTAGATCAGATCCAAATGTGTATTTACAGTAGTATGATGGTCATCTAATTATCATTGTTTTATGTTTTGATGACTTACTGATCACAGGTAGCACAGTTGCCTCCATTTCAGCCATCAAAACCACTCTCCACAATGCCTTTGAAATGAGTGATTTGGGGCTTCTAAAACAATTTTTGGGGCCCGAAATTGAGCAAAATTCTAATGGAATTATGGTCACTCAGTCCAGATACATTTCAGACCTGTTAGTTAAGTTTAACATGGATGAATATAGGCCTGCACCATTCCCTTTCCTTTCAGGGATTAGCCTTGAAGAAGGAAAAAGAACACCTCCCATGGACTGCACTATCTATCGACAGATGATTGGTATCTTGTTGTACTTGACACATTCTCAGCCTGATATTTGTTATGCCATGAATGATGTATCAAGATACATGCAGCAATCTCATGATATTCATTGGAAGGCACCCAAGAGGATCCTCCAGTATATTCAGGGAACCAGGACCTACGGCATTCACTATGTTGCAGACTCCGAGCTAGAGCTGGTTGGATACACAGATTCCGATTGGGTGGGTGATTCTATTGATCAGAAGTATACTTCCAGATATGTATTCATGTTTGGTGGTGGCCCCATTTGTTGGTCAAGCAAAAATTAGGCTGCCATAGCACTATCTTCAGCAGAGGCTGAGTATCGAGGAGCGGTGAATGCTTGCATCCAAGCAGTTTGGTTGCAAGGCATTCTTTCATATTTTGATCTTGGTAGTACTTTGTCCACTGTCCTCTTTTGTGACATTCAAAGTGCTATTAAGATATCCATGGATCCAGTTACCAGGAAGAGGACCAAGCGTGTAGAGATTCACATGCACTACATCAGGGAGCTAGTGCATGACAGGACCATCATTCTGCAATACTGCCCGACTAATGAGCAGATTGCAGACATATTCACCAAGATCTTTTCAGAAAAGAAGTTCACTTAACTTCGTTCATTGTTGGGGGTGAGTTCATTAGGGTGATTCAGACTACCTTCAGTGTTCAGCTTGAGGGGGGGGTTTTCCCACTGGGTTTTGCCTATTTTCCTCACTTAGTTTGTTTTTGAGCATTGTACAAAGTGACCTATGTCCTCATTTGTCGAGGCCCTAGCATTTTTATGCATTTTTTTTTCTAACTCCTCCTAAGTATAGCTTAAGGGGGGGTGTTGGAGACATTTACCACCATACACACTCTTTTTTGTCAAAGTGGCCTAGTTAAACCACTATCCTAAGTATTATTGACATTAATTGACATCAGTGGAGCATTAATTGACATCATCCAGTCACACCCATGCATACCTTCAGTCAAGGAGGCTAACTTATCCTTCTCCTACATTCAGGGAGGCTAACTGGAGCACTCCGGGGGTGATCTGAGTGATATTAATGCACCTTATTGCTAACTGGTGGTTACAATTAGTTAAACAACTTAGTGAAGGCACCTCCTTTCATTTAATTGATTATTTAATGATTAATTAATGAACTGGAGTCAACAGGGGCGCCTCCACCAACTTCTGATGTTCAATTCAACTTCAGTTAACCTCATTGGGGTTCATTGAAGTCATTGAAGCGCTAGCACTTGATGGTTGGCTTGCTATGACATGTGTCTGATCTCCTTCTGTTGAGACTCGGTCATTTATTGCACTCCGACTTCAGTTAGGGTTTAGGTGAGTCAATTAGGGTTTTGACCAGTGGTTAACTGAGCGTGGACCATCACTTACAGTCAGTTAAGCTAGACTCACTCATTCAATTCAAATGACCTCCTTGAGGATTCGAATTGCTCATTCATTCATGCCTGTAGCATGACATTGTAATTGTAATCATTCATTCTTTATGTGAATACAGAGCGACTACTATTCCTGTAGACCGATTACACCATTTCATGAGTTATTTGTTGATTAATCTTTGATGAGATTGATGCTTTGTTCCTAGATCAATATACAAGATTAATAACCCATAGTCGATCAAACTTGGGTAACTCATCTCTTCCATAAACACTCTGAATAGATGATTCCCGCAAGGAAGAGAGTCCATTGAGAGTTACCATAGAAAGCTATGCATCTTCAATAAGGTCTCCAATGGATTTAATATGATTTCTCAATTGGAAGACCTTCATAAAATAGGTGGTTAATGAATCTGAGTTGGTCATCTTTATGCAACAAAGTTGATTTCTCAAAGCTAGTTTTTTTCTAGTGGTTTTACTTTTGAACAATCCCACTAAGGTATCATATCTTTCAACTTTATTCTATTATTTAATTCATACCACAATCATAGCTTTATTCATTTTCAATAGAAGTAAAAAACAAGGATCATTGAAAGACAACCATGCACAAGAGACACAAAGATTTTACCCCAGGAAGCCCAAATGGGAGAAAACCCAACAAACTTTTCTCAAAAGAAATAATAAATCCAATGCAAGAACAATATCAATCATGAAGATTAAGTCCTAGCACAAGAGTGTTCTCTTATTCTACAAGAAACCCCATCGAACCTTGAAAGAGAGAGAGCGAGAGTAAGAAAACCCCCAAATTTATGCTTCTTGTGATCTTACTTGTCCTTCTTGACGAGTGCTTGCCACTTGAGAGAGAGAAATGAGCTTTTGTGTTATGATCGAAATGAAGTGTGGAAGCATTTTATTTATATTCTTCTCTTCACTAGAATTTTCCACAATTAGGATGACTTGTACTCTTATTTATCTTTTATTTATCTTTAATTTATGTTTCAATTTGACTTGTCATTTTGTCTTCTAGGGTCAATTTACCCCTTTTATTGGGGTAGTTGTGCTCTTCCTTGATTTCCACTTTATTTGGGACTTATCCAATGGATTGTCTTGACTTCTTTGGATATTTCTTCATCATGGAAAAGTTGTCCTTATTGATGTCTTGTCACATGTCGATCGCGTTCTCTCATGTAGAGCTCTAATGTATATTTAACCATACTCTAAGAAGTTCCAAACACTTCTTAGATCAAATGTCAAATACAAAATTAGATTATACTTTGTCTCACTACAAGGGATGAATCCCTTGTCACGCAGACAAATCAACTCACTCTACTAGAATCGATTACTTCTTCATGAAGCACTCCCACATGGAGTAAACACTATGACCTCTAGCCTCTATCACTCAAGCCACTTCACATGACAAGATAGAGACTAAGCATCCAAGCCATAAGACACATATAG
>LPNX010287999.1:581391-625866 GCA_001517045.1 Pseudotsuga menziesii | reverse complement strand
AAGACTGCACATTAACACACGCACCATCAACTACCATGTACCAATAATATAAATTATTGAATGCAGGATATGTTATACCAATATAGCTGAAAAACAAGGCAATGAATACTTAACAAATTATTTTCGCATAACTGATAAAAATGAATTATAACGAAAATAGAAACATAAGAAACACAAATACCAGCAACTGTAAGATGTCTTAAACGCAAACAAGTTTTAAAACTTAATAAACATGAATNCCCGATTTTACCAATTCACTTTCAACCAAAATGCGAACCAGACCATGGTGGAATAAACTATGGCTTAAATGCTTCGGCCCTTTTCTGATAGCATTTGACATCTTAAACAAGCTATGCAAGAGGTAATAGGGAAGATTAATTTGAAACCCTATAAAAGCTACCATTAAACGAAGATGATACACATAAGCCGATGACAGTCGACCCTCACAGGTAAGATATCTATGAATTAAATCGAGAACAGGTCTCCATTCCTTACGAAAATACTTACCTGCGACACCGGCGTGAAACGAGAAATCGTTAAAAGAAAACGACAAGTGAAGCCTGTCGTGTTTCTTTTAACACATAATCGTTCACCTATCATATAGGATCATGAAACAAAACATGAGAACCTATTAGACTAATTCTCCAATCCTCGATTCGCTTCCAGAAATGCAGGGATCATACACATATTGATATCCTCATAATCAGGGGAATATATCTCCTCGTTAATATCTGCGATAAACAAGAAAGATACTCAGAATATTATAAAAATATATGGAACCGAATCATAAACAAATNTCATCAACGACATGGCGAAAACCCGGGTAACCTCCGGGTTTGAATCGGAAAACTTCCGCAGGAAATGCAACCATCCTACCTCCTTGACCTTGTGCAACAGGTCAGAATTTGACTCCAACAAGGTTGATTCGTGAGGCTCGACTCGAACAACAGGGGCCATCCCTGTCAACTTGCGGGCAAGACAATGCGCACAGCAGACCTGCCACCAAAGAATTAGTGACAGAGACGCGAACCGAGAGCACTTAGACCCAAAACCTGGCAACTGTAAATAATACATGGAAAAAACTATATTTGGACACAGGTGAAACCCCTGTAAGCTCAACAAAGTCGGAGCCATCATAGTTTGAAATGGGGAGCAAGAACGACGGCCGAAGTGTTAAAACCCGATTCTATCATAATCTCTTCCAACTTAAATGACCAGGGTGTATGAGTTGTACGCGTGACAGACGTTCCAATAACCAACCGCCACGACGAAGCTTACGTACAGAGACTGAGACGTGGAGGGAAGAGAGGTACGAGCGACATCATTGCACTCTAAATTTCCCAGGAGTGTGACTCGTGCCAGCGATCTCACGCCTCGTGCATTCAGTTCTATCTCAAAGGTGGCGAACGACAACATAATCCCAATGATACCTTTGGCAATCAATTGATCTGACTTACCCGATTCATAACTCAACAAACATTAGGATAAACCATAGAATAATATATTTATGTTCAATCGACCATCGTTAACCACCATTGCATCGTTGCTAGACGAAGGTTATTAACAATATATCATAACATATTCTTAAGCCTGTAATAAAACATATCCACTACAATGTTTGTTAAGCATGGACTAGTAAGTTTACATTATAACCGCCAATTCTGACCAATACTCCTAGGGATAATATCAACCAACCCATAACTCAAAAACCATTGACTTCATTGTTCTAAGGTTGCTCATGAAATTTGTTCAATTGGGATGCAATATTTCAATAAATCAGTAGCTAGAGAAAAATCCACCTTTCAGTAGCTAAGTTTATCCCTTCTAAACTTAAGACATTTCATCAAACAAAATGGGATTTTGTTTGATGCAATAATGATTTTAGAAGGCTGTTGAGCAGGTGCACAACAGGACTAAACTTACGGAAAAGGAACCCTTGGTATGAGCTTAGTTTTCTCTTTTTTGTGCTCTGGACCAAAACATGAAAAAGATTCTGAGTGTACTTTATGTCTTTGTCATGCTCGTTAAACCCTAAAGAACAAAGCATCGAGTTTATTGTTGTAAGCTCCATTTCTCATAATCAAATGGATCTTTTCGAGTGATCTTGCCTTCCTTCACACTCGTAAAACACAGGCTATATGCTTCTTTTGAAGGAGCGTTGGGTAGGTGGTAATTTAACCTTTTTCGGACCTTCCTGACTAAGTACGAAAAAGGTGTGCCTTTTCTTCTTCGAAAGTTAAGAGAGTTCTTCTTGGGTTTGTTTTATACTTTTTCAGCCTCAGGAGACTAAATTGTATGAAAAAGGACCCCCCTAGATTCTTCTTTGGAGTTTTCAGATTCTCTAAACTATGAAAACACCATCGAGCATGTACTAGTTCGGGCTCGTAAAATCCACGAATCAGTGCCCTATCAAGCATTCTTCTTTCTTTTCTTTGAGCTTGTCAAAAAATGAAGATGGTCCCAAGTTTGCTTTCTTGGACTCGTTAAACCTTTACAAGAAAGAAGGGAAGGGGAAGGTTTATTTCCATGTCTTTTTACATCATGGAAGCAAGTCTTGTCTCCTTGAACAAAGCACCAGTTTTGAGTCTATCAACCGTTGGGTCCTATTCTTTTGACTTTATCCTGATTCAGAGTTTTCTTACTCCTCCAGTTGGTCTCTTTTCCAATTATAGGGGGAATCTGTCAATGTCTCCTACATTACAGATTTGTTTCATTGGTCCTTTCATGTCAAAAGCTGCCTAAGTCACTTTTGTGTCATGCTCACTGTTCAAGGATTAAACCTTTGTTAGCCATTCTGGAGTTGCATTGACCTTTTGTGTCGGCCATTTCCCTGGTATCAGTTCATTGCATCATGTCTTCAGCGGTCCTTTTTGTGACATTCAGTACCAATTCCAAATCCAATTAGTCTTTGACTTACCTCATGTTGGATGATGAAGGATGCCTTAATGCCTTCCTTCCAATGGATCTCTTCCTATCGACTGCAACACATCTTGCTCTGGGAATGAGATTTAGAGTTTTATCACAGTACCTCAGGAATTGTTGTCCTCAATGGCAATTTCCCTCACTATTGGGTAGTGGGGATACCTTAATGTCTCCTACTTGATGGATTCTTCAAGTGTTCGACTTCAAGTCCTTGTAATCACACTTGTTAGAACGTACTAGGTACCTTGGGGACCATTTTCATTAATGGTGGTTTCCCTCGTGTTTGTTAACGGTTTTCATTATTGACCGGTAATCAAATAGCTTCCTCCATGTTTGAATTCAGCTCCTTTATTCACATGGTTAGGATTCGTACCTTTTTTGGGTGGTTTGGATTGAAGACCTTGGGGCTGACAGTAGCATTGTCATCATTTTGCTATTTCCCAAGTTGCGCAAGACCTTGTTATACTTTATATGACATTTTGCTGAGACATAGATCCACCTTGTATTTTTGTGGCTATGATCGATTGTTGAGCATGGATCCACCTTGTTCATTTGTGGCCATGACTCCTTTAGATTTGATATGGCACCTTTTTGCATATTGAGCGACCATGATAGTTTCATCAGTTATACATATGTTGGATCCGCCTGTATCTTTATGGTGATGTTGTATATGGTCGTTTATGTTCCAGAGATCAGTTTTTCTGACATTTATCTCTCTTACAGGTACCTTCACTCGAGCCTTTCGATCTTGGATTCTCTGCTCTCTCCATACTCAGTTGTTTCCTTTATAATGTATTTCAGCTATCGTCTTCCCCTCTAACCTCACACATTAGGGGGCATCTGTTATACACCAGAATGGCACCTCTCCATCCGAGTGTAGACATTTCTCATGTTGGCACACAAAAGGACATCTATGGATTGAGGTTTGCCCAGAATACTATAGCTTGGCTTATTGTGAAATACATTCTGCCTCTATCCAGCTAGTTACTTTGCCATTTTTTGCCATGTTAGGATGTATCCGTGACTATTTTTTTATACAACTCGCGAGTCATTCGCGGGTCTCCTTTATAGCAAGTTGAAAATCTATGCATTCGCGGTCTGCCCTTATACATAGTCATGAATCATTCCCAAGTTGCTCTACTGCATACCCGCAAATGTGCCTCTTAGCATTTAAACATAAAAACACGTGTTAATTGGAGATTAGTTAAGTCATTTAACTTAATTTCTTTAACTGATGAAAACTCTTCAACCTGTGAAACTACCTTATTTCACCCATATAAATAGAAGTAGGAAAGGCCATGAGAGGGACTTGGAATTTATGCATTGTTATGTTGGAGGAATCAGGACTCTCTTTTCCCATAACTTTGCCCTGGAGGTCTTCCCCTTGTGTTGCAGAGCTTAGAGGTTGAGTTCTTTGGAGAAGAGAAGCAGCAGAACTAGATCAAGGTTTCGTGAGGTGCCAAACTTGAAGAGAAGGTATACTTGTACTTGTTTTCAAGATTAATAAATATGTGATGTCCTTCTTCTTCCCAAATCATTGTTCAATGTGGGATTGAATCTTTGTTTATGATCATATTATAATGTTATTCAGATCATTGTTTGATATTCATTTGATTATCATTGTCTTATATGTGGTCATAATGGCTTGAGGAAGGTATAACTTGTTTTGCAGGTCTCTTGGAGCGAGAGGAGCAAGAAGAGGATTGAAGAGAAAGCTTGGACTAGCCTTCGGTTAGTCAGGTGTGGACCTTTCTCATCTCTGAATTTTGTTTATATATACTTGCTGAACATTGTGCATCTCTCTTTCAACCCCAGTACATTGATGGCCTCTTAAACCCTAGCCATATGATACTTTCCTTTACAACAGATGATCTGTCAAACTGCTTTTCAGGCCCTCCGTACCAGATATGATCACCAACTTGCGAGTGTTTGACGATGATCAGTAAATAATAGAATGCTTGGCAAATGACGAAGTGTTTAAAGGAGCGATCATAGACGATGAAGAGCATTAGGCTGAGATGAAATACGATAATTTCATTTCACTCCTAAAGGAGTCAGAATGTTGGAAAAATTGTTCAATTTAAATGAAAAGTTCAGAAGACCAGCCAATGTAAAGACCCACAGCTCATCGCTACAGTTCGAGCTGATAAATTTGGGGACTGAAACGGCTCCTAAGTTCATGAATCTCGGCAAATGTTGTTCTCCAATGGAGAGAGACAAATTTATCAGTCTATTTAAACAATATAAAGATGTTTTCGCATGGACGTATGAAGACTTGAAAACGTATGATACCAGCATCATCAAGCATGTCGTTCCCATTAAAACATGCGTCAAGCCATATCAGCAACCTTTGAGGAAAATGCATCCAAAATTGGAACCACTTATTCAAAGTGAAGTAAAGAAGTTATTGGACGCAAGAATCATCTTCAAAGTCAGGCACTCTGTGTGGGTATCAAATATAGTACCATTAAGGAAAAAGTCTGGAGAAATCAGACTCTGCGTGGATTTTAGGAACTTGAATCACGCTTCCGATAAGGATAACTACCTTGTGCCGCCCATGGAGCAATTGCTACAAATGGTCTCTAGTTCTGAATTGTTTTCATTATTAGACGGTTTCTCTGGCCACAATCAAGTATTGGTAGCTGAAGAAGATAGATTGAAGACAACGTTCAAAACCAAATGGGGAACCTTTTCCTACAAAAGAATGCCCTTTGGGATGATAAACATTGGAGCAACATTTCAAAGGGCTATGGACATAGCTTTCTGCGGATTGATTGGCCGAAGTACTGTAGTATACCTTGATGACATTACAATATTCTCGAAGAAAAGAGAAGAGCACGCATTTCACGTAAAGCAAATTTTCGAACGCTGTCGTAAGTATGGCATTTCACTCAATCCTAAAAAATGCGTATTCACTATCACAGAAGGAAAGTTGTTGGGCCACATAGTTTCAAAGCAAGGGATATCCATTGATCCAGAAAGAATCAAGGCCATTGAACAAATCCCCTTACCCCACAATAAGAAAGGGATTTAGTCTTTTATGGGAACTATAAACTTCGTGCGAAGATTTATCCCTGATTTTACTCAGATTGTTAAGCCACTGCAACAGATGGTGAAACAAAATGCACAATTTAAGTGGACTGAAATTGAAAAGAATGCTTTCAACAAAATCAAGGCTGCTGTTGCACATGCTCCCTCCCTGAAAAGCCCAGACTTTGATAAAGACTTTATTTTGTATACATTTGCATCTGATGATTCAATGGTAGCTATGCTCACCCAAAAGGAAGAAGGGGGGGATGAATTCCCAATATCCTTCATGAGCACTGGTCTACAAGGGGATAAATTAAACTACCCGGCCATTGATAAGAAAGCTTATGGACTATTTAAGCCAGTGAATAAATTCAGGCCTTACATATTAAAAAATCGAACCAAGGTAATAGTCCCCTACCCAGCTATAAGATCCCTTCTCATACAGAAAGAGTTAGGAGAAAGAAGGGGCAATTGGGTAACAGCTCTTCAAGAATATGACCTTCAATTCAAACCATCCTCTATAGTTAAAGGACAAGGATTGTGCAAGCTGATGACCGAAAGTGGGAACAGTGAAGAGCAAGCATGGGAGGATGAGGCCGAATTACATGTAATGGATGTATGTCCTTTGTTTACAGCTCCCGAGTCTTGGTATAGAGACCTTGTGCATTACCTGTAGTTAGGGATGTTGCCAGAACATTGGAATTCCAAGCAAAGAAGAGCGCTACATCTTAAATCGGCCTCCTATTAACTTGTTGAAGGAGTATTATTCAGAAGGAATTATGATGGGGTTCTCCTCATATGCTTAGAAAAAGAAGATGCAAAGAAAGTACTATCAGAATTACATGGCGGTCCTACTGGGGGACATTATTCAGGAGACACTACAGCCCACAAAATCCTCAGAGCTGGTTACTATTGGCCTACACTCTTCAAGGATGCACATGCACATGTCAGGAAATGTGATATTTGCCAAAGGTGTGGTGGAAGACAGCCTAAAGCAGCAGCACCCCTAAAGCCTATGATGATCACAGAACCATTCGAGCAATGAGGGTTTGATATTATTGGAGAAATAAAAACGAATTCTTCTCTCCAACACAAATACATTCTGACTGCAACTGATTATTTCACTCACTGGGTCGAAGCTGTCCCGTTGCGTAAGATAAATGAAGACGAAGTCATCATCTTTCTGCAAGATCATGTCATGACCAGGTTTGGAGTTCCAATTTCGTTAGTTTTTGATAACGCTAAATACTTTTCATCAATAAAATTAACTACTTTTGCTAATGATAAAGGAATAAAATTGCATTATTCTGCTAACTACTATCCACAAGGGAATGGCCTGGCTGAATCCTCTAATAAAAATCTGATTAGAATCCTAAAGAAGACTGTAATAGAAAACCAAAGGAGTTGGCACTCAGCACTACCAAATGCCCTATGGGCTGATAGAGTCGCCCCCAAGTCTGCAATAGGAGTGTCTCCTTATACCCTTGTCTATGGAAAAGAAGCCATTCTTCCTCCCAACATCATGCTACCATCTTCCATACTAGCTCAAGAGTCTAGAGGGTCTGAGGATGAATTTTTACAGATAAAAATATATAATCTCCTGAAAGCAGAAGAAGCAAGATCTAAAGCAAAAGAACGCTTTAAAAAACAACAAGAGTCAGTTAAGAGATGGTTTGACAAGCACAAAGCTGGGACAAAATACTTTGAAGTAGGAGAATTAGTCCTCAAATGGGACCACCCACATGATGAGAAGGGAAAGCATACCAAATTCCAGCAGTTTTGGGTAGGCCCCTATCAGATTGCAGCCAAGCTTGGTCCTTCTACTTACAAGTTGCAAGATCTGCAGGGGTGGGAGGAGAACCTACCGGTAAATGGTTTGGTTCTCAAGCCTTATTTTTCCTGAGTTGTTTGATTTCTTCTATCTTATGTATAAATAATCCGTCCGGTAGTATTTTGATTCATGTTTTTCAGTTTACTTTAGCTTGATTTTTCTTTTCAATAAAGGGGACGAACCTGCGGTTGCATGGGGAACATCAGAATTTTTGGGAGTGATAAAAAATGTAGTGATCAGACTGCGGGTTGCTGTTTATATTAAAGGTTTTCTTCCAGCTTAGTCGTTTTCTCGAATAATTCTGTGTGCATTGAATTCCTTCTTAATCCCTGTGTAATAAACCGGATTTAAAGAGTCCGGAATACTATGTTGAGACTCCATCCACTTCACACTTAAAATGTCTAGGGGATGATAGCAGAGGACCCATGGAAAGAAGCAAGGTGAGCAGTATATTAAATATAAATGATCCCATGCCAAGAAACGAATTCCAAAAGGCAGATAAGAATCAAAGAACTCATATGAAAAGCATCATACATCAAAGCAGATGCTGAATCATAAGTACTAAATTGCTGAAAGATCCTCTCCGTCCGTGATCTTAAACTTGAAATACACCACTCACACAAAAGGACACTATGGGATAGAGGATCCTGAATCAAAATTCAATAAGAAGGGCATGTAAGAAAACTCATATGAAAAGGGACGAATGTCCAAAAGCACAAGAAAAAGTGTTTGAATGGCATGGGAATGAGGAACAAATGAATATTTCTGTTTACCATATGCTACAATATTCTGGTGTCCCAGATATCAGCTACCTGAAGACAAAGGTAATAACGAAACTCATCTTCTGGCCCCGACAGAGTTATCTGGATTTGAAAATCTTGGTTTCCACTTTCCCAAATTGGACTATTATCAATGATGGAAGGTACACACTGCCGACAGTTGAGAAATCCAGATAGCTGGAAGAATTCAAAAGGATGCATTTGTTGTTAAACAGTCTATCACTCAAAGTTTAATTGCCCAGAGATCTAGGTTCACCAGGTAATTGCCAGTTGTTGCAGCTGCAACTTTTCTCCGCAAATCTCTTAAACTTTGGGTCCCTCCTCATAACTGATTATCTCTTCAGGTTGTTTCATCCTTGATGTTTCTTCGGTCATGCTTTAAGTTTGGATGTTTTGAGCCATTTATATACAGTCTGTTCCCAGAATTTGTTCATGCTTGATTTCTTGCAGCGGGTCGCATAGTTTGGTTTAGTTTTGCCAATTGTCTTTGATAAGCCGTCCTTTTGGAAAATGAAATGGTCCTTAAAGGATTTCGAACACTTGATTTTTCTGTCAAATCGACTGTTTTTGTTCTTTTTCCCTCCACCATTGTGGCTCCCAAAGTGTTTTAGCGTCTGAAGTCCAAATTGCTCCGACGTCCAATTCGTACTTGTCTTCAATCGCTTTCCCGTAGCTTTTACCCTTCCGCCGTTGCGGCTAGGAAAGCTATTGAGCTTCCGATTCGAATGTCTTTCGACGTCCGATTAAGCCCTCTCTCACCCACATTTCACATCTTTTTAGCTCTTGTCTTTCCGCCATTACGGCTGGGAAGTCCTTTTGGTGTCTGACATCAAAGTCACCCGATCTCTGATGGAGTTTTCTCGCTCACAGCTTTGAATTGCACCTCTTAGTCTTCTTTTCCTGCCCGCCATTGTGGCTGAGCCAAGCCTTTGACTTCCGATGTCAGTATCCTTCCAACTTCCGCCGTGGTGCACCAGGCCATTTGTTTTGTGGAGAATTCATTTCAGTTTATATAATCTACCGCTCTGTTTCATAGCACAGTCCCGAATGGATAATACACTGGGATTACTTGTAGGTGTGCGTAAGGAGCTGATGCGTGAAGACGTAGAAGAACAGTTTAGTAAAAATCGAAATGACACCGACTAGATCACTGAAAGGGCCCTCGAAGCGGAAGACAAATTCAATAACGCTAAAGGCATGAACCTGACTACTGCTCCGTTACTAAAAGAATCATGAGTGCATACAGACAACTCAGAAAAATACTAAACGCTGGGGAGACCAAAAGGTATTGTGTTGGGGGAAACCCAAACGATTTACTATTTGTTTAAATACTGGAAAGGGAGAAGTTACAAGGGATTTTTCCCTGATAAAATTTGTAAACTCTTTTTCTTGTAAGAGGAACTACTTCGTTTTACAGTCAGAAAGTGCAGCTTTTTCCTGTTGGAGAGAGCGAAATGTGGAATGTATCAATGCGACTAAATGAATAATGTTGAAGAGGAACTATTTCATATTCAGCTGTATTTCATTTACTCTGAGAGTATTTAAATTCCTGAACCTATGTTCTTATTGAATGTTCTTCAGTATCTTTTGGGATGTTTTCCACTGTGAGTAATAAATGTTGTTCATAAAATAATCGGCTATCTGGTTGTTTAAATATCTGTAATTGTTCGTGTGTCTTGAAAGAAGTGTCAACTAACTGTAACTCTTCATAATGCATGTACACAATGTATTACTCACTTACAAATGACAATCCTGCTCCCTAGGAATAGTTTAGGTAGTTAGTTTATTTTCTTGTTGTATGTGATTTAGATGCTAGTGAGTCTAAGATGAGAGGTAAGAACCTGTGCATCACATTGTGACTGCTCCTTCCATCTTATCGCCCTCCATGGTTAATTATGCACTTGCATATAATACATTAAGTCAAAAATACCAAAAAAAATACATGGTGGACTGGGCTACAACCGATAAAACCTTGTTCTATTACTTTGACCTACGGTAGCCGGACCGCAAACCGGACGGATTCCCTATACCAAACAGTCAATGGGCTAGTTGGGAACGTTGATTGGGGAGAATCCCTTACTATTTTTGCCTGTGAATTTCAGGGCGTCAACATGATGTTTTTTTTAAGTTCAGAAATATATCAGGTTGAAAGGCCCAAAAATCGCATGTATTATTGCTCAATAATGAAGAAACAGTGTCATTTCCCCACTACCTTGTTGTAAACTATTGTAATCTTGATGAATTCGAATGGATGTGTAAAATGTTGATGATTTATGAATGGATGGACTGTAATTAAAGAATATTATTTGTTTCATGTCCAGTAAATGAGAAATTTTTTCCATTGGGGTGAATTTCATAACCATTGGAGCAAACTACACCTCATTTCCCCAAGGCTCCAAAAGTAGTTTTTTTTATATCAGAATGAAAGAAGTGATAAAAGCCATGGAAGGTCGATTGGTTATAAATATGAGTCTTTGATAATGTATTATACACATTCCTTCTTCAATTTAAGAATTCTAGTGGGTTTATGCACATTTGGGAAGCCATTTCTACCACTTACCCGGGGGGGATTTGAGCCCAAAATTGCCAATAAAATCCTTTATCTTGTTCATAATTTAGTACAGACTTTCAGAAGTGTTTGGAGGGCCATAATACATACATAAACATAATAATTAATTTATTATGTCATTCATATACCTTCTATGAATATTTGGAATCAATTGGCCTCATTTGGAGACCAAGATACTAAAAGTAGTCAAGAGCCAAAATTGTGAAAAATTTGAAAAATTGGGCATTTTGGTAAAATTTAAAAAAAAGGACATTACAATTGGTATCAGAGCATGATATTGGAACCTGATGTGGTGTAATATTTGTGAGGAAAATAATTTAGAGACCACCATTATATATTGAAACCCAAAAGTGCTTTTGTTGAAGAGGAAACTATGACTAGGGATGAAAAGGGAACCTCATATGATGGTGACGAGCTTATAAAAATTATGGAACATATATTTGAAATTAAGAATATTATTAAATTATTCAAACTATTGGCTATCCAAATTTGGGAAACATATATTGATTTTAAGAAAACCGAGGGGAAAATTGCATCAGTTTTGTTGAAGGAGCAAAAGGACGAGACCCATGAACCACCTAGTTCTGAAATAGGTGAAGTAGAAGAAGTAGTACATGAAGAGGATATAAATTCACTCCCAAGTGATTCTGAAAAATATGAAGAGACATCACATGATTATGAATAAGTTTCTACTGAAAATATTGAATATCATTTCGAGACACCTTCTACCTTGGAAATGAAACAAAGAGCATCTACTGATGGATACTTGAACAATGAAGGAGTACCTACTGATGGGTGATCACACCTTTGTGTTGGTGACATAGAGATCCGATTTTAAAATGTTGCTGCAAGAAAAATATCCAGTAAACATGAAAATGAAGACCTTGTAGTAGTTGAATAAGAAACAAGATCAACTTCCCCATCACCACTTGAGCTTCATGAAATTGGTCCAAGCAAAAAGGAAGAAGATGAGGAGGTTCATTTGTAAGAGTCTCATTTTCTTGAAGGTTCCTTAAATATGAATGAAAATAATATGCAAGAGGCCCTAGCATACACCATGACACTCAAGCATTGGTATCAAATTCTTGTTGGAGAGCTACTTCCTTGGAGGAGCCATCCTTCCTTGAAGACATGGAGAAGATTCAAAGAGCAATGTGCAACATTGAAAGGTAATTTTATGTCTTTGATTTTTAATATAAAAAATTTCATTGATCTTAGTGGATGGTTACCTAAATCCTACTTGCAGAATAATGAAGTTATTCATAAGATCACAATTCAAAATGAGGAACTTCTTGAAAAGTTGCAAGACACCTGTGTTTCCTCCTATGTTTCAGGTTGTCAAATGGTAGATTGTTTGGAGGATTATCATGACATGGTGGATCATGAGAAATGTGGAGATTTGAATTTTCTTTATGTTTTTGAAGATGATATTGAATAGATCCCAACACTTGATCTGGTGGAAGAGGAACTTGAATTGTCTCTTAATGAAGGTTATGCAATTTTTAAAGAAGAGCATGATTCCTCTACATTGGAACCAATCTAAGAAAAAGGTTTCACAATGTTGAAGGAGATGCATAATACTACCCATATGAATCCTTACCATTATTAAAATTCTGAACTTTTTTTATCATTTGCATGAGTTAGTTCATTCTCCTACATCCTACAATTCCATGTTTTGTAGCATTAGTCTCAATGAAGTATGGGTGAAAGGGTTATTTTTTATCGTGCCACATGAGGAGTATGGAAATCCTAGATTTCCTTTTTTTAATTTATGATGATTCACATCTACATGGATGCACCTATGATATGCATTTGAGTCACTTGAAGACTCATGGTTTTTCTTGCTCAACACTCGGTTCATTTGATGTTGGAGGAACTTCATCCGACACTTGGGTGAAGAGGGATGTGATTGAGGAACATTTTTGTTGGAAGAAACATCCTCTATTATTTCATGATGATATAAAAATTCATGGGTGTATTGATGAGATTTCTTTGAGCCGCTTGAAGTCTTCATGTTTTCCTTGCTCCTTATTTGGTTCAGATTTTAATGGAGATCATTCATTCACTTCTTGGATGAAAGAATACAAGGACGAATATTTTGATGCATATCACATCCTTCTGGAACATAATTATAGGACATGGGATCCTCACCTATGTCATTGGATCATATTATAGTGGCCATTTTATGCTTGTGTGTATGGGCCACATGGTGATCTACTTACTTGGATGTACAAGCACTTTCATGATTATTTGATGAGGTAAATTATTGATGTACATTTGTATGATGTTGTTATGTACTTTCATGATCTATATTTTTTACTCATGATGTTTGTAAGGGTACAATACCATCAATGGGATTCTAAAGTTTCTTTGTTTCATCTCACTTGCAGTAGGAGTTCGATTGTTGGTTTCAGAAAGCAAACCATACTTGAGTTGTTTGAGTTCATCTTTGCAAATAAGTGTTCATGTTTCCTATGTGGAGTACATTTAGAGAGATGGATTCAATTTTCAAATGCTTGGTGTTGATGGAATGTCATCATAATTATTTCACACCATATCTATATCATGATCATATGGGACCCTGGGATCATTTTTGGTCTCAGTGGTTTCAATTTTAAGGGAGGCATTGGAGATTTATTCACCACTTGAGAAGATGATTGTAATCAAAATAGTGCAGCAACAAGAATGGTGGATTCTCTATGATATTTTATTGGCATATTAGGTAATTCAATGTTTGGTAACTCAGTACCAAGTTCAAATAATTATACATAAGCAAAAAAAAGGGTGAAAGTTCATAAAAGGTTTCCAAAATATGGAGGTAAGGATTATTTCCAGAAATTTGGTTTTGATGGATTTGATTAATCATTTTGGTATTAGTGGTGATTTTACACGGTATATCAATTTGCACAATCCACAATTCATTACTTTTGGGAACAAAAAATTGTAGTACGTGAGTTCCACTACTAAATTGCAGGTAAAGAAAATTAATGAGCAAAACCATAACAGGGCAATCGGTGCAAAGGAAGGAGTACCAAATGAGGATTACCCTTGGGAATATGAAAGAATATTTCAGCATACAAATATTAAATTGATTGAGGAAAATCAATATTGGGTGGGGAGGACTATAATGTCCTCGTTTTTAATAATTGCATGGCAGGACAATTCCATCAATCCTATTAGTTCCCTAAGTTAGATGGATACATTTGGAATTTTAATAATGGTGATAATAAATAATTTTAATGCATTAGAATGGGATAAAAATTTAATAATTTAGTTTATTAAATAAATACAAGATAAAATTGAAGTGGTTATGGAGAATGGAGACACATGGAGACTATGGGGCGCGCTCAAGCTAGAATTCCTATGTTAAATAGCATCCTCCTCTAGCAATCTCGAATCTATGGGAAGTCTAATGTTTTTGGATGGATTATAAGTTTAATGTACATTTCCATATATTTTATAGGTATAATTTTGGATGAATTGTAACTTACATGGGCAGAGGAAGAGCCAAATGGGAGTTTCATGGACACTTGGATAGATTCTCTTTACATTTATGACATCTATGACACCAATGATGAAGATTCTATGACATTTATGACACAAGTAAAATATGAAGGATGTAATATGACATATATGACATTTCAGGTCGAAATATAACATCCAATAGAGATCTCATGTGATTTTGGGAAGCTCAATGGGCTCCTACTCAAATTTGGGGAAGGTGGAAGGCTACGAAAGAGGGGACACATGTCAAGTCATGTGAACACACACTAATTCGACTTGGATTGAGTTTGTGTATGGATTGGTAACCTTATAAGGGTAAGTATGTTTATAAATTATAGTAATAAACCAATATAATGGACTTTTTATAATTAGTAAAATTTCTTGTTGTGAAGAGAGAGAGCTAGTGGATGACTAGTTCATGCCTTAGCCAATTTCGAGGGTGAAAGATTCCCATCCTAGTTGGTGTTGGGAGAGGCCACTCAAGTATTTAAATGAGATTCAATGGATTCTTATTTATAGGTTCAAGCTACAACATATTTTGGACACATCAAAGTTCATCTTATTCTTCCTTTCATCTCAAGTTTTCTCACCATATTTCAGCTCCATGGAGTGAGGTGCACTTGGTGAGCTATTCAACTATTTAAGGGAGATTATATTGATCTAGTATTTTGTATTCTAATTTAAATTATCTGTTTTATAAGTTCATAAATGTCTCAGGTTGAAAGGCCCAGAAATCTCATGTATTATTGCTCAATAATGAAGAAACAGTGCCATTTCCCCACTACCTTGTTGTAAACTCTTGTAATCTTGATGAATTTGAATGGATGTGTAAAATATTGATGATTTATGAATGAATGGAATTTAATTAAAGAATATTATTGGTTTCATGTTCAGTAACTGATCATTTTTTTCCATTGGGTCGAATTGCATAACCATTGGAGCAAACTACACCTCATTTCCCCAAGGATCCAAAAGTAGTTTTTTTAGATCTGATTGAAAGAAGTGATAAAATCTACAGGATGTCAATTGGTTATGAATATGAGTCTATGATAATTTATTATACATATATCCTGCTTCAATTTCAGAATTATAGTGGTTTTCTTCACATTTGGGAAGCCATTTCTACCACTTACCAGGGGAGGATTTGAGCCCAAAATTGCCAATAAAATCCTCTAACTTGTTCAGAATTCAGTACAGACTTGAAGAAGTGTTTGGAGGGACATAATACATCCTTGGAAATAATAATTAAGTTATTATATCATTCATACACCTTCTATGAATATTTGGAAGCAATTGGGCTACTTTGGAGACCAATTTACTAAAACTAGACAAGAGCCAAAATTGGAAAATTGGGCATTTTGGTTAAAATTTAAAAAAAGGACATTACACACTTTCTGATCTAAGGTCATAGAAGTTCATCCATATATATCATGAAGGTTGCAAGTGCAATGGTGAAGCCAAAAGGCATGACTAGCCATTCAAACAATGATTCCTTGGCCTTGAAAGCCATTTTCCAAACATTAGTGGACTTGATTGGAATTTGATGATATCCCAACTTGAGGTCGAGTTTTGTAAATAACTTAGCTCCTTTTAGAATCTCAACAATATCATCTATCCGTGGAAGAGGGTATATGTTATTTACTGATATTTTGTTGAGATCTCGATAGTCAATGCACATGCGCCAAGTCTCATCTTTCATTGGGATTGGGACGACTGGACTTCCACAAGGAGATGAGATGGGGAAGATGTGACCCTTATCGATCATATACTGAAATTTCCTTTGAATATATTTGTCTTAGAGAATGGATGTTCTATAAATGGATAATTTAAGTAATGAAGAACCAAGAACAAGTTCAATGGAGTGTTTTACCTAACAATGCAAAGGTACTCCATTCGGTTCTTGAAATACGTTATGGTATTCCTCAAGAATGCGATCAATCTTTTTGTTGTTGTTGGTAACTGTGCTGGTCGTTGAGTCAACTAGCTACTACAGTATTCCTGGAATGTTGATTCTTAATCATAATTAATTTTAAATTTTGAGCATGATTGATAAGCTTCTTTATTTGTTTGGAAGATATCATTGGTGTATGATTCTTAGTTCTTTCCCATCCTTCATCCAACCAATATTATAAGGATGAGGATGTGGAGTGGTGACAAGAGCTAATTTCTTCACAAGATATTAAAGAATGAAGTTCTTCTAATTACCATTATCCACAATCAAATGTAATGGATTTTTCTAAACACATATTTGTGTATGGAGTACGAGTTCTCATTCCTCCTCATTGATGATAGTTGAGGTTTTTGGAGTGGTCAAATTCAAAGCCAAGAGGTTTTATGCATCTCGAGCAAATTCTACAAAGGTTCTGTCGAACAAGTCAAATGTTGACAATTTTTCGAAATGTTTTTTTTCGAGCTTTGCATTCGGGCATATCATGCCATGCTGAATTGTGATAATCACACCATTTTCTGAAAAGAGCTTGTTTTGTACGATCCCTCCTCTCTTTTTGAAAGTTCTTATTTTGATGGTTGGGCTTTGGTGGAGTCGGCTGCGAAGGGTTCTCAAACTTGTTAGAGTCAGTTGGTGACTTCTTGTTAGATTTTCATCCTATTGTCTTGTTCACAAAACATGCTTTTCCTTTTTGTTTACCTTCAAGCTTGATGGCGTAATGAAATGCATATGCATGCATACCGATAGTCATCAAATCCATATCTTGCTGAATGTATGGCGATAAACCACTGAGGTACTTCAGGACAAGCAATTTTTCTTCTTCTTGGATGTCAAGTCTATCCATGTGTTGATAGAAATCATCGGTGTAACTCTGTACATATTGGTCTTTCCATTTCCTTAGTTGTTTCCCCTTCATATAATGTTGTTCAATATACTTGGGTGGATGGAAATTCTTTCGAACGTATTCGACAAATTTTACCCACGTGTCTACGGGGTCTCCTTCTTTTTTCATCTTTGTGGATAAATTTTCCCACCAGCAGTGTATGAAGGTTGACATCTTCAAGGACTCAATGGTGATATTTTTCACTTTGGAGAGTTCATTCACAGAGTATTAAGATTCCATTTGTTGTACCCAATTGTTGACGGATTCTGCATCAATATTTCCTTCAATATTCACTATGTCCATATTCATTTGCACTTTGAAGGGTATGATTTTATCAGAGTGAGGTCGCATTGAGGATTCCTTGTAATTTGAAGCGATTCGCATCATAATCTCACTGAACTAGGTGAACATTTCGGTCTTCTTGAGAGCCAGTGCTTTTTCTATGATTTTTTCTATCTCGTCAGTTGCATGTCTATTATCTTCTTCTTTGACAATCTTTTCTAAAGTCAAAGGAAGTGTCTGCTTGTGTTGCTGATTTTGGAAGCATGTTTAAAAAAGCATAAGTTAAATAAATTCAATGGAAGTGCTGATGTAACTTAAGCTCCTGTAAAATATCAAGATCTAATACCAATGATCCAGGTCACTCCCAGGTGCAATAGTCGACTAAATTAGTCAAGCACTATTATGGCAGAAGCATAGAAAAGGAACAAGCAAAGAAGGAAATACACAATGTTGGCAGAAAGTATGTGCACTGACAATATGAAAGAATTTGAACCGATTTCTATTATCATTTCTTCTTTATGAAGATTCGTTGATTGTTACAGTAATGTACATGTTTATATAGAATGTTAAGACGCTTGGGTGACTATGCATTACGTTGAGTTACAAGAAGTTATAATGGTTCATAAGTTCAATCGTCACAAATGACTAGAAGATAGAGACATTCTGTCGATGTTCAATATTCGTCGGTGCTGACAAGACATGTCAATATGCTAAATGTTAAAGATGAAACCTGCCGAGGTAGTTAGAGTAGTCGAGGAAGTTGAAGTGCTAGACTTTGTCTAAGTTTGACAACATGCCAACTACTAGTTGGATCATCTATACTCAAATAACTTGAATGAAGCTATAAATTGTACTTCTCATTCTTTATTTATTTATTCAAGATAACCATCTACTCATCTATTGACATGGATCACAACATTTAACATAATAACCTTATCAAAGACTCAATATATTAGCAGTACGACATATATATATATATATATATGGGTTTATTCATAAAGAGACAATGTGCAACATATTCGTATCTACTAATTCACAACATACATGCATTCAACATAAACACAATGATCAAATACACATAGACACAACATTTAACATGGAAACCCATCTGTGGAAAACCACAAAGGTTCTCTTCATCTGGCATGAGAAATAGGTTAGCACCTTTGGTTTGTGCACTAACCTTATAGACTCTTCTTTATATATCTTTTCCAAGTTGTATAGATCTCTCTCCTCTGATTCTCTTGGGTTTTGGGTCTAAGTAATTCTCCTCTTCTTCTCTAAAACTTTGATCCACACACAACTTGGATTGATTCTCTAGCTAAGTAGCTGTCTTCTCCTCTCTACTGTCGATCCGCACACAACCTGGATCGATTATTGAGCTAAGTGTAGAAATAATAGCTTCAATGCAATGTGAAAATATACTAAGAAGAAGCACATGAAACAATTCTTGATTCTAAGAATTATCACAAGCATACACAAGAAAAAATACAGAGAAGAAAAGAGACAGAATCACATGAATGAAGAGATGAATATTGGTGTGTATCCTTCCATTAATTAATGATGAATAATATTCTACATAAATAGTATTCCCCTCATAGGAAAATTGATTTGTACGGAGACAACTCATAAAGCTCAAAAGTGTTGACTTACCCAAATATGAGAAACCCCCATAGGTGGCTAAAGCACTTCCCAAATAAGTCGAGGGCCTAACGAATTAGAAAAAGCATGAGTGATTTGTCAAGAGTGATGGAAAAAGATGCTAATCCTAGAAAATGGAGAGGAATTCAGGAAGGATGGGTTGGCAAGAAAAGAACCCAGTTTCCTAATTAACTAGCTTTAGCTTATCCACAGAAAAACAGGATAAAGCAGAATAAAGAAAAATCTGTTGTAAAGCACTGTTACCGATTCTGGATGCCCATAAAATGGTCAATATCAAAGTAGAATCAGAAATAAATATTCTTCTGGTATAGATGGCATGTATTGACTTTAAGGTGTAAGTGGATTCCAACTAATTAAGCTAGTGGGTATATAATTAATCAAATAATGATTAATTATTTTATCCTAAGTATTTAGTGGGTTTAATATATTCCAACACCCCCCATTAAGTCTGAATTTATGATGGTATATAAGAAATATAGGTGCATATGGATGCATATACAGCCCAACAACAAGGCTATGGTCACCCTTTGACAATTATTATGTCCAAAAAACTGAGGAAAGAGGAAAAACCACATGGGGAAAATCCTCCCTCAATAAAGGAAAAGGCACAAAATTTGAAATAATATGACTTCAACATATATTTATCTTCGCTTGAATGAGCTGAATGATCCGCTTCTGAATGAAATACTTGATGAAGAAATCATGAACTCAATGATCATACGCTAGAGTGTAGAATCTGTAAGAAGAAAAAGGAAAGACTCTGTGTATCTCATCAACTGATGAAGTAGGATAATTATCTAATTGATTCTTACTGCTGTCAAAATATGATCTGCAAACATAATCTTAAATGGAAAATATATCTATGAATACTTCTTCCCAAGGAGTACAAAAATTGAGACAATTTATTACACACTCAATTCCCTGAATAGCTGCAAAATTATGATGTGAATCACATGTCAATATTACAATATGATGTACCACCTGCCCAGATTTGATATGAGGCTGATAAAACTATGATATATCATAAAAATTAGCATATGGAACAACAAATACAAAGGCTTCAGTGACTCCATGAGGATATAGGGCTAGACTAGGAAAACTATGAGCAACTGGGGAAAACTAATAGGTGTAAAAATATGAATGATGGATCGACATGAGATATGAAAAATAAGTATTTAGAATAGATCCAAACATGTTTAATATTAGTACAATATGACTAAGTTCATGGATAACCAACCACTGAAATATAGGAAATACTTAAAACCATGTAAGATAAGTAACATTAGATATGAGACCAATGAGGAATCAACTAGTGAACTTGGAATTTGTATAGTATTAGGATTATTTAGAGGTATTGTAGATGGTATGGGTGGTTGTATTATTTGTTTCATGACATGCATATCATCCTACAAACAATCTTCTAAATCAGATATATAATCTTGTGAGGAAGAGTTGCTCAAAGACAAGTTAGTATCTAGTGAAAATTCACAATTTTTGGGAGATGAATCTAGTAGAATGGGAGGAGGATTATCAAAGAAGGACCTTATATTTTTTATTCTAAAATATTAGAGACATGAGAAAATGGTTTAACTCTGGAACTCAAATCATAAGTTATATCACCTTGTAATTGTGCACTATGACAATGTTGTAAGGAATCAACATGATTCTCTAGTTCATCTGAAACTTCGATTTTGTGCTTCTCAAGAAGCTGAGATGTGATGTCCATATTCTTATTGAAACACTTCTTTTCTGAATGAAAACCCTTTTGTAATAAGAACACTTGGATGTGCTCCCTTTCTTCTTACTCTTGTTTACTGAATCTTCATTAGTAGGATTTGAACTTTCCTCTTCAATTTCTGACTTTGGCTTCTTCATAATTTTTTTTTATTTATTTGAAATTATTTATTCATTGAACCATGAGAGAATGATCCTTTCCCTTGGAAGAATTAAGGACACCCATATGGATCAATTTATCTTGCTCCTTTGTTATTGAATCAAGAAAAGTATTTACAGAAGGAATTTTCCACTTAGGAACAACATGCCTAGTAGCATGAAAAGTAGACACAAAAACTGAGTAATCAAGACCCAATTTAGAAAGAATGGAAAGGATTAATTGATATTCTTATTTCTCAATCCCACATTTATTGATCATTAGAACAAGTTACTTGAACTTCGTGATGAAACCCTCAAAAGAATCGGAACTTATTGGACTCAATGAGAATAACTCAATCTCCAATTGATGCACTCTTAGCTCATCTTGAACTCAAAAGACAGACTCCAATTGAGTCCATACTTAGTATGGAATAAAAGAGTATATCAGGAGAAATAGAGAGGAGAATCAATCCATAGGTTTCATCCAACCTATTATGCCACTTAGATTTCTCTATCACAACATTGAGCTCATTCTCCAAAGCTAGAGTAACTTTGTATAATCCCCTACTGCACAATAGAATGTCAATTTTGGATTTCCATTCATGGTAGTTGAAGGAAGTCAAAATTAATGATGAAGGAAAATCCATACTATTGAATTGATGTGCTCAAGAAGAAACTATCTGCAACCTGCAAAATAAACTAGGAGAAAATCTTGTAAGCTATACAAGCTCTTCTTCAGAGAGGAATAGGACACTGGATGCGCTCCTCAACTCTATAGAACATGATCAAACTTGCTGCTCTGATACCATGTAGAAATAATAGCTTCAATTCTATGAGAAAATATTCTAAGAATAAGCACATGAAATAGATCTTTCTACTAAGAATTCTCACAAGCATACAAAAGAAAAAATAGAGAGAAGAAAAGAGATGGAATCACATGAATGAAGAAATGAATATTGGTGTGTATCCTTCTATTAATTAATGATGAATAATAGTGTACATAAATAGTACATCCCTCATAGGAAAATCAAGTTGTAGGGATACAACTCATCAAGCTCAAAAAGGATGACTTACCAAAATATGATCAACCTGCATAGGTGGCTAAAGCACTTCCCAAATCATTTGATCACATCACAAATTAGAAAAATCATGGGTGAGTTGTCAAGAGTGATGGAAAAACATGCTAATCCTAGAAAATGGAGAGAAAGTCATGAAGGATGGGTTGGCAACAAAAGAACCCAGTTTCCTAGTTGACTAGTTTTACCTTATCCACAAAAAAGTAGGATAAATCCGAATAGAGTAGAATATGCTATAAAGCATTGTTACCAATTTTGGATGTCAATAAAGTGGTCAAGATCAACCCAAAATCAGAAATAAAGAATTCCTTGGGTATATACAGCATGTGTTGACTTTAAGGTGTAAGTGGATGCCAACTAATTAAGCTAGTGGGTAGACAATTAATCAAATTATGATTAATGATTTTATCCTAAGTATTTAGTGGGTTTAATATATTACAACACTAGGAAACTCTCTTCTCTCTCAACCTAGACCGACAATAATGATGACGAACAACCTAACAATCAACGACCCAATAACCAACGTAAAAAAAACTAACAAAAAATGACCAATAATGACCAACAATGACCAACCCACACATAGCTTGGGTTCTACCTTTTATAACCTTTTACACATCTTAATCAACTGACTCTTTTCTGTCAGCTAACAGGCTCTCATTCTATTTTTGTACCTTTGGTTCCAACCATAAATAGGCATTATCAACCCAAAATAGAATTATGTCTTATTACCCAAAGCATGTTTTGTTCTAACTATCTCTTTACCCACAATCAATCGAATTGTCCTTTTCAACTTCTATATTGTTCTTCTGTCATGGTTCCTTTTGTCACAACTCTTCTTCTGTCGTGGCTCTTCTTCTCTTACGGCTCTTGTTCCATGAAAACTTCCCTTACTTCACAACTCTTCTTTCTTCGTGGCTCTTCTTCCATCACAACTTTACTTCAGTGACATCCTTTCTTCCTTCACAACTCCCTTTTTGTCTTGTGACCAAAATCTTTATCTTCTCGAGTAGAATTCTGATTGAATTCTGCCTAACGTTTCAAATTAGAGGAAATTTCAATTTAAAATGGGCCTTCTAAAAATAATACAAATTTCATGTCATCATGTATTAGCCAATCAAAATTCTTTAAAATTCAAAAAGGGAGCACGTCTTAAACAATTTTTTAATATAAATTTGGGGATATGTATCATAAAAAAACTACTTTTTTTGTTTGTATTTTCGACGTATATCCCTATGTTTTTACTCAAATTTGGACCAGGAGAGCTTGTTGGATGCAGAATTAAATTCTGCATCTAATGAGTACCCACTCGGAATACTTTTGACAGGCCCCTCTACCCCCAAAAAAGGAAATACCTGAAAAAATGTGATGATGACATCATCATCATGTTTTTTCAGGTATTTCTTGTTTTTGGGGTAGCGGGGCCTGTAAAAGGTATGTCGAGTGGGTACTTGTTGGATGTGGAATTTAATTCCACATCCAATGAGCTCTCCCAATCAAAATTTGAGTAAAAACACAAGGAGATATGTCGAAAATACGAACAAAAAAGTAGTTTTTTTCTTTTCTTCCTCCAAAATTAATAAATATTATTTTATTATTTTAACTATTATTTTATTAATTTTCCTTAGGAATCCCATTTTGAGTTGAAATTTCTTCTAATGCCTAGGGCCAACAGGAGCAAACCCCTTTTAGAGTCTTAAGTTTGAGGAAAGATTTTCACCTCAAAAGATTTCATCGCTCAACACTTGATAGAGTTAGAGTTAAGAAGGATATATATTGGTGGGTACATGGAAACACGCATGAATGATTGTCATATACTATATTCACTTGAATGAGTTTTTCTCCAAAATCTTTACAGCTCATATGGTTTTGTTGAAATTGAAATTATATACTTGTAGATTATTGATAGTATTATTGTTTTTTATTTTAAGTTCAATAAAATTCGTTTATATGATATTAAGATTATTTAAAAATAATAATTTTCTAATATTTTTAATATATATATAAATTTATTATTATTATTATTATTTATATTTATATATTAGATCATTTTATACTACATATTCAAAAAATTAATATATATTTATATAATGTATAATATTAAATTTAAGATATATATTAACATAAGATAAAATGAAATTTATTCACAATCTTCTTAATATATTATTATTTTATATTTTATATAAAAAAATCAAATAAGAGTTGTTGATATCTATATTATTATTAGTCCCTGCCCTCGGCTAGCAAGGACTCTATGAATGGCCTTGCTGTCATTTCATTTGTTTGACACGCAAATCAAAGCAACTTTTAAACTATTATCCTAAGTTCTTCATTTCATATTATGACTAAAACTCTGACTAAAACCTTGAAGGACTAATAAAAATGAAAGGCACTTTATATAAACCAATTACAAACTTTGGCCTCTTATTTGGCCTCATCCCGAGGTTGTTCATACAAAAACCCTATGTTAAAATATACATTGATGGGCAGTGCTCAGGTAATTTTTGAAGTTTTTTTGTCAAGCCTTGTAATGCTAGAGATTATTCTAGCATTACTTGGCTAACATTAAATGTAATCTTCCTTTGTTCTATATGTACTCTACAAGTTACAAGTTGCTAGTTGATGCACGGCTTTATATATTTTATGTGCTTTTGTGTCCAGCTGCTGCCAAATCGAAAGGAAGCTGTGAGTCATCATTCATCCGCTTGACACAGCACCTCCCACCACCTTAAACTTTCGCCCTGCTCTCGCATTGCCTTTAACTTCCCTCCCATCGCCCTTCTCTAGCCCTTCTCTAGAACTAGCGGCATCAAAAGTCATCCATCTTCCCTTGTCTAGCACCAGCACCAGCACCAGCGACATCAAAAGCCATCCATCTGAACCTTTGTTACTGCTAATGAGATTTCAGAAATGGCTGCTTCATTTTAAGCTGTGCCATGAACATCAACATCCGCCATTTAGAATGCTCTGCAAGAGTGGATATAGGTGATAGAAGGTTCCCCATGAACATCCAGGCGAGGCGATATATGAGCGTAATATGCAGAGGACACACAACAGTTAATGAAAAAAGAACAATCAGCTGCTACAACCTCCATGATTTGAGGTATGTTAAGAAAGAATTCGTTTAAATAGTACATTTCTATTGAATGGCTTTGTAAAACAATTTAACAATTAACTTGAATGGCTCTGTAAAACAATTTAACAATTAACTTGAGTTGTTAAATAAGATTAAGATAAATGAGGAGAATATTACAAGTGATGTGTTAAAGTTTAAGTACAACCATTTCATACTGCGATTGCTCTACAACTGTGCTTTAAGTATCATCATTTCATTTCATTGCTCTGCAATGTTTTGTGTTTCAGAAAGAGTAATGGCAACCGAATGTTGTTTTTGCACTTGCATCCCCTTCAAATGAACAATGGAAAAAAACATTGTTGTTGCAGTTGGAAAGTAACAATGAAAACCCGGAACGAACCGGTTACAGGGTTTATATCACTTTACCTTGGCCATATTTTCAATGGAGCTTTTCACAACTCTTCCACTGCACCATCTCACTGAAGGGATCTACTTCACAATGAATCAAGAAATGTTTGTAAAGGTATATTATTAATGAATCAAGCAATAAAGGAAAAAGACTGGTTTGTGCAAATTACTGCAAATTACCACATAACAACCATGCTGCCGTTCATACCTGATAAGCCAAAAGGAGAGAAATCTTCCTTTCTTCTAATCCCCGGGCTGTTTCTTCAATATCACACCCTCACTGCCAACGTTGAAAGATTTTTGCTCTGAAAGGGGAGGGTTTTGTATGCTAATCTTTTTGCAAGCAGTCGACCCTCCATTGTTGTGCTTTGAACAAGATCTGTGGATATCGTAGATATGTGCATCATTCAAAATTTATACCTCGAGATGGTGGGCAGCTAGTTTCTGGAAATTCTATCTTTCCTGAATTGCTCTGTACAGAAGATGCACTAGCTTGGAGGGTTCTTTTTTCCGATCTGCAAAATAATGGATTCAAGCATCCAAAACTTCAACCTCCCTCTCGGATTTCGGCCCCTTTACCTATATCATCAAAACCTCCGAATTCCTTCTCAATATTATTATCGCCATCATTCAGGAATTCTTCGTTGGACTCCAACTATGCTTCTTCTGAATAATTCATCCACATGTCATCATAAGAAAAAAACTCTGCAGCTGTATCACTGTTTGTGGAAGCTGGTGTTTCTGTCATGTAAGGCTCAGCCCTGCATGCAATAATTGTAGGACTGAAACTAAATTCTATACACTGGGATAGCATACCAGATTGAATTTCTTTGTTGATACCGCCATTCAGAGGTGTCTAGGAGACGATGAATCGCGATGCTACTGTCAAAACGTAGGCCAGCTGATGATGTTCCTCGGGTAATGCATGTTTAACCAAGTGTGATACTCTCTTCAAAAGTGCTCCATCTGATAGTGCATGCGAAGGAATGGATCAAGCCAACATTGGTATCTTTTAACTCAAGAATACTGAGAGCATATACATAGTTGTTAGAAACAGGCCAGCTGATGATGTTCAGTCGATTCCACAGCATTAGACGACCTCATCAACATCTCATATAGCATCTAAGCTATTAGTTCCACAAAATGATATGATTCAGCCATGAGCATGCGTTCCATTGCTATGATGAACGATGAAGGATGGCACCTGGGCGATCTGGAGGGGATTCCAACAGACTCATGGAAAAAGAAGCAGAAAGTGGAATATCCATTGTCTCGTAGAAAATTCTTCAATCCGAATCTGCAGACCTGTCTTTATTGGCACAAGCAGAAGCAGAAAGTGAAATATTCACTATCCCAGAGAAAGCCCTTCAAATTAAACCTACAGGCATGCATGACCGATACATGTCTAGATTGGCCCAAGCAAGAAAATAACCATAAGCAGAAAGAGCTGCTGCATATACCCATTTTGGTGCAGACCAGAGGGGTCTCTTTGCAGTATGCTTAGGATGGTCAGCGCCTTCTCTTAGTGAAAGATTCAGGGACGCATCGCACAGAAATTTTGAGGGAGTTTCTCACAGATTATGTTAAAAGGATGAGGTCTGTGGTCATGACCCTTTTTGTTCCACAACGAGTACATTCGAATTACATGTATTATCTAAGTGGAAGTTTGTGCACCGCATATTCAGCTCAGCATTGCGTTGTACGCATAAACTCCATGCATAGAATCCAGGTGTTTAGCATTGCCATGAACTCCATGCATGGTCTTCCTTCTGGGTTTTGCAGCAAGTGGCTTCGATAGCCCACCTTGGGCAGGGGGTTACAACTTGGCATGCTGCCTCGTGGTTGACATTTTTTTTTATAAACCAATGTTTGCATAAGTATTCTTTCCATGCCTCAGGCATTGGAGCCTAGGAATTGGTGGCATAGTGATTTTAGCACTTCGATGTTGTGTATAGTGACCCAAATTTTATTAATGAAAGGGACTATCGCTTAAATATGATAAAAAAAAACAGTGAAAGCTTGACGCCTCTTGTCAATGTGAACGACATCAGTCATATATTCTTCCATTTTCCTATTTCGAGAAGGAATCTTCCAATACTCATGATGAAATGTTATGTTACAGAGAGTGGAGAGCTCACTGTTTGTGTGAAGAAACTATTGAGAATGAGACAAAGTTACATTCACAAATTTATGCATACGAGGAGAAGTTTTTATGGTGGGAGAATTCATATAAGGATAGATAATCTCTTGGATTTCCTTACAAACTCAAAGAATAACCAGATTGCCTTACAACCTGCCACATTTATGCTTTATACATCACCTGCCCTACCCGAGATACAACGCCTCGGTACACACTTATTATTACCCTGATTGTGAATTAAGCGCCTGCTTAATCAATGCGTTATAGATGTTACTGTCCACAATTCCAACCAAGGCAGTGGTGTCGGGATAAAGCCAATTGGACGAACATCAATCGCTTTGAATTAACCATTGAGTTGTGGAGAACAGCGCCTGCTTAATCAATGCGTTATAGACGTTACTATCCACAATGCCAACCAAGGCAGTGGTGCCAGGATAAATCCAATTGGACGAAGATCAATCGCTTTTAATTAACCATTGAATTAACCATTTGCATGTGGTTCGAGTTGTATATTTTTCAGTTAGGTCTTCGGCGAAGCCTTTTACATATCCTTCTTTGATTATAGCCTGCGGAATGAAACGCAATGTATTAGTCCTATCATGTAGCCATTTTATGACGTTAGCTGCTGGGTGCCAATCATTTTGGGAGTACTCGTTGAGCTCTTCTCAGCTCAAGATATTGTTTGGTAGCCATATTTCCAAGGTATCAAGGTAATGAGGTACTCGATCTGGGAGGATTAGCAGCTTGCATGGCTAATATGCACTGCATGGCTACACTTATATAACAGGTACCGAAATCGTTACAAAGGGCTTGCAAGCCAACTGGTTCCATCCAAAAGCTTAGGAGTCAATTGCATAAGGCAGGGACTTGTTGCCTTTAGCAGCTTCCCTTGTTTGTATATAAACAAAAAGGTTTATTCATTTAACAAAAATATCATAGAAACATAAATATTCTTTATGTGTTTTCCTCTTCAAGCTTTATTTACATCATTTTAGTATATAATTATATTTAAAATATATAATAATAAATATGTTTAATATCTATTAAGGATATAATGATATATATGCAGTTAGACACATATATGTATATTATATAGTCTTAAACACATAACATATTTTATGTGATTGGATTCAAACTCTGCTTAAAATTTATGAAAGAATAAATAAAGTTGGATATTCATAATATTCTATCCATATATATACATATTATATTATATTAAAAAATAAATTTCAAAGACATGTGGAAAGTGTTTTATGAAAGAATAAATAAAGTTGAATATTTATAATGTTCTATCCATATATTATATTAAAAAAGTAAATTTCAAAGACATGTAGAAAGTTTTCTTTTATTTGAACCCTCACTTGTGTAAAAATTTAACATCCTAAAACATATTTTTCTTTATTAATGTTGGCATCCTTATGTTTCAAAGTTTTAGTCCTCGAGTTATAAAGTGCATTGATAAGGATGATCACATTGAAATCTCCTAAGATGTTTATTCAATTCTTTCATTGCAAGTTTCATCTATAACCATTTTAGCATATTAAGGATTCTTATTCAATTTTTTTGGGTAAGTTTTATCTATAATCATTTTTATTCATCTTAGTGTTGTGAAAATGAATCCAAGTGATAGAACAATTGCACTCACAAAATTGCTAATCAAACATGCAAATTTACACAGAAATGAGACTGAAATTGGAGCATAACACTGATCTGTATTGAATAAGTGTACAATAGCCAAACTGATGAAGTCATAGGCTGCTGCAATATATAATTACATGAGATATTCAAATGCATAAGGATGCCATTCGAAATAGTCAAAAAGTAGGCTTACTAAATCTAGTCAAATCCCCCATAGGTGCATAAAGTAGTTTCAAAATCTACCTAGAGGCTCACAAATTGGCAAATTCAAGTAGACGAGCTAATAAGTGATGGAAAGAAAAATCATAAATTCTTTTATTAGGAGAAAAGAATGGAGGATGATGAGGTAAAAAAACAAGTCAACTACACCTAGTCTTACTTTCCATTTTGCCATAAATCTCAGTAAAGCAGGCAACTTAGCAGAAAAAATAGATATGCGCTAGGGACGATCCAAAATAAAGAAGATATGCTAAATATGAATTCCATGAGGTTTCCCAAGTGCTCCATGACTCAGTTTTAGCAATTTTGACTTCTAGGACATGTGGAAGACAACTTGCAGAGAGTGGAATATTGGAAACTAGGCAAATAAGAAAAAAATGGATTAATTAATGTCTAAGGTAGCTAACTATGGGTTGATTATTCTAAAACCCCCCCTTAAGCCCAACTTTATGAGTAAATATCAGAAAATTGTAGGGCCTAGCAACAAGGCTTAGTCACCCTTTACATACTACATTTCCATTTAACCAAGGAAAGAGGCAAAAAACCAGTGGAAAAATCCTCCCTTAAACACGGACAGTAAAACAAAATTTGAAAATCTTGTCATCAATCATGCTTCACAGCATGATCAGCAATCCCCAGCAGTGGTTTGAGATTGCTGAATGTCTTCTCACAAAAAACTTTGGTGAAGATGTCTGCTACTTGTTCTGAAGATGCACAAAAGAGTAGGTGAATGGTGCCATCATGCAAAAGCTGTCTGATGTAGTGCATATGGATCTCAATGTGTTTGGTTCTCTATCTCTGAACTGGATCATTGCAGATTCAAATGGTACTGTGATTATCATAATAGATAATAGTTGAAAACTCTGATTCAAAGCCACACTCACCAAGTATCCCCTACAACCATAAACATTGAGTTGGTGATTTTACAACTCCTATGTACTCTACTTTTGTAGATGAGAGTGCTATGGAACTCTGTTTCTTGCTTGACCAGTTGATTGGCCCTTCAACAAGCATGAACACATATCCTGATGTTGACTTTCGATCTATGTTGTCACCTACCCAATCACTGTCAGTAAACCCAACCAAATCAAGATCAGATTTAGCTTTGTAGAAGATCCCATGAGTTCTTGTTCCTTGAACAAAGTTAAGGATCCTTTTGGCTGCTCTCCAATGGATCTCATGAGGTTGTTCCATGTATCTTGAAGCCACACTTACTGCATAAGAAATATCAGGTCGAATGTGTGTAAGGTACTACAAACACCCAATCAATTGCCTCTACAGTGTATTATTTACCATAGGAGAAGAACCTGCTTCTTCAAGCTTAACTCCTGAAAGGAAGGGAGTCTTTATTGGCTTGCAATATTTCATTTTGAAATTGTTCAGCAAATCTAAAGCATACTTGGACTAATGTACCTTTATTCCATGTTGAGATTGAGTAATTGCAAGACCCAAGAATTGGCTCAACAACCCCAAATCAGTCATAGAAAATGCATGGTTCATTGCATCCTTCAAGGAGGCAATTTATTTCTTTTAACTTCCTGTAATCAAAAGGTCATCCACATACAAGACAATAATCATCAAAGAATTGTGAATCATCTTCAAATAAACATTAGGATCAGACTTGCATTGAACAAAACTCAATGACAACAAAAATCCATCAATCTTGGCATACCAAGGCCTAGGGGCTTGCTTGAGCCCATACCGTTGATTTATTTAACCTGCGAACAAAACATGGATTAGACACAAACCCTTGAGGCTACTGCATGTAAATCTCTTCAGTAAGATCTCCATTCAAGAATGCACACTTCACGTCCATGTGATGTACCTCCCACTGCTTCGAAGCTGCAATGGCTAAGGATAGCCTGATGGAGTCCATCTTCGCCACTGGTATAAAGGTTTCATTCTAGTCAATACCATGTAACTATGAGTAGCCCTTGGATAAGAATCTTGGCCTATATTTCAAAGGTGAACCATCAGCAGAAAAATTAGTTTTGAAAACCCACTTACATTGAACTAGCTTCCTCCCTGGGGGAAGATCAACCAGTTCCCAAGTGTTGTTCTTCTGGAGTGAGCTGAATTCTTCTTTCATGGTTGTTTACCATCTTCGATCATGTGCTACATATTCATATTTCTGTGGGTCTGATTCAACCATCAGATAGCACTTCTCTGCAAGCAAAGGGTCTTTCATACACAGGGCACTCTCAAACTGAGATCTAGTCCTCCTAGGATCACTAGGATTTTGAGCTAGTTCCCCAGCTACATGAATGGTCTTTGCTACCCATTTTGGTCTTGTAGGACTATCAGGATCTGCAATTAAATCATCATTATCATACATATCAAAATCAACAAACTCATTTGTCTCTTCACTTACATTCAATGATTTTCGTGGTGAAGAAGACTCTCAAACTTCAACTACTACTAAAGGCTCTTCTTGGAACTGAACACTCCTTTCAATGAAGGATTTGTTTGTGCTCAAGTTGATCATCTTGTACCCTTTTGAATATTCGGAATACCCAACAAATAGACACTCTTGGCTTTGGGGCTACAAAGCCTTCTGTTATCTCTAAGGTTGTTTGATTTTTCATCTTAGGGTTTTTTATTATGATGAGTTTTATTTTTAACTTTTGCCTTGTTTTACACCTTATTTTTTGATTGAATGCTATTATTTTTTATATTTTTGTTATTAATCTTTTGAAGCCTCAAAATCATCACTCATTTAAAGCCATGAACCTATGTTAAGTGCAAGAGGTTTTATATTATGAATTGAATTGTTAAAATTGGCAGCATTTCTCAAACTGGCAGCGTTTTACAAACTGGCATCATTTTACAAACTGGCAGCATTTCTTCAAAGAGTATTTCATTAAAGTTGTTATTCATAAGTACCGCTGGGTATAAAAAATGTGACAATAAACTATGGTATATATAACATATTCATATTTGACAGACTCAGTACTTGGTATAAATACTCCTTAAAAGTAGTCATGTTTAGGAAATAATGAGTTTCATCGTGTCATTCATTGGCTTGTATAGCTGTTTTGCATATGAAATCGAGGCACTTCATGTAATGAGTATTGGTACTAACAATGTCAGGGTTGATATATTGAATATGATATTCTATTTTCCCTAAAATTTGTCATGTTATTGTGCCTGAATGCTTTTTCGAACTTGGTGAAGATCATTTAGAGAACCATTTCTATACTGTGGACATTTATTGTTTAGGATCCCCAAATTTCAATGGCTAAAACAATGAAAATTTGTGTACAGTAGTTCTGAAGTAGCAGGGGTCTATTTTAATCCTGTATTCTCATGCTTAAAGAGGGAAAAGTTTACATTGTATAGTTTTTTGCATTTGAATGTAAACTGCTCCAGCATAAATTCTCTTTGGAAGTGTATAGTGTGAAGGGATTGCAGAAATGTCAAAGATAACAGAGAAAGAGGATTCAGAAATCGTGGTGAGAAGAAAACCAGGAGGCCTAATTTGAGGATTGGATCCCAATAACACAGAATGGATACTGAAGTTTCCAAGATCATCCCAATTGATGAAGAATGCTGGATGGTTTTATTTATGTGAAAAATTACAGGGTTATCATTCATAGGTAACTATGTCTTTTATCAAAAAATATAAAGATGAAATGGTTCAGCTCGAAAGCTTAACAGTCAGGGTCAATGAAGAGTCTATTACTAAGGCAATAGATGTTCTGGCATAGCGAGAAATATGGTTTAAGCAATAGGACATTCAAGGAGATTACAGTGAGTTTTTAATGCCGGGTTTTGAAAAATTAGATTGGAAAAATGGTATCCATGTGAGCAAAATAAAACCTAGATGGAAAATTCCTTTAGAAATGGTGCAAAACTATATTACATGTGATGTTCGGAATGACAGAGTTCTCAAATGCCATTTAAGGTTGCTGATGCACCTCAGTGGAAGCTTGATGACAGCCAATAATGAAAACATTAATGAAAAGTTGATGACAACCAATAAAAGACTTCGAGAGGATCTAGAGGATAAGGAGGAACATTATCAAAGATTGCTGTCAATATCTAAAGATATTCTAAAGGAAAAATGAACCATCCAGAAGCAGCTCGAACACATGAAGGCTCATAGTAAGGAGGAGAACAAAGATGCTGAGTTTGCCAGGTTGCAAAAGCGGTCCCAAGTTTCAAGTGATCTAACTATCTTGGTAGAGGCTTCTAAAAGTATTTAGATTTAGAGTTATAATTTGCTTTTGAAAGCAATTTTGTTTGTTTACAGATGTCTCTTTTATTTTACACTTGTATTAAAAAACTGTTTAAAGGGGATTGACCTTTCTATTTTTGAAAGAGCTCGATCCATAGAAGTAGGATCTTATAGCTATCTTAGAAAAGCAGATATTTTGTATATAACGATAGTCACTAGATGAGAAAAGGGGGTGGAAATTAGAGTGATGGAAATCCAATTTCGATGACATTCTATATGACATGAAATACTCTACATCTTCAATACAGGTTCTGCTTTGATATGATTATGATTATGATTAGGCTAGTTATCTTATGAATTGTATATCTTGTGATTTATCCTGTATATGGTCAATTGAATCCCATTACATGATTCTTATGTTGAAATACAGTTATCTTTTAAACTTTTAAAAACAGAGTCAATCTCATTTCATAAATTCATGATCGTAGTTCCTTTGATATTGGATTTTGTATTCTGTTTTATGTTGTACAGTTCTTTAATGATTATGTGATTTTGCTACAGCTTTGATTACATACCAGCCTAGTTTTTTATCTTGATTTCATTGAATTATATTTTTGAAAAAGATTTCTTTAAGCTTGAACCCTTGTAGTCTATGTTCAACTTTAGGGATAACACCTTCCTCTTTTCTGTTGGAATTCTAGCCCAAGCCTTTGAGCCAAAAATCCTGAAATGGGTCACATCTGGCTTGTGCCCACTCCAATATTCGAAAGGATTCATACCATCAAGCTGTTTATGAGGCACCCTATTCTATATATAGGATGCACAGTTTATAGCCTCAACCCAAAACCTTGGTGGAAAAGTCTTAGCCTCCATCATACAGGTTGCCATCTCCTTCAGTGATCTGTTCTTTCTCTCAGCAACACCATTTTGATGTGGTGTGTAAGGGATTGAATGTTGCATCTGAATACTTGCATATTCACAATATTGAATGAACTCAAACTTAACATAGTCACAACCATTGTCAGATCTGAGGACCTTGAGTCTCCTCCCATACTGGTTTTCAACCAAAGCCTTAAAGACTTTGAAGAGGCCAAACACTTCATACTTATGCCTCAGGAAGTAAACCAAATAATACCTGGAAAATTCATCTATGAAGGTCAATGCATATTTTGATTGACTCATTGACATATGAGGAAATGGACCAGCAAAATCACTCTGGATCAACTCAAGAGGTGCAAAGGTTCTCTCATGACTAGCTCTCTCAAATTTATGCTCTAGGTGTTTTCCTAGGATACAACCTTGACAAACTCCCTTGGAAAATTTAATCTTTGGTAACCCTATAACCATTTCTTTTTCACTTAAATCTGAAAGATACTTATATTTAAGATGGCCAAATCGTTGATGCCAAATCTTGCTTGCCTCATTAGCATGAATCAAAAGCGCATAGGGGTTTGAGTAGGGTAGAAAATGTTAAAACATGTATACTTTCAAAGTGTGATCTACAACTCCTTTTGCAATGACTTTACCATTTGAGATCTCTATGATCTCAACATCATCAGGGGAGAATATGACCTTCTTTGGAGACCCTATGTGAGTCATATGATACACTGACAAGAGGTTAGAGGCAAGACCTAGAACATACAATACATTACTGAACTTACCATGGTCAAGATCAATCCTTCCTTTCCCCAAACCGTCAGTGAGAGAGTCATCTCCTAGCACTATTGGTGGACCTTTCGACATTTCAAGAGACGAGAATGCCTCCTTGGTTGAAACCATATGTCTTGAAGCTCTAGAGTCTATGATGAAGATAGGTGAGCTTGATGTGCTAGCAACCAGGGCATGTACTCTCTCTCTCTGTCCTCTGAATTTGATCCTCGTTCCCTCTTCTTTGAGCAATCAATACGGGAGATGTTATTCTTCTCCAGGAGTTGGGTCAACATGTCAATTTGCTTCTTCATGCAGGAGATTTCAGGGTGATAGCCCTTACTGCAGCATGCGCACTTGCTCATTTCTCCTTTGTTCTTCTTCTTCTAGAAGTTCTTCTTGGAGCCTTGGGGCTCCTCTTGAGACTTGTTCTTGTCTCTCTTTTGCTTAGGTGGCTTCTTATCTTTCTTCTTTCCTTTTGAATCCATCCTCAAATCTACAGCAACCAAAGCTTGGTCTTTGGAAGGTTTGATGGTGCCCATCATCACCAATTTATATTGTTCTTGTGTGAGGGATTCCATGAACTCTGCAAGCTTAAGCATTTTCTAGGCTCGAGCTGTCAACTTGGTGGCATGGAAGGTCGAAACAAACACTGAATAGTCGGGGCAATCTTCGAGAGTATGGCCAAAACTAGTTTCTCTTCCTTCTTTTCAATTCCACATTGCTTTAGCTGCAAAACAAGGGCTTTAAACTTGGAAAAGTAGAGTTGCAGGGATTCAAACCTGCTGGGACTCAAAGAGATCAATTCATTCTTGATTTGATGTCCTCTAATCTCATCTGTCTTACCAAAAAGTTCTACAAGCTTCTCCCATAATTCATTAGGTGATGTCAATCCATTAAGATGGAAGAGGAGGTCTCTGGATATGCTCAGACACAGAAGACCGTAGGCCTCATCCCTCCTATTGTGCCATTTAATTTTCTCTGCAGCTACATTGGGCTCTGCCTCAGTTTCCATAGTCACCCTGTAGAGACCCTTCACTCTTAATAGTATCTCAATCTCTTCTTTCCATTCAAAGAAATTAAATGGAGTCAAGATGATCTTTTGAGATTGATCCATAGCTCTGAACTGTACCCTTCAACCAATAGAATGTGCTCCCAGTCAAGATGTCGAACCTAAAATAGCAATATGGAAGGAGATAAATCGATCTACAAAGGCTCTAATACCATGTGGAAATTGAACCCAAGTGATAGAACAATTGCACTCACAAAATTGCTATTCAAACATGCAAATTTACACACAAAGGAGACTGAAATTGGAGCATAACACTAATATGTATTGAATAAGTGTACAATAGCCAACCTTATGAAGTCATAGGCTGTTGCAATATATAATTACATGAGATATTTGAATGCATAAGGATGCCATTCGAAATAGTCAAAAGTAGGCTTACTAAATCTAGTCCAATCCCCCATAGGTGCATAAAGCAATTTCCAAATATACCTAGAGGCTCACGAATTGGAAAAGTCAAGTAGACAAGCTAATAAGTGATGGAAAGACAACTCATACATGCTTTTATTAGGAGAAAAGAATGGAGGATGATGAGGGCAAAAAACAAGTCAACTACACCTAGTCTTACTTTCCCTTTTGCCATAAATCTCAATAAAGTAGGCAACTTAGCAGAAAAAGTAGATATGTGCTAGGGAGGATCTAAAATAAAGTAGATATGCTAAATATGGATTCCAATAGGTTTCCCGAGTGCTCCATGACTCAATTTTAGCAAGTTTTACTTCTAGGACATGTGGAAGACAACTTGCATAGAGTGGAATATCGGGAAACTAGGAAAATAAGACAAAAATGGATTAATTAATGTCTAAGGTAGATAACTATGGGTTGATTATTCTAACAAGTGTTTTGCATATATTTAAGAGACCATTTTCATCCATCTTACTATTTTACATCTATTTTAGAGTGTTTTAGGAGGGGACTAAAATTCAATTCTAGTAAATCATTTTGAAGCTTGAATTTCAACTTGAACTTAAAGGTTTTTAGATGAAGTTTCTATATAGGACATCTAAAGTGTTTAAAAAAGCTTTAAAGGTATAATAATTTAGTAAATGAGAGGTATATTTAACTGACATTGTTTGAAGTAGAAATTAAAATTAGCCATGTACAAGTTATTGATGTAATGATGTTCAATGAAGTAGTTGCATTGATTTCAACAATTATATAACACAAAGCAATACGGTACATTGATTTCAATGATGATAAATAAAGTAGTTGCATTAATAAATAATTTAGAGAAATCAAGTTGTTTCATTTATTTCAACAATGAAATAACCTAAAATAATAGGGTGCATTGACTTCATTAATGATACATAAAAGAACTATTTATAGCAATTAAGTACATTGATTTTAGCAATGATACAAGACAAAAAAACTAGGGTGTATTGATTTTGACGAAAATATAGTCAAAATGACTTGAGGTATAGAAAAATGTAAAAAGAATTCAGTATAAGTGCAAAATAGATTCTTAATAACAAGTTTGAAATCTCTTTCTTTGTTTTCTTAAGTGACATTCATCTAGTAATATTTTCACATTAAACCATTGTAATATTATGATATCTAGAATTTATTGATATATAAAATACATTTAAAAAAAAACATATGATACTCATTGATATATAAAATACATTTAAAAAAAAACATATGATACATCCTCACGTTGAAAAATAAACTATTCATATTAAAAGAAAGAGAGATGGAGTATGATCTTTGTGCAATAATCTTAAGTTAAAGTTTTGAATGGTCTTAGCAATAAACACTATCTTTAACAAAAGTACGGAAAGATGGGAAATCTAGTAAGCAGGAGTAAAAAGAACATCGAGGAAGACAAATTGAGTTCTATAACTAATTACTATATCTATTATTTATCATATGCATATCATATTACATTTTTACTCTTCAACTTTTTAATCATGGATCATTTTTATTATTATTTACTTTAATCATCTTTTGTGTCATATTTCTTAGTAATATTTTCTATATGATATATGATACTTAATCGATTTCAATAAATCAAACTCAAATATCTAGAGTTGATGGATCTAAATATGTTTATTACAAATCAAATTCCTCCTATGATATTTATAAGAGGTGAAGCTCAAAGAAGAGCCTCACTTCTTAATCTAAAACTCAATACTTGAAATCATAATAGAATAATGAAAAATGAACTTTCCTATGGAGGGTATTTTTAGAAAATGGTAGTGCACTTTATGGAGTAATGCTACTGAATGCATTAGTGCACTCTGTGGAGTAATGCGAGTAAATGCATATGGTAGGAGGGAGATTGAGGGCTAGTGAAAACATAGGATTAAGTAGATTAGATAGGCAAAAACGAAAAATGCAATGTAAAATCAGTAGGGAAAAAAATTGAGATCAGGTAGGAGTGAACTTCTTATGATACCTGTTCATGTGCATATAAGGTTAGGCTCCATAATGGAATAATATTTAACACAATACTTATGAGAAAACTCAAATGATAACGTGTATTATGATTAGACATAAAATCCTTTATATAAGATTACATTAGGGCCACATTGGATAGGTAAAAAAATTTAACTAAGTAATTATTAGTAAAGTTAGCAAAGCTAGCGAAAATGTACGAGCATTCCTAAAAATCATAAATGGAAGAAGGGATTCTTCATTCATCCCACCCACCGTGCTAGTTACCAAATCAAACCAACTTATCATTAATTAAATAAGTAACTAGCGATAGTAAAGCTAGCTAAAAGGTATAAACATGCTTAAAACCATAAATGGGATAGATGATCCCTCATTCAGCCCACCATGTTAGGGCTGCCCAATCATAAAAATAATAATAATAATATTCCATGATCATGCTAATAATCATAGAAAAATAAAATTATGAACACTTCAATTTTTACACTTCTGATTTTATAATTTATGTATTTTATTTAATTTTCTTTCAAAATTTATATTGAATTTTTTTCCCACATTTTTAAAACCTTAAGAAAAATTAGTCATATAAAAATACACAACAAAAAAAATATACAAAATATATAAGATTTATGTGTATCTTTATTTCTTATATGGTATTTTTCAGTTTTCAACTTATGAGTGAAGAAAGTAGTTGACATTATACCATTTCAAATTTATCTAAGATTTATTAAATGCAAACAAAATAATCAATTTTTATAATATGATTTTTTTTCAATTTTCAAATTATAAAATAATATTTACATTTCAAAAAAATTTAATCTAAATTAAATTCATTGTATACCATTAGTAAACCAAACACACTTTATTAGATGAATAACAACCAAATAGGTTTAACTCATTTAGTATCAATAAATTTTGATATTAATTTTTCTTCTCTAAATCATAATACTTATAATAAAAAAACTATATCTTTAAGTTAAATCTTTATTTCATTGTATATAGGTGTCTAAATCTTTGAATTTAAGACATTAATTCTAAAATCACAGAAACAAAATAAATTTATATTTAAATTCTTTTCTTTATATTCATAATAATTAAAATAAAAAACTATATCTTCAAACTAAATATTTATTTCAATGTATATGGGTGTCTAAATCCTTGAATTTAAGACATGAATTCTAAAATCACTGAAAAATTGAAAAATTATATTTAAATTCTTTCTTTTATACTCACACTTCAGACTAAAATTTGTAAAAAAAAAACAAGGCATAAGTTAACTCAACAATTAAAAAATAAGATTTAATTTCTTAATTTTTTTTAAGCTTCCACTTTTAAATTAAAAGCTGAAAAAGTTAATTTGAAATTACAGAATACTAAACTATATCACTGGATTTGCAAACCGTAAAATTTGCAACTTACGTGAACCAATGAACTTTCCTTGCTCCACAATACGAATACTTCTATTCACTGGATTTGTAATCTGTAAAGTTTGCTACTTACCCTAAACCTTAAGCGATGGATCGTCGCTCCCGAGGTAAATAACAAGACAAAGCCCAACAACGACATTCCTTATACAGTTGCGCCGCACAATAATTACAGAAAGAGTAAGCGAGAATAACCTTTAATGCTCTCGAGGCGTTTTGCACACATCTGAAGTAGTTGGACATGGTGACTGCGGCTGCATAGTGGAGGTGTTTAGAGGCCGCGATTTCCGAGGACTGAGGATTGATTCAGATAGTCGGGACTGAATAAGGGAAGATCTTTCAAAATATTGGGAGACAAAAGGAGCTGATCTGACGGGAACAAGAAATTGGGGGAGAAAGGAGAGAACGGTGTGATTATAATGGAATCTCCTGAGGAAGTTCCAGCAGATTGTTCACGGTCGGTAGATTCAGGCGCGGAAGACCTAGTGTTCTTGATTTCGTGAGTCCTGTCATTTTCCAATGAAGAGGGATTTGAATCACAAGGTGTATCTGCATCATTATTCTGGTCTACAGATTCAGCAGGCAGCTGAGACGACATTGGAACATCCGAGCTGCCTTGCCATATTATCGTGGAGTCGAGATTTTCATTTTTGGTAGCATAAGAGCGAGTAGAGGGCGAGGATGAGCTCCCGGTGAGGCGTTGCACCAGATTCATAAAATCCTGAACTTCTGTGTGGATGATCTTAGGAGACTGCATGTAGATTATCATCGGCTGTGATCTCTTGACCGACGGAACAGCCTTTCGAATCTTGTGAGACTCTAGTTTGCAGATCTTCAGACGAGGCGGCCTCCGTCCCTGCAGCTCCTTCATAGGCGCTTCAGTGCTCTTTCGCTCAGAACTCATGATAATAATATTCAGAGCCTGTTATTGCAGAACTGATTATATCAATATTATATATAAGGCCCTTCACAGGATAATCTTCTTTAGACCTGATCGATATTATATTCAAGGCCCTGTGATCACAGGATGGACAAAAGAAAGGGATTCCAAGTCAAGTCAAGAAGGGCTCTTTTCCCAATAAACCCTATACTCGTTTTCCATATCCGAAGACTTTGAAAACATAAAGGTTGGTGTGGTCTTCATATTGACATGACCTGAGTAATTGAAGTTCCAGGTGGAGCGGCCAAATTGGACTGATTGTTACCACAGAATTCTAAAATCTCAGGGTCACCGTTGATTTTTGAATTCTAGAACATATTGAAAATATATTGAAGCCTTTTGACACAGAAAGATCTTGTCCAATAAAGGGACATAAATCCTGCAAGAAATGGGATTTAATCCGTCATAAAGTTTTTGGTGATCACTCGTACAAACCAATCTGAATTTTCCGGTGCCGAACTCGAACTCAAAAGAATTTTGGTGATCACTCCTACAAACCAATCCGATCTCTCCGGTGCCGAACTCGAACTCAAATTTTTTTTGGTGATCACTCCTACAAACCAATCCGATATCTCCGGTGCCGAACTCGTCATTTCGGTACACTAATTACTTCATTTTATGATGTCCGTAGCAATCCTGCTATCCCAATCGATATTAGGACCTGTTAACGGTCACTTCTTCAGCGATCCAAGGATCATGGAAGCTATCTCTAAGACAACAAAACCCAAGTTATTGACAACCTAACGAACTTCATATATACAACTTTACGGTTCTTTGATATGTGATATAATTCTTCTCCACTCGAAATATGATGAGAAACATAACTAAGGAATTAGTGCACATGATTAGCCACACTTTTTCGACTAAGTGAGATAACTACCTCCCAAGAAATAAAAACGCTCCAAGGACAAATTAGAGAGAACACGGCATACAATATGTTTACTTCAAAAAAATGTTAACGAGAGAAAATAATAAAAAATATACTTTTTTTTTATTATCCACAAAAAAGACAGCAAACCATTTGCAAGGTGTCCTAAACAACTTATAGTTTTATTTTACATGGTTTAGGAGGGCCGTGCACATAGTTTTAAAACCATGTGCACGCTTCCTAAACAACTCATGGTTTTATTGTACATGGTTTAGGAGGGCCTCATGGTTTTAATGTACATGGTTTAGAAGGGCCTTGCACATGGTTTTAAAACCAGGTGCAATGAACTCCTAAAAAATCCATGGTTTTAAAAGTATGTGTTAAAAGCATGGCTTTAAAACTATTTTCAATCATAGATCAATAGATTTGATCCCTATGTGTACTTGAATATACATATCCAAAAAGATATATTTACTTGGAATTGTTTTGTTATCTTAATTCTACACTTGGTTAATAATGATTTTATTTTATTATTATGTTTAGTTACATGAAATATATTGGTTTGACATGTAAACATTGTGAATATGCCATGTATGATTCCTAGTGTAGAGCTCAAGGCCAAGGCTCACTAGTGAATGCTCAACTTATAAAAGAAAACATTTTATATTTCATATACATGTGCTAGTGAGTTTGTGTTTATCCACTAGGGAGAGGAGAGGGGGGTGGGTTGGATTAAATCCTCTAATTCCAATCATCATCTTGAGAATCCATGTGCCATAAATGGTAAGCAACTAGCCATGTTGACTTACTAATTGATCTTTAATTTTGTTGTAAGAAGACTATTGATAAATAGACTCATGAATTTAATGGAGCAAGAGCTAAAGTGGGAAATTCATATGTCTCAGTATGAGCTCATTTTTTTATAGTCAAAGGTCAATTTCCTTCACGGGGATTCGGTTCTTTTCATTCCCATTAGGTTGTTGAGCAATCAAATTCAAATTTTAAGCATGTTATGCATTCGTAGCAATGACATAAACAAAAATTGTGACCAGTGAAAAAGCCACATTTTAGAGTGTTAAGAAAGACCATAAATTCATGTGGGCAATGAGATTCAGTGGGGGATCCATAGTTAATAACCCCTATGGGGTAATTTTTGAAGGTCAAAAGCCCAAAAATATGTGGAAAGACCTAGATTTAGAGGCCTAGGAGTTGAATTTTGTGATTGAAAATCAATGGGTCTCGAATAAAAAATAAAAGTGAAAGTTGTAGTTAGAGAGAGACTAAAGGTTCAAATGGGTTGATAAACCTAGTGAAAGCAAGAAATCTATGAATATTTAGTAGCTTGGTCCTTTCTATGCCCACCTTCAATACAACTAGAGGGAAGGGGCGCTTAAGGGACTATGTAGCAGAGAAAATGACCTTCCTTGTGCTGGGTGTGGTATGTAATTTGATGCCAAGTATATTTCAAGCCAATTGATATGCTTGTAGCTATGTGGTTGAGCTCACCATCTTAGCATTCTCTTTTCTTGTCTCTCTGCATGCTTGATAAACACAATTGTGTGTTGGATTAGCATGAGTGTGTGTGTGTCTTTGACTGTGAGTAGACCGTGAAGTTCCTTCTTCAAGGATTCATAGCCTAGCTCGACGATGGCCTCTCAGGAAAGAGATAAAGTGTAGTACAAAGTGCCTAGAGTTGGGTGAAGCATTATTCTTCCATAGCCAACTGCTTGGGAAACTTCATTGAAACAATGAGTGTTTACTTATTAATTTACTATTGTATGTTAATGTGCATGATTACTATTATTATGTCTATGATAATTTGTTGGTTTATACATGTTGTATCTGTGTAATAAATTTATTTTCTGCTATGTATTTTTATTATGCATCTGCACACACATTTATATGTTTATGAAATTTAGAACCCCATAAATCCCTCATGTCCATGTCTCTCTATCAGATTGATGGGAAACAATGTGATACTTACCTATACATATATTTAGCATGTTTACTTCTTGTTCTACAAACAAGTTGTACCAATTAATTTGAAAAATATTCAAATAATAGCATTCAATTTGTTAAAATGAATCTTTTTTTTATTTCATTTATAAATGATAACATTGAAGGGA
>LPNX010287999.1:491391-576391 GCA_001517045.1 Pseudotsuga menziesii | reverse complement strand
AATAAACTAGCTAGAGTACTGGTAGCTTATCTCTAAGAAGAGATGTGGCTGCTACATGCCTCTGAAATTTGTGTTCCAATGAGGCTCAAAGGCCTATATATTATTGAGAAACAATGGAAAGCCTAAACATCCAAAAACCTAACCCTAGGAGGTGAAAAGCCAGAATGTGGGCCACGTTGGGTAATTTGGTACATCAATTTCTCGGGGTCATAACTTTGGCATACTACCTCCGTTTTATGTGCATGATACATCGTTAGAAAGATCTATTCAATTACTACATCCAAACATGACAAATATTAAGTCTAAAATGGAATCATATTTGCCTGACCATTCGATGCCGAAAAAACGTCGTTTAGGGCCTCAAAACGGCTCCAGAAGTTTAGGACCTAAAAACTACCAAAAATAGTAAATTGTGCTACAATTAAGGAAACTGGAAAACTAAAAGAAACAATGGTGGGGGTCCAAGTGGAATAGGAGGGTGGCCACCAATATCCTCCTGGATCAACAATGTAGACCAATAATGATTTGCACATGAATATATTTTGATTTCCCACAAGGATGGAATAGATGAGGTTCTCTATTGAGACTCTTCAATTTGTACAAAAACCTTGGAAGCAATCATGGGAGAGGGTCCATATTGAACAGTTCACCAACTTTTCCATGCTCTCCTCTTCTTGCTATATTTATCATAACATGACTTTGAGCTTGACATGGATGCCTATACCTCAATGACTTCTCCTTTTTTCGTGGGATTTGCAACCTCCTCATTTCAGTCATCTTCTTTTCACTTCCAATACTTTTTGAACACAAAGGAAGTGAGAATCCTATAGCTATAATACCTACAAACTTGAATATCTTTACTTGACTCAAATAGAGTATAGAAATGAAAATTTGGTTCGAACATAAAGAGAAACCTTTAATCAATGTTTATGTATCAATGCCAATAATTAGCATACTAACATATTTGTAATTTAGTTATTTATGTTGGAACATGTCATGTATCTTGTATAATGGAACTAATACCTTATTTGTTGCTTCTTATGCAGGGGTAGACCTCATAATTTTGATAAAGAAACTTTTGGATATGGGAAAATCATGTAACATAGCAAAAAAAAATAGAAGGAATATGCCCATTGAAAAGGAAAATGAGGTAAGAGAAAAGGCCAGGTTGGAAATTGAGAGAGTGAGACATGGTCCAGACATTTCCACTGATATTGAGACCGATCCTAACAAAGTTGATGGCATAACAACCTCTACTTCAGAACCACGGGTGAAGCGGTTTCGTCCAACGGACCCAACTCAAGTTCCAACATCAACACAGTCTCCAACCAATAATCCATCAACGAGCCATGTTTAATATCTTGAAGACATAGGTGTATTGAGAGACGCTGAGTATGAAGCGTTGGACCTAGGAGCAATGATTAATTTGAAATCTCTTCCAGAAGACCACAACCATGTCAAGCACACTCCCAATATGGAGCGACATGTGAATGAAGCACCACAACAAAGAATCCCTGGGATCTGTAGCTCATGTCCACCTTCCCTACCTTGACTGTCTACTGCAATAAAAATGACTCTTAGACGTATACATGTGGATGGAAGTTGTATGTCAAGCCTTGAAGGTAAGTTACCGAAATGCACTATTGATTGGCAATGTAACAATATAATGAAGGAATATTTTGAATCCAAAGGTGATGTAGGTAAATGTCAATTATTACTATGTTTGTTAAAGTCAAATTGTTTAGTTGTTGTTAGGAGAATTATGGGAATAAAAATGGTTAGAATTTCAGAGGCTAACAATCATATTGTTAGAAATCTCTAATCTTCTTTTAAGGTGATTGGGAAGACTTCCCAGACTAAGGATATTTGTGCCACTCGTCATGTGTTATTAGAATCAGTTGTAAGCAAGTCCACACGGCAACATTTCCTCCTTTCACACACTTCTTAGATACTTAAATTAAATAGAAAAAATGTTTAGAAGTACTCTATTATAAGAGAAAATATGCAAACTCTAGGTGGAAAATATTGTTGGGCTTTTGTTGGCAGGTTGGCTCATTGAGATATGAAGCTAATTGATGCTGTTAAGGAATTAGTACAAATGTTCTGAAATGATCGTACCAGACCTTCATCTAATCAAAGAGATGTGCTAAAGCTGAGAAAAGGTTCTATTGAACATGAACCCCACGTCAAGCACTTCCTTGATACAAAAAATACTAAACTCTATGAGAGATTCAAGAATAAGCACACACAATTGAACTTGGGCCAAAGGTCCTTTGAGAGATGTAAACCATGGTACATTCGTATATGCATTGATTGAAATAGATGTTGTTGTAGATACCATGTAGAATATGAATATTTTTATGAAACATATAAACATATATTTTTTGATTTGCATACTAACCTTGAGCAGGGCTGCAATGAATGTGTAATACCACCGAATGCATCAAGATATTTTATTGTCAGCATCATGTGTCCAAGGAATGGAGGAAAAAAATACTATGGAAAATCATGTCTATATGGGAATGTTCCAGGTGTAGTGGGTTTTCTCTTTTGAACCGTTGCATTCATGGAAGTGATGAGCATCAATTTTGCAATATGAGCGTGGAGATGCAAAGCTTCAAGTACATAACCTATCAATTAGATAGTGCGAAGGAAAGTAAAAATATTGCATTGGTGAAGTCATAGGTGAAAATGATTATTTCATGTTTTTCCTCTTACATGTTCAATTTCTACATATACCTTCTTTAAATGTCACATTCTAATATGACCCTTGTTTTCATGGCAATAGGTATGGGTATGTGACTTTTTGATGGATTTCTACAAGAAAACCAAGCAGTATGTTCAACATGTGCATGTAGCGCGATGGCAGGATGAGCAGTACAGAAAATGCAAGGACAACTTTCCCATTGGGACCATATTGTCAATTATGGATTTTTCAGAAAACTACACCCTTCAGCCACAAAATAAAATTCAGAGTCAATACTACCATTCCAACCAAGTCAACATCATGGTACATATTATGTCTAGGCATGGCCCTAAGAGTAGCATTTACAATAGGATAATACAAAAGGAGACAAAATTTTACATAAGTGATGACAGATGCCATGATCTGCATTATGTGCAACACTGTTTTCAAATTTTCTATGATCAGCTAAAGGAGGGAGATATACAGATGGATCAACATTGGATATGGTCAGATGGTTGTGTGGGCTAGTTCAAAATTTTTTTAGTCTTCTAATGGATGAGTATGTTAAATATGACTTATAATGTGATGCATATATGGAACTAATTTGAGCCTGGGCATGGAAAAGGTGAGCATGATGGGGCCAGTGCATGCATTAAGACCACACTATGAAGGGAGGATATCAGGTTTACCAGAAACCCCTATATCAAAGATGCAGAATCCATAGTTCAATGGTGCTCTGCAACAATGTGGGACCAAACTAAAGTGGTAGGAAGTCCAGTCAGGAATTTTTGGCATGTGGTTGACATAGATCGATCATGTTCCTATAGTTGCGGCACAGTACAAGGAACACATGGATTTCATTCCGATCGAAGCTCAAACAACCCCTTATTTGAAATATGGATGTGGAAACTTGCTTGCTTTTGTAGTCCTTGTAGTAGTGGTGAATGGGATGAATTGGGTTGATGATTGGGATCATGTGTCACTTGCAGTAGACCCACATGTAGTCAATGAAACAACCCACTTAGAGGAGGGTTAGTCAGCGATTTCAATAGACTATAACCATATCTTAGTTCTTGTACAATCAAGACACATATATGCAGTTGTTGCACCGAAATACAATTAATGGGGAACGTATTATTGGTTGTCACGATGCATTCAAGGTAAGCAAATCCTGAATGGATCATTGATTGATGATGGAGGCAATGAATTTCCTATTGGCTCGATGGTGGTTGAGGGTGAATATCTTACACTAGATGGGAAATCAAGAAGAACTAGTGGGAATGTATTCATGGATTATAGACCAGGTTCTGTGGTCTATCACTTCGAAAACTTGATTGTCCGCACGAAAATCCATCTAGAGACAATGTCAATGAAGAAATCAACCAAGGTACATTGATTCTTTCCTCATTCAAAGCATGAGAGATTGATGGAGGAAATTAGCAACTGTTGGAGTAGGGTCCCGCAGCTATAGAAGAAGCTGTTATTTTGACGGATAGACAGTTTTGGCAGAGATATAAGAGGCAGAGCTACGATGCCATAGCAGGTTTCTAGCTACAGATCAGAGCCGAAAACCATGACCGTAGAAGACAGAGAAGTCAAGGAAGACGACGGTACCTGAGCGGCTAAGAAGAGAGAGCTCACCCACTGCATTGAAGGCAGCGGCAGACGATAGGAGGGCTCAACTACCCCCATAAAGGAAAAGGAGCAACGAGGCCAAGGTATTGAAGAAAAAAGGACAGTGGGAAGCAGCGCTAATACCCATGGTCAGCGCTGGGAAGCATGGAAGACTGCAGGAAGTTGTGGTGAATGGAAGCGGTGCATAGTACCCATGGTCAGTGCCGGGAAGCATGGAAGACTGCAGAGAGCTGTGGTGTGATGGATAGCGGCTACCTCAAAGTGCAGATACATCGACTATCACTAGTTAGGGTTTGGGTTACTGTTGGGACAGGCCCACAGTGTTGTAATGGCAAGACCTCTGGGCCGCCTATAAAGGGATGTATTTTGTATTGTAAAAGGTTGGCAGTTTGGGCATTTTAGGCCATCCAGCTAGTCAGATCATCAGTAGTCTATTAGCTTACTGTTATTTTGTATTGTAACAATCCCCAGGGATTGACAGAGAGGGAAGAGTATATTGTAAGAGAGACAATATAGAGATAGAGAAGAGATCTAAGAGAGAAGGACTCTAGGCTGTGTGCAGAGTTACCCAGAAGATCTCAAGCTGCATATGCAGTGCAGTAGAACTATGGTTACCTTCCCCTGAGCTATAATAGAAACATAGTTCTGTGGACGTAACTTCCATCCTGGAGGTGAACCACGTTAAAATCGAGTGTTATGTGATTGATTCATGTGTTGTGTTTATTTGTTGCATCTGTTAGTTATTATATGAGCCTTGTTTACAATTAAATGTATGAATGCGTTGTTCAGTTCATAATAATATAGAAGGATAGATATAAGTTGAAGTCTTTGGCATGTTGTATGTGGGTTCATTTATGCTTTGCTTGAACAGTCACTAGTCGCAGTGTTAACCAGCCTGGAATGTTGAGTCTTGCAAGTCGACACGAACAACACTAAGTGCACTGAGCCGCAGGAGTAGGATATCGCAGGGAGGCGATACCGCACTAACAGAGGAGCTGCAGTGCGCGATACCGTAGGTTAAGGACTTAGCGTTGGGGAGAAAATTACGTTTTGTCTGGTGCGTGGTGATGCGATAAGGTTGGAGTCATCACGAGTCAGTGGAAGTTGCATGACGTGGAGAGGGACCGTGCGACAGGAAACAAGAGATCTCGCGGCTAGAAGAGATATGAGATGAGGAGATCATGCAACGTGAGCAGAAAGGTCGTGCGACGCGTAGAGAGAGAGGCCTCGCGGCTAGTAGAGCTGCGAGTGGCACATAGGATTGCACAGAACCTAGTCCAAGATGCTTGAGTCCTTGGCCAACCCATTAGAATCACTTCGGGTGAGACTTCAGGCCGCTTCGCGATCTATCGCTGAAAGGGCCAGTGAGCTAGGGGTGTTGTTGGTTAAATACAGTAAACCCGGGTCTACCCATACGAGCCAACAAATGGTTTCGTTGCTGGCTTTGAAAAAACAAAGCGCTAATGTTCTCGTGGCGTCCTACGAGAGACGAACTCAACGAGTGGGTTTGTTCTAACTAGAAAGAGTTTGTTGAACGAGAGAACAAGAGTCCTAGACTGAGTTAGAGGATTGGTTACAAAAACATATCATTACAGACCTGCATGCAATATTTTTTGCGACCTTTGGGAACGAGCTTTATGACTGGTTATCAAAGTTAACTGATACAAGCATATTCAAAAAGAAAAGAGACATTGTCTAGACACCGGAGCTGATTCAGACCATGAAGAACCTTGATAATCCTATCACGAGGGCAGTAGACTTATGGCTTGCGAGTGTGCTAGAAGGATTTGTCATAGAGTTTGCAGTTGACTAGAGGAAAAGATTCAGCAAGGCTGAGCGCTATTTCTTCAAAGGATATCATGGTAAGTACCTAAGATCTTTAAACTTGTCCATTAAGATGCTATTACATGAAAAAAGAAGAATGGATCTAGTTTTAGATGAATAAGTAGAAATAGTAATGTCACAAGATTTTGAAAGTGATTTTGATGACATTGGACGAACACGTAGTGGAAAGAATTATAAAGTAGATTTCAGATCTCCAATATTTGAAGACAGTTCAGATAGTACTAGACAGTAGAGTCATAGTACCACAGAAGGAATAGAGGGGGGTATCCCTTACCACCCTTACACCCCACAGAAACAGACCGGGACTCAGAACAATCCCATAGGAACTCCATGTAGTAGCTCACAAATAGTACCTACCACCGCTACATCACCTCCACCTACACCACCGATTTCTAGTAACACAGTAAATCAACATCCACCACGTAGAAATAGAATGGGGGATGATATGAAGCTACCTATATTTAAGGGAACAGGGGCATAAGACCCAGATCAACATTGGTTCCTATGTGAAGCCATGTGGACCATTAAAACAATCAATGACGATAACCTTAAACTTGTACAGTTGGTGACCACACTAAAAGACCGAGCCTTAACATGGCATATAAAGTATACCACAGTACCCAGGACACTTGACTAGGTCAAGACCGCCATGATTAAATAGTTTAAGAAACCTAATTCTGAGTCATAGTGCATTACAGAACTCAAAGACATCAAGCAGTTACCTATAGAGTCGGTGTGGGACTTTGATAAAAAATTCAAAGCCCTTATTGACCAAGTTAGTTTTGAGTTCACACCAGAGCAGCATAAGGAATGGTTTATTGCAGCGTTTCTCCCTCACATTAGCCTGCCGTTAATGCAGCAGAAACTCCAGATGCAGGATGATGCATTGGAGATGGCGATGAAACTAGAGGCTTCATCTCTAGCTGAGAGCAGTACAGGCATGGCAAATTTACAAAATCAGTTGGCTAATCTCACGCTACAGTTGCATGAGCTTAAGAAAGGGAAAGAGGTTGCACAAGACATATGGTACGTAAAATGTAAGGCACAAGGGCATACCAAAGACGACTGTCTGGTTTTATTAGAATATATAGCAACAGGGGCTTCTAACCCCTTACCACAGACCCACGGACCGTGGTGTGAAATATGCAAAACACGAGGACATCTACCTCACCACTGCCCTCTACTTCAGAAGTACGTGTAGACACCTAAGAACTTATACTGCATCTTCTGCAAGTCTGTAGGCCATGATGAACACGATTGCAGAGCCTATGATCTCATGGTTGGAGCAAAGCAAGAGTATCCAAGTGTTGATCAGGCCCTACAAGTAATAAAGAGTAAGATATTTGAAGATTGTACCATATCAGTGTCAGCTCAACCTGAGTGGGCTATCCAGCTAAAAGAGGCGTTAGAGTGTTATAACTTTGCAGCTGAACCAGAGGAGGAGGATGAGGATCCTCGTGACACCAACATTCCAGAGTCAGAAGGCACTTGCGATGTTGAGGTACCACAGTTAGAAATTCTAGCAATCATAGAGCCCATCAATATTAAAAAAATCAATATTGGCACAGACACAGAACCTAAGTTTGCCTCTATTGGAGACTATTGGAACGATGAAACAGTCGGATAGATTGCAGACTTGTTACATGACTATCAGGACCTATTTCCCACCAAGTTCACAAAGATGAAGGGAATAGTCAGAGACCTGGGAGTCATGAGGATACCATTGAAGGAGGATGCTAGACTAGTCAAACAGCGTCCATATAGATTAAATCCACGATATAAAGAAAAAGTAAAGGATGAGATGGATAAGATGCTAGCAGCAGGCATCATTGAGCCTGTAGAAGAAAGCAAATGGGTTAGCCCCATGGTCGTACAAGAGAAGAAAACCAAAGGAGACATCAGGATCTATGTCGATCTGCGCAAGCTCAACAATGCATCGCTTCACGATCCATTTACGACACCATTCACTGATGAGGAATATATATTATAAAATAAAAAAAAACGCTTGTTTGTTTGTGCAGGTGATGCGGTGTTGCAGCACAGCAATGCGATGTTTCCCTGTGCCACGTATCTAGTTTTGCAACCGACAGAGGGCCATTCAAGTCACCTTCTGATAGGAAGTTAATGAGGAAATGACTGGTATACCTTACCGTAGATTTGGCAGCAGCATAATTAAGTTTCCAGATTTGGCAAATCTTCGACGAGACCGGCGCCCGTACACATGCTTCGAGGGAGATGTGATCGGATTTTAGCATTTATTGAGGATCGGATGACAGGTGTGGTCTCGTCCATGTAATTATTACGACCAATGGATTCAGTCTAGATGACCGTTGCATCTGGGATTGTTGCCTTTGGCATAAAAGCAGAAATTGTTCATTCGAGAGGGTTACACTTGCAAAAACCCGAGAGCTATAGAGTAAGCTGTTAAGAGTTCCCTGTGAAGAGTTCACCCCATTACAGAGTGCTGTGATTCCCATAGTTCGAATCCATTGCACATCCAGCGTTTTGCACCAAGTAGGTTCTGTCCATGGAAGAACCTTTAGAAGACATTTTGAGAAGGTTTGAGCGTGACAGCCTTAGAGGTATTATGACGACACTGCCTAAGGGTGCCCAGACAAGTTCATCACAGGCCAGATAGTAACCACAGATGAGGACCCACGCTCAGATAGTAGAATAATCCAGTTCTGAGTTGGAGGAAGAATTTCATAATGCAGCAGACTACATTATGCCACGAGCTGAAGATGCACCAGAAGTAAGAATCCCCAAGAGTGGTAAGTTTCCTATTCCCATACCACAGATTGATTCTCGAGTAAAGGAATATGGAGACCTATTAGGATATGCAGCTGTTGCTAAATTCATAGATTATAACCTGGCCGACGCTAAGACATATCCCCAGTTCTGCCTGGATCAGTACCTTACAATTCAGAAGAACCCAAGGACAGGTGCAGACGAATATATTCCTATGGACCATGTTCATATTTTGGAGCGCTAAGGCTTGCTCAATCTGTTGAGACTACCACATTTCGGACCCATCGCAGAGGTTAATGTCGTGGTGCGCATCCTACTTTCTTGTTTACATGGAGGTTACCTTTGGCTTGGTAACAAGGTCGAGCTGAAAATTGACCTCATACATCCTATCACCAGACTGTCCAAGACTGGTCAACACCTGACGATAGATACAACAGGAAAGACCAAGGAACCCAAGCTATCACCCACCCTAGTTGCCAAGTACCAACTACAGAGAGGAGGTCGGGCTTACGACATTGCAAGAATATCAGACAAAACACTCATCTTTACAGCTAGTCTGCTTGCAGGAAGATTGTTAACTAAGCTTCGGCCCAAGGAAGTTACAGGGTCTGTAATTAAACTTGCTATACAAGTTGCAGAGGGGGAACCGTTCAACTGGTTGTTATTTTTGTTAAATATGTTTCAGGCAGATTGTTTGGCGGCACAGGATGAGGCTAGCCACCATTTTCACTTTTCATGGTTGATTATACTCTGTGCATTTGTAGGGTGGAAGGAACCACCCCATACCCAATTTAGGCAGCTAGCAAGCAGTGAGCCCAGAGGGGTGAGCTATACAAACCTGTGGGAGACTAGCAACCTAGAAAATAAAAAGCTCAATGCGATAGTATTCTATGAATACTATAAGCTGCTGAAGAAAGTTGTCCTAGAATTACCACGGATCAGCAAGGAGGTTGCAGACACATACGATGATCAGCTTAATTTTATGGTGGACCGCCATAGAATCCACTTGAGACCAAAGAGGACTAAAAGGGATGATTGGGCTCCTGGCTGGTTCAGGATGACAGCGCAGGATATCAAAGGCATCATCAAATAATTTGATGCCCAATGGAAGCAAGAGTATGAAGATACCACACCTCTACATTCAGATACTGCACAGACAGACCCAATGGACAAGGGAAAAGACATATTAGAAACCTAGACACAGGATGCAGAGGACACACCAGACGAGGAGCCCACGAAGAAAAAACAAAAGTTTACAAAGATAAGTGGGGAGATTAAATTGACAATTGATGACTATGAGCAAATTGCAGTAAGAATAAGGGACAGAATGAGTGACACATTTCAGGCGATGCAAGCATCGCAGGGCAAGCTGCAGGGGGCCATAGAATAGAAGCTAGGCGAGTTGAAAACATTGGCTGAGAAAACTGCCATAATCCACACTCAGTTGAACAAGGCACCAGTAGGAGAAAGTTCGAAACAGTCGATCTCCCGTGAGGAGATCCTAGCGAAGGGTCGTCTCAACATAGTTTTGATTCCACCAGGGAGCATCAGATTCCCTGCATCGATGATGGATCCACCGGTATAGTTTAGGAAACCTGTTGAGGTTAACCTCATAGATTTTCATATTGATCAGCTGCAGATGATCCAGCAGCAGCTAAGCGCAGAGCTCATAGGAAGAGAGCTTACGACTTATGAAGAAAATACGCAGCTGATGCAGAAGAATGCAGCACTCGCCACCATCTTTCAGAAAAAGGCAGAGGAAGTACGAACATATGAAAAAAGAGAACATGATCTTTCTCAAGTTCTACAAAGCATCACATTGGAGTTACCCCAATGTCAAATTGAGTTCACCTTTCCTCTTCCGCAGAAGGTAAGAAGAGTTGCAGACAGAGAAAAGGCTCTGGAGGAAACAGTAGCCAGGATAGAAGAAGCAATGGCTAAGTTGGAGGAATACCACAGAGTGTATATTGATGAGCTTGAGGCTCGTGCATGAGACACTTCCCAGGTAGACAAGCAAGCGAGAGTAGAGGCCTTTCGACTCGCTTCTACACAGATGCAGTCTCGTATCGACGATGCACTGTCGGTACTGAATGATGCGACAAACACATGGTCGGACTTGGATCAGCTGCCTCAGAAAGTAGAAATCTAGCAAAATATTCAGCAGATAGAGAATACCACGGAAGCAATGAAAGAAGAAATTAAGAGCTTAGCAGCTCTTCAGAAGATGAGGAAGACAAAGGAGATGAACTGCTTGCAGGAGGAAGCACATCGATTAAGAACAAAGGAGATACACATCAATGACCTGCTTCAACCCTACCAGGAGAAAATCACTGAGTTAGTCGATACGGTTGAGCAGAAAGTGAGGGAGTTCACTACCACCAGAGAGGAAATTGACACAACAGAAGACACCAGTATTAGTCAAGCTTTTCTTGACTTGGCACGAGAGCGTGTCGCAGCGATGTAGGACGAAGTCACAGGACTTCGCGACAAGTGGCAATGGACTTCACAGGAAGCCAAGGAGAAGCTACAACAGGAGAAGCTCGCTGGTAGTGGCTCGGGGGTGAGCCACAAGTAAGTGTTAGGGGACTGTTGGAGTAGGGTCCCGCAGCTATAGAAGAAGCTGCTATTTTGACGGACAGACATTTTTGGTGAAGATATAAGAGGCAGAGCTATGACACCGTAGTAGGTTTCTAGCTATAGACCAGAGCCAGAAACCGTGACCGTAGAAGACAGAGAAGTTAAGGAAGATGACGGTACCTAAGCACTCAAGAAGAGAGAGCTCACCCACTGCATTGAAGGCAGCGGCGGACGACAGGAGGGCTCAGCTACCCTCATAAAGGAAAAGGAGCAATGAGGCTGAGGTATTGAAGACAAAGGACAGTGGGAAGCAGCGCTAGTACCCATGGTCAGTGCTGGGAAGCATGGAAGACTGCAAAAATCTATGGTGAATGGAAGCGGTACATAGTACCCATGGTCAGCGTCGGGAAGCATGGAAGACTGTAGAGAGCTGTGGTGTGACGGATAGCAACTACCTCAAAGTACAGATACACCGACTATCACTAGTTAGGGTTTGAGTTACTGTTGGGACAGGCCCACAGTGTTGTAATGGCGACCTTTGGGCCACCTATAAAGGGATGTATTTTGTATTGTAAAAAGTTGGAATTTTGGGAATTTTAGGCCATCCAGCTAGTCAGATCATCAATAGTCTGTTAGCTTACTGTTATTTTGTATTGTAACAATCCGCAGGGATTGACAGAGAGGGAAGAGTATATTGTAAGAGAGACAATATAGAGATAGAGAAGAGATCTAAGAGAGAAGGGCTCCAGGCTGTGTGCAGAGTTACCCAAAAGATCTCAAGCTGCATATGTGGTGCAGCAGAACTGTGTTTACCTTCCCCTGAGCTATAATAGAAACACAGTTCTGTGGACGTAACTTCCATCCTGGAGGTGAACCACGTTAAAATTGAGTGTTATGTGATTGATTCATGTGTTGTGTTTATTTGTTGCATCTATTGGTTATTATATGAGCCTTGTTTACAGTTAAATGTATGAATGCGTTGTTCAGTTTATAATAATATAGAAGGATAGATATAAGTTGAAGTCCTTGGCATGTTGTATGCAGGTTCATTTATGCTTTGGTTGAACAGTCACTAGTCGCATTGTTAACCAGTCTGGAATGTTGAGTCTTGCAAGTCGACATGAACAATGCTAAGTGTGCTGAGCCGCGGGAGTAGGATATCGCAGGGAGGCGATACCACACCGGCAGAGGAGCTGTGATGTGCGATACCGTAGGTTAAGGACTTAGTGTTGGGGAGAAAGTTACATGTCATCTGGTGCATGGTGATACGATAAGGTTGGAGTCATCGTGAGTTAGTGGAAGTTGCGCGACGCAGAGAGGGACCGTGCGACAGGAAACAAGAGATCTCACGGCTAGAAGAGCTACGAGACGAGGAGATCATGCGACGTGAGTAGAAAGGTTGAGTGACCCACAGAGAGAGAGAGGCCTCGCAGCTAGCAGAGCTGTGAGTCGCACATAGGATTCCACAGAACCTGGTCCAAGATGCTTGAGTCCTTGGCCAACCCATTAGAATCACTTCGGGTGAGACTTCAGGTCACTTCGTGGTCTGTCGCCGAAAGGGCCAGTGAGCTAGGGGTGTTGTTGGTTAAATATAGTAAACCCAGGTCTGCCCATATGAGTCAAGAGCAACATAGAGGATCTAGCTGGTTATATTGAATGAGATTGGGTAATTGCACTTACACTCCACTTGGATGCCAGTTCCATGAGTGATTGAGATTGATAGCTACTATTAAAATACAAGATGATCATGATGACTTACTCTGCAAAAGCATTTCCCTTTCCATCTATATCGATGTCATGTCTGAATATATAGCATGTATAAATACTTATTACCAAGTATGATATGTTTTATGCACCATCTTGGTAATAAGTATTTATACATGCTATGTATTTAGGCATGACATCGATATATATGGAAAGGGAAAGGATTTTGCAGAGTTCACATAGAAAGTGGAGTAAGTTATCATGATTGTCTTGTCTTTTAATAGTAGCCATCAATTTCAATCACTCATCGAATTGACATCCAGATTTTGACGGGTTAGCTTACACAAGCACATGATTCTCTACATTTGACTATTTTAACTAGACACAAATGACTATTTTCTCCATCCCTTTCATGCTACTTCTTGTTAGCCACTAAAGCTATGCAAGAATACAATTTTTCATCATTTGCATTCTCAATTCCTTCTGTTCTTTTTAATTAGAGATTGAATTATTTCCAGGTTTAAAGTTTTTCCAAAATTGGAGGGAGGAAATATTGAACAGGAAACCAACATCATGTCCTTCACAGGTTTCCTAACTCTGCACTTTATATTGTTTTCTACATGTCCTGCATGGTAAACCACTATCTTTGCAACTTTCTCTACAATTTGTGTTGCATTGGGCTACTAATAAAAAAATAATTGCTCTAATATTGTTAAATGGTATTTGACTTGTGCATTATGCTTTCATCTCTAAATTTTAATTGTTATTGTAGTAAGTTTTTATCCTTCTTCTATTTGAGTCAATAATTAGAATTGAATGTGAAAGAAGAAGGTATAACACACAGAAAGGTCAAAGATTTGTTCATGTTTAAGAGATACAGTTTCTATCATATACCATAGCTAAATACAACCATCTTAAGTCTTCTATGACAACTCAGATTATGTCTTTCCAAGTAACATTTCTTCTATCCTTTTTTGGAGAAATATAGTTCATGCACAATATTTGTTGTGTTGGACCCAAAGCATTCATTGAAAATTGACTTCCCAAACCCTTCTTCAACCTTTTAATAATTCTCTTACCATGCCCAACAATTAGCATGTCATCCTGGAATGAGAGTAACCAAGTGTCCCTGAACGACATTTTCATGCGACTTGCAGCTTGACATAACTCGACAACTGGAGGTTGGATTGACGAGGTGGTGACTATGTTGGTCTCTTGACATGCCATTACCTCTAGAGGGCCCTTTCAAGTGTTTTTGCATGGCCCACTGACTCCATTATGTATTGGTTTCATAAAATAGGGTTTTGCTCAATTTCCTTCAATGTAACTCTCACATTGGTGGGTCAACTCTGAAAAACCCTTCTCTGTGCCAGTCTTGGTGGTGTTACCATGTTGTCATTGGCCATAGACACTTGTCAGAGCTAACGACATGCAATATTCCTACTCTATTTGTTCTTTCACTCCCGGACTGAGAGTGACCAAGTGTCCCTAAACGAAATTTTCATGTGACTTGGAACTTGACATAACTTAGAAATTGGAGGTCGTAAACTAGGGTTTTGCTTAGTTTCCTTCAATGCAACTCTCGCATTGGCGGGTCAAATCTGAAAAAACCTTCTCCATTCTAGTCTTGGTGTTGTTCCCATGTCGAAAATGGCCATACACACCTGTCGGAGCCAATGACATGAAATCTTGCTACTCCATTTGGTTTTTTTCTCCCGGACCGAGAGTGACCAAGTGTCCTTGAACGTCATTTTCATGCGACTTGCAACTCAACATAACTCAAAAATCGGAGATCGGATCAACGAGCAGTTGACTCTGTTGGTATCCTAGAATGCCATTACCTCTAGTGGGCCTTCTCCATTGTGTTTTCATGACCCAATGACTCCATTGTGCATCGATTTTGTAAACTAGGGTTTTGCTCAGTTTCCTTCAATGCAACTCTCGCATTGGTGTGTCAACTCTAAAACTACCTCCACCGTGCTAGTTTTCATGGTGTTCCCATGTAAAAATTGGCGATACAGACTTGTCAAAGCCAACAACATGCAATATTGCTGCTCCATTTGGTCTTTCTCTCCTGGACCGAGAGTGACCAAGTGTCCTTGAATGACATTTTCATGCGACTTTCAACTCGACATAAATCGACAACCGGAGGTCGGCTCGATGATTCGTTGATTCCGTTGGTCTCTTGGCATGCTATTACCTCTAGTGGGCCCTATCCAACACGTTTTCATGGCCCAGTGACTCCATTGTGCATTGGTTTCATAAACTACAGTTTTTCTCAGTTTCCTTCAATGCAACTATCACATTGGTGGGTAAACTCTGAAAAACCCTCCACCGTGCCAATATTGGTGGTGTTGTCATGTTGGCATTGGCCATACACACCTGTTAGAGCCAATGACATCCAATCTTGCTGCTTCATTTGTTTTTTCACTCTCGGACCGAGAGTGACCAAGTGTCCCCGAGCGTCATTTTCATGCGACTTGCAACTTGACATAACTTGGCAACCAAAGGTTGGATCGAAAATCCGTCGACTCCATTGGTCTCCTGGCATACCATTACCTTTAGTGGGCCCTCTCCACCATGTTTCATGGCCCAGTGACTCCATTGTGCATCGGTTTTGTAAAATAGGTTTTTGCTCAGTAGATTTATTGATGCTGTAATTTGTTGTAATAAGATGTTCTAGATATGTTATATGCTTGGAAAGAGTTGCCTGAAGGGATGTATCTTCATGGTGTTAGCATACACTTGGACTAGGGTTTATTTTTTTGGGTTTCCTTGTGACATTAGGATGAAGATAAGTGAAATATTTAACCATAGTGACCACCTTCACAGACATGTTGAGGATAAAAAATGATCATAGTAACCACCTTGGCACACATACTGAGGATAAGCATTGGAACATTGTAACCACCTCTGACACATATGTCGAGGAGCATTGGGAACAAGAATATGTGGTACACAACTACAGGAGGAATGCATTACATGATGAAACTTGGATATGCATGAGGACACTATGGTTTATAGATGTAAGTAAACCTTGGAGAAGGAGATATAATACTGGAGGAATTGATGGTTGTCTTGTAGAATCTATAGCTCTTGTTGTCAAGAAAAAGGAGGTAGAATTAGGGTTCCAACCCTGTAGAAGATACAAACAAAAGAGCTAATGTCTTTGGTGATATTGCAGTCATCTTCTTGTGTGATACATGGAGATCAGGGAAAGACCATGGAAAACTTAACTTGATAAGTCTCAAGCTTCTTTTGATTCCTTTCTTAGAAGAAGATTTTTTTAAGTTTAGTTGATTTTCAATGGAGGTCTTGGTGCTTGTGTTGATGCAATAGACAAAGACCTAGGGTTTGAGGAATCATCCTAGGATGTACATGTTGATGTCGAAACTGGTGCTAGACTTGTCTGAAATGTGCTTCTCTGATGAAAGATGATTAGGGTTTATAAACCCTAACGAGGAAAACAATTATAGTGTGGATACCTTAATGCATGTTAGGGTTTCATGAACTACATTCTCATTAATACTTGCATACTAGGGTTTCATGAAATACAATTACATACTAGGGTTTCATGAACTGCAATTCCATGCTATAAATAGGGTTGAGAACTTATGAATGAAACACATGTACATGTACAAATTGAAAACCAACTAGGGTTTTGTGAACTACAATTGCATGCCATAACTAGGGTTGAGAAGTAATGAGATGGAAGTGGGGTTTTGTGACCTCTTTAAAAGCTATGAGATGGAAGTAGAAACACATGTACATGTACAAACTGAAAAACCAACTAGGGTTTTGTTAACTACAATTGCATGCTATAAGTATTGCTGAGAAGTTATGAGATGGAACTAGGGTTTTGTGACCTCTTTAAAAGCTATGAGATGGAAGTAGAAACACGTGTACATGTACAAATCCTAAAACAACTAGGCTTTCATGAACTACAAATTGCATGCTATAACTAGGGTTGAGAAGTTATGAGATGGAAATATGGATTTATGAGCTCTTTACAAGTTATGAGATGGAAAAGAGAAACACACCTATGGTTTCATGAACTACCATTGCATGCTAGGGTTTCCTGAACTACAATCTTGTTGTGAATTTCATACTAGGGTTTCATGAACTACAATTGCATACTAGGGTTTCATGAACTACAATTGCATGCTATAGTTTCATGATCTACAATTGCAAGCTAGAACTAGGGTTGAGAAGTTATGAGATGGAAGTAGGGTTTTATGACCTCTTTACAAGTTATGTGATGGAACTATAATGGTATGGTATGTTATATGTTAGTATGGTATGGTATGGTATGTTAGTACATGGTATGATGTTAGTATCATAGGGTATTGTAGGGTATGTACTATGATGTTAGTATTGTAGGGTATGGCATGGTATGCTAGTATGGTATGGTATGTTAGAATGGTATGATGTTAGTATGTTATGGTATGTTATAGTAGTTGGTAGGGTTTCATGAACTCTTTACAGGTTATGAGATGGAAGTAGAAACGCATGTACATGTACACATCCTAAGCCAACTAGGGTTTCATGAACTACAATTGCATGCTATAACTTGGGTTGAAAATGGCCCTCCCCCTCATGTTTTCATGGCCCAATGTGTCTAGATATCACTAAGAAAGCACATGTTGCAGCATTATATTATTCATGTACTAGAATATAAGCCAACAACCTACATAATAAAACTAGGCTTCACATATTGAGACATGGAACTACAAACTAGGGTTTTATGAACTCTTTAGGTTTGAAGATCAAATTAGATTGGTTAGTATCCTTTAAGTAGAAAACAAAAGGCCATATAGCCCTAGGCTACACTTACAAATTGAAAACCAACTAGGGTTTCATGAACTAAAAATTGAATATTATAACTAGGGTTCAGAAGTTATGAGATGGAACTAGGGTTTAAGTATCATTAGATTGGCTAGTATCATTTAATTAAAAACCAAAAGGCCCTATACCTAGCATATGCACATACATAAATAATTTTATTGGGATTAATATGAACTACTTAGTATTTCATATGTTCACAAATGCAAATACCAATGTGTGCAAATGCTAGGATGATTTTTAGAGAAGTTTAGGAGGCAAATCAACAATACTCAAATTATCAAATTGTTACAATTGAATTAAACCCTAGGTTATGAATTGAATTTCTTTGTTATCCTAAACCCTAGCTAACATTATTGTAATAGATGAATAGTTACATGCTAGACATTCCTGAAATTCTAACCCTAGGTAGACTTGCCTAAAATGCCATGTGCTTCTATGATGAAATATGATTAGGGTTTATAAACCCTAACGAGGAAAAAAATTATAGTGTGGAGATTTGAATTTTAGCGTATATTAAATTTATGATTGGGTAGATTCTAGCATTGGTTATGCATGCTAATTTGAGATAATTTTGGGTTGAATTTGTTAAGTAATTTTTAATGGTGTTTATTTCGTTAGATATCCTAAGTGTAGACCTTTGGATAGGTCATCATGCACTTGTGTAGGCCATCAAGATGATGAATAAGGAAAATCCTCTGAAATAAAAGGAACTTGCTAGCCAAAATGACCCTTCAAACCATGATTGTACACCCAAAGAGAACATGTCGCTACCAAAGGAAGGATCAATAGGGATGACAAGATAGGAAGTGAGTGGGTAAGATAGGAAGGAAAGCAAGTGACCTTAGGCTATGATAGGTGGGTAAGAAGTCTATTAGGGTTGCCCTAAATAGGATATTACTATTAGGATATTAGGGTTTCCTCATTTATTATAAAACCTAGGTTATGCATGCTAACCTTTAAACTTTAGTTAGGGTTAGGGTTTCCTTTAAACTTCGTTAAAATTGAAAGTGCTCAATAGATCATTATAGAAGACACATATTCATGAACTTGTTTCATTTTTTATTTATCAAGGAAGAACATTTTTTATGGGACGTTATCATTATGGGATGTTTTCATTTCAATTATGCATGTGGTTGAAGCATGTTAGTGGTGTTGATGGGACATTATCATCATATCGTACAAAGTCAACCTCTTTTACAACTGACATAAAAGTATTTCCAGCGAAGCATTTAGCATTATGAAAGTCCTATGTTTCATTTTTTAGCTTGTAAAGACAAAGGTACAATATTTTTAAGTATACATCAGTGGTAAACAATTTTATAAGTGACAAGTTTCCAAGCCAATGGGACTATTAAACCAAATCAAATTTCCAGTCAATTAAAATGTCTTATGACAATGGAAGATGTAATTTCCAGTGAAGTAAAATGTCTTATGAGAGTCCAAGATGTAATTTCCAGTCAAGTAAAATGTGTTATGAAAGTCCAAGATGTAATTTCCAGTCAAGTAGGAATGATAATAAGTATATTCACTTGGCTTTTCATGACACAATGACTTGCAAGCAATTCAAGGACTTTTCTAGTATTTTGCCAAGTTAGGGATGTTTATATACCACTGTCAAATTTGTTTAAGTATGGATGGGAATTATTGTTTATATATAGTCCCTTTAGGGTGTCTTTCTGCCACTTTAAATTAGGTTATGGACAAATTTGAGGTGAGGTGTTAGTGAGTGGGTAAGATAGGAAGGCAGGGAAGTGACCTTAGGATATGATAGGTGCATAAGAAGGCCATTAGGGCTTCCCTAAGTAGGATATTATAGTGAATAAGTTAGGGAATCTTAGGATGAGTTAGTGGTGTTCTAGGGCTGTCCAAAATGGATATTATAGTCATAGATATAGGGAAAGTTGTGGGGGTCTAAGTAGTGTGGAAATGAAAGGAATAAGCCCTGATTTAGAGAGATAGAAAGGTAGGAGTCTAGGGAAAGGGTTTTAGCAAGGGTTAGGCTAGAATAGAATGGTTTAGGTGTGTCTCATGGCTGCATAATAGGTAGTATTACAGTCTAGTTTGATAGACAGTTCTAGGGTTAGTCAAGGATAGAAAATGGAGTAGAAGGCCAAAGTTTAGAATTATGATGTAAATACCAAAGGTAGAGAACTGCTTTCTACTGCAATTTGGAAAATAAATAAGACAATATTTTTATGCATTTGTGTTTTTTTTTGTTAACTAACCTACACTGTTAAATTTTTTATGCATTTTATTGTGAACAGACGGACTTTATTAATTCATCAACAATAAGTATTGCAAGTGCATCGACTATAAACTACTATTGTAAAGAAGTAAAAAATGATATTTTAATATACAAAAATTTCCAATCATATACAAAATATGGCAACTCGTGCCATATACAAAATATGGCAACTCGTTCCCTATACAAAATATGGCAACTCGTGCCCTATACAAAATATGGCAACTTGTGCCAAAATGACACATCATTTCTAGTGTACATAGGAGGATCTCTCAATCATCCTGCCCACCCTTGGAGCTCCCAGGTCCAACTCCAAAATCGATGTTCCTCTTCTTCGAGCTAGAGGAAGCTCAGTTCTTCTGGCTTCTTCGACCACCTCCCCTTGGGATCTGAAATGACAACAATAAAATGTCAACTCCTACAGGAAATTATACAAGTATAAAAAACAATTTAAATATCAAAATTATGTTTTCAAATTTTAAATAGCTCACCTAAGACGGGACCATAAGTGGTGAGCGGGCTACCCTCCTCTGTGATCCAAGTCTCTCGTCAATGCCACCCTGCAACATTTAAGCAGTAATATAACTCATACAATTTACTGTTATGTTAATTTTCGTTAATATTGCACAAGATTTTCATAAACTAATCAATCTCACCATGAACACAACAGGTTGGTCCTAGGGGATGGCAGGTGGAGCAATTCGCTGGTCCTCAGGGGTGGCAGGTGGAGCAGTGGGCCGTAAAACCTACTCTGATGCTAGGGTGGATGGCATAGAAGAGGATGTAGCCACATCAATTTTGGATACAAAATTAGGGGACACAACGGGAGAGAGGATGGACCTGAATGGGCGAAGTGGTGATGTACGTCAATAAACACCAACTCGCTGTAGAATGGAACGGGCCACCCTGGAAGAGGAAACAAGGGTGGTGGGGGAATATGGGGGAGGGGGATGAGGCATGGGATGGGGTGGAGGGATGGGTTAATGTGGATGGATGTTGTAATGTGGCCGGAGGGGGGAGGGTGGAAACATGTGAAACTGCAAGGGAGGGGGTGGATGGGTGGGTTGGGGGGGAGGGAGCTGGATGGAAGTGTGGTGGTGGGTGGGAAGCAAGGGATATATGGAATGGGGTGGGGAGTGATGCAGGGAAAGGGAAATGTATGCCAAGGGATACACCTGGAATATATGGTGGGAAAAAGGCAGTCGGTAGATAGATAGTGACACCAATGTGCCTATGTGGTGTGACCTAGATACATATTCATGGAATCATGTATTAGTACATAAAAAATATAAATATATGAATCTAAGCCATCAAAACTAAAATTAAATTTATACTTTATTACAAGATACCTACTCACAATGGGATCTGCTGATCGTTGGCGGGGATGGATGGTCACTCAATCTTGTGGACATCATTTGCACAAAAATATTTAGATTCAATTAGTAAATATTAACTAAATATGGGCTAACAATTTAAATAAATATGCGATGATTGACAAGAACTAATTTAGTGATACAGTAGAAGCCACAAATCAGTCAAGCGACATAACATCAATGATATGTTGGATATAATAACAGTTCCAAACTTGCATAATAATATTTCTTTTAAATTATGATTTTGAGGGATGTTACATTTTCCTCTATTTTAGAGAATATCCACAAGGTTTATGGGATTACTCCTTAGAATTTCTCGTCGATCCTTGAAATGATATTAAAAAATTATATGCTTGTCTTGTGCAATATCAAAGGATGGATCATTTGTAGGGTAAGTGTTTGTCATATTTTTCCTAACTATATCTTTGAAGATTGTATCCACTATTGATGTTAAAGTTTCCTTATATACAAATTAGTTGACTAGTTAGCCCTAGTAAACCTTGCTTATGATTCATTTCCTTTATGGTCCAGAGAGTTGACATGGCTATGAGTTCTCTTATCCTCCTATTTCAAACCTAATTTTTTAAGGTATCCTAATTGAGAATACCCTTCTTAGTACATTCTATTCTAAGTTTCTATTATAGGTATCATATTGAGCAGATAATGGTTATTTTTACATATTCAATTCTTGATAATACAACTAAGACCCAATTCGTTAATTACCAATTTAATTATCTAACCCATCATCTTGATGCATCTCCATGTAAATGTTTTCCACGTAAGTTTTTTCTAGGTCCCTCATTTTTTCACCAATGTCAAACATACTTCCTAGCTTGTTACCAATTAAGGTAAGAGAACATTTCATCCATTTTTAAAGGAATTGAATGAATTTTAAGATAGTGTGGTATATTTTTTTTTTCTCTCATGACCTTATTAGAAAAACAGGATCACAGAGCAATAAAAATAAACAATAAACACAATGCAAATATTAAGACAAATTACAAGAGAGACACATATATTGTACGACAAGATTAACTTCTAACATTAAATTTAATTAACGAAAGAAAACTACTTGTGTGTATGGTGCCCTGATGTCCTCTATAGCTTGGATGGCTGCATCTAGGTTAAAGGAACCAACGTCCTCCCACCCGTGTGTTGGAGAATCGACACTGAATAGCTATAAATTAAAAAAAATCAGGTCATCAACATCTGATTCTAAGTTAAAGTTATTAGAAATTATGACATTAAATAAACCAATGACTAACCTGGTGTAGGTAGCTCTTTGTGCCATGCTCCTGCATGGGAACTTGGCATGGATTCCCACAACAAGAACAATGATGTGGCACTGGTCTCATTGAGCTGGATGGATCCACTTGGATACCACCTGTATCTTCTATCCGTCGACCACCACCAGTAGACCTTGCAGAAGTGTGTCTCTTGGGAGGGTCCTCCTCGCTTTGTGAGGACATAGCCACAAATGCGGTATGCCTAAAAAGGTGTTGTGTGGCATGTTTGACAGACTAATGGATCTCATCTAGCCTGCTACCTAACCTAGGGGGTTGAGGAGGTAGGTTTGGCTCTCTCCTAGGTGTAGCAGGTCCTCTAAGTGGGTTCCAGTGGGTGTGCGGTCGATCTTGGGCTGAGCCAAAACCAACACCCTAGAACTCGGTGATGTCGAGGTAGTTCACATGGAACCCTAACATAAAATCAACCCACATTTTCCTAAGAAAATACTGTGGGACCTGAACATTGTGGCATGGAGGATTTTTGAAAACCATGCACCATTTCTTCCTCCAGTTTTGTCTCCATGGCTAGTAATTACACTAGTCCATATAAAATCACCTCTTCCTCACATATGGAGGCTATCCTGTTCTAGGATCTGTAAATTTTCTCCACAATTGGGATTTTGTGATATTCATGTTTTTTATATCCTCTTTGGATAGACCAGTTCTGTAATGCTCTCTCATTCGAGCCCTATATTCGCTCAAACTAGTTATCTCACTGTGGGAAATGTTGATAGATTCTATAATATTTTGTATTGATGTGGCGAGGGAAACCTGAGAGGGTTCCCTCATGTTCTTCAATTCATCACTCGAAATTCTTAATTGGTTTAAACCCCCATGTAATTCATCTTTGGGGTTTTCTTCTTCATTTAATTTGGGGTTTACTTCATTTAATATAGGGTTTTCTTCATTTAATTCACGGTTTGGGTCCTCTGTCTAGTTTGTTTCATTCATTTCTTGGGATGGTTCATTGGTATTGGTCAATGTGGTTAGTTAATTTGTACTTGCAGTATCAAATTTTGCCCATTTCAATTGATTTTCAATTTTTTTAAAATTTTGTATTTTATTTTAAAAACAATGAAATAAACAAAAAATTTGCATTCCTACTCTATTTACCTTACTCGAAAGTCATTTTAGTTGATTTGCACAAGTTAGTTGGGATCCTTGGGGGTTGAATTCATCTCCTTGGAGGTCGTTGTCTCCTCCTTGCGCGCTCATGGGTGGCTAAAAAGAAAATATGCCCACTATTTTGTTTTTTGTTTTTTTAAACATAGGAACATGTGCTCATCCCTATTTTCTATCATACCGAACACACGTGCACGTCCAAATGCACATATGCACATAGGAACGCGAGTGTGTCCACATGCGCATGCGTGCTCTTATTTCCCCACGATGGCAAACCAACGTGGAGTTTTACCACTGCTGAAGTAGGAGTGGGTGCGCGCATCTAAGAGGTGCATGCATGTTGTTGATTAGGCCTGCTCGCGCGCTCCCATTGCATTATATTTGGGTAGTAGGTTCTTTTTGGCGCCCTAAAGTTCAAATAATATTGTTTTATTTCATTTATAAATGATAACTTTGAAGTTCAAATAATATTGTTTTATACTTTTTTGAAGTTAGGATTTTCTTTTCTTTCAATAACTTGTGACTTAGCAGGGGCCAAGAGGTCCTGAATCCCATCAAGGTGAGCCTCTATCCCAGGGGTCATCTACCCTTCAAGCATTGTCACAACATGCCAATGAGGAACCCTAACCCCCACTAGTTTTGAACTTGTGACCTACAAGGAGATAACACATGTTCTTAACCATTAGGCCCACTCAGGTGCTCTTGTAACACAAGGTCTTACCATGGGGGTGAGTTTTTACTGTAGGTTCTTAAAGTGTGGTTTATGGTCAATACCCTCTTGCACATTTGATTGCATTTTTGAGTGAGCTCATGTCCATGTATTTAAGCATGAATCGAGTCAACAACGACATCATGAAATTATGGGAAAACAACTTGAAAATATTGTTTTGCATTGTGGAGGTTTCAAAACTTTACCAAAAGGATTTAGTCATTTATGCTCCTAGAAATACTTACACTTATGATACAGTACCAGAATGGAATCACTTGGTGGGTATTTAGCCGACCTTGGAGAGCATTTAGATGACCTTTGAGGGAATCTATAGTACATTGGTGGGCATTGTAAGTGTATTAGATGGCATATTCAATGACTACCAGGAATTTCACTTACTGTTGGCGGGAATGTTACTTATATTGGAAGGAATATTCAAAGTTACTAATGGGAATTTTCTCGTGGCCCATGGAAATTTTCTCATGCCATGTGGGAATTCTCTCATAGCCAAAGGGAATTTTCTATGGAGTGCATTTTTCGATGGCTTACATCTCCTAGATTTCACTTTCTCATGGTTGGCATGCATTTCACTTGATTGGATGGAATTTTACTTGGTTAGTGGGCATATTGTGAGGGAGGCTTGACTTGCTATAATTACTGACCTCTTTTCTCTTTATGGACACTCTTCCCTTTTTAATCAATATTCGTATGTAGATTCTACAGTGATTTCATTAATGACATAACAACATGATCTTATTTAAGACCCAACTTAGAGATTTCATCTTTGTCATTATTCAAGATAGGTAAAGAAATTTTTTCAAGATACATCAATATATACTTCAAATCTGTTGTGACACACATTGTTCTTTGCTTCATTAAAATTTGTCCTTGACCATACAAAAACATTGTTTTTCCATTTGCTAGTGTTGTGTAGGGTACCTCTAATCAATGCCAAATAGTCCTCATAAATCTTTGTTGTTTCCTTTCAGGAATTTGTTTTTTTATAAAAAGTTCTACAAGGAACTCCTATTGCTTTCCTTTCCGAGTCTAGTCACTTTTCAGGAGGTTTGATAATAGGCTCCTGATCAAATCTCACATATTGTAATGATAATTAGCTCTAAATCACATAAGTCACATAGTCACTATAATTTTGACTATTTAGGATAACAAAGGAAGGTACACTTATGCAATTATTCATTCATCTTAAATTTGTACACACTTCACTTCACCTTTTAAATTAGGTACATTATTTTACATATGAAACAATTTATGCAACCTCTTTTCCTATACATAAAATCAACATTTTAGGACACAATATTTCCTTTACAAGTTAATCATCAAACTTGTCCCCTACATTCCTTTAATGAGATGTCCTTGATTGTCACAAAATATCCCTTTAAATAGGTATCATAATCTTGTAACAATGGTCCAATTTTTTTTTTGAAAAAATAATATCAAGTTTTTTACTTTTCAAATTAGTCCTTATTACATTCAAAATAATTTTCCATGAAGTGCGACAATACTATCTAAAATATGTTCAAAGATCAACTCAACATAACCCCTTAAGTTAATCTCTAGAAAAACTAATTTTTTGGTCACAAGGAGTGTTTCCTTTGCGTAGAAAAAAATTACTTCTCAAGGAGAGTTTCCTTTGTGTACTAATTACTTTTCAAATTAGTACTTTTCAAAGGAGAGTTTCCTTTGTGTAAAGAAAAAATACTTTTCAAATTATTCCTTACTACATTCAAAACAATTTTCCATGAAGTGCGGCAGTACTATCTAAATTGTGTTCAAAGATCAACTCAACATAGCCCTTTAAATTAGTCTTTAGAAAAACTAATTTTGTGGTCACAAGGAAAGTTTCCTTTGTGTAGAGATTACCTTTCAAATTAGTACTTTCCAAAGGAGAGTTTCCTTTGTGTAGAGAAAAGTTACTTTTCAAATTAGTCCTTATTACATTCAGAACAATTTTCCATGAAGTGCGGCAATACTATCTAAAATATGTTCAAAGATCAACTCAACATACCCCTTAAATTAGTCTTTAGAAAAACTATTTTTGTGGGATTTGGTTTTGTGGTCAGAGGGAGAGTTTTCTTTGTGTATAGATATTGTAGCTTGTCCCAAAGCTCTTTAGCTAACTTAAACTATCCCACTTTGTTCTTCACGGAATCTTATATGCCATTCAAGATTGCATCCATTGGATTTTCATTGTCTTTGTGTAGCTTCTTTGTTGTTGAACCTTTTGGTATAGTCTTTGGAGATGTGTAACCATTATGAATTGGAATCCAAATGTTAATCCTAAGATCTTGTAAGCAAGCATCCATTCTAATGATCTATGGTACATAGTCTATTATATTGTACAAGGGTTCTTTATCAGAGGCAAGCCATTGACAATACATGAGTATTCTATCTAATCTACCTTCTAGCAAATTGTCTGATGGAAACACACTCTGATACCAAATATTGGAACCCATAGTGATACTAAGAGGGGGGTGGGATTAATCAATATCATACAATTTTACCTTATTTTACTTCATTAATTATGTTACTTTATCAACCTTAAACATTCATCAACATAAATAACAATACACAAAATTATTATGTTGAAACTCAATTTAATAAATTGATAAAAACATAGATTACAATGACACACAAGAGACACCAATCTCCAATAGTGTAAGCACCCACTCATAGACAAGGACACCAATCCCTATTAGACAAGGACACCAATCCCTCTTATGAGCACCAACTCATTAGACATAGACTTGTTCAAAGGATGAGGACATCGATACTCTAAAGCACCAACTCAATTTTGTAGACACCAACCTTTCAAGTTGATGAGGACACAAATCCTTTTGAGCACTAACTCAATTTTGCAGATACCAACCTCTCAAACAGATGAGGACACCATTCCTCTATTAGATAATATTTTGACTTTTCTTCATTTGAGTACAATAATATTTCTATTCTTGTGGTTGTCACTCTCAATCAATCTTGTAGTTGTTATTCTTGTGGTTTCCACTCCTTAGTCAATTATGTATCTACCACTTGTTTGTTTATGTGCTACGAGATTTCAAACAATGAATATTTCCTTAAATTTCACCACTCTATAAATTTCTACCCAAAAATTATCACCTGTGACTTCTGCACCGAGAACTGTCCTCAATTAAGCTTCAAATATGCCTTCAAATTCACCTTCACTCTTGACGTTTAACATGATCCTTCACTTAGATATTCTATTTTATCTCACACCTCCATTCACTCAAATGGGGTGAACTATGTATCTATTTGTACTCTTGAATCCCCTTTTTGTAGAGCCGACCTAGAGATGAGACTTTTCAATTTGATACGTTGCTTGTGTCAATTACAAGGAAGGGTTATTTATGAATGATGGAAGATGCTTCAATAACCGTGACAATTTTCATTTGTTGTGTTAGTGTTCACTTAGTCACCCAAACAACTTGATGAATGATATTGTGTTTGTGATTGAACGATTTTATGACCGAAAGCACGAAATGACTTTTTGGAAATTCGATACCTATCATTAGAGAAAATTTGAGGTCTAAAATGGGCCTCCCAAGGAAAATAATAAAATAATAGTTAAATTAATAAAATAATAGTTAAAATAATAAAATAATAGTTATTAATTTTGGAGGAAGAATGAAAAAACTACTTTTTTTTGTTTGTATTTTCAACATATCTCCCTGTGTTTTTACTCAAATTCTGAGCGATAGAGCTCGTTGGATGCGGACTTTAATTCCGCAAAAAATCCACATCCAACGAGTACCCACACTGCATACTTTTGATGTACCCAGCTACCCCAAAAATAAGAAATATATGAAAAAACGTGATGATGACATCATCATCACATTTTTTCAGGTATTTCTTATTTTTGGGGTAGCGGGGTCCATCAAAAGTATTTAGTGTGGGTACTCGTTGGATGAAAAATTAAATTCCGCATCCAACAAGCTCTCCCACTTGAAATTTGAGTAAAAATATAGGAAGATATGTCGAAAATACGAACAAAAAACGTAATTTTCTTTTATGACAAATATGTCAATTCATCCATTATGGTTGACTCATTTTATTGCAATTCTATTGGTTCTTGAATTCTAGCTCACAAAATTTATTGTTGGCATGCTTTCTTATAAGGCCCATTTTAGACGCCAAATTTCCTCTAATGTTCATCAATACCGGAATTGTGTAGGTGCTAGTATAAAAATTCTTGTGCTTGCTCATACTTGACTTGGTGTAGATACACTTTTGTTGTTGTTGTTGTCATTTAAATGATACATCATCTACTATACCAGTAATGTGACTTCATCATCATCAGTGCACTTTAACATAAATGAAAACACTTTTCTCAACATCATGAGAGTCTCAAAGAGAATATTCTTCTTATCCTAGAGCCAAATTTTTACTAATATATACAACTATTTTAAAGGTCACAATAATATTTCCCCCCCATGTTGATCATTTTATTAATTCTATAGTTCTTGTTAATCTTGTGATGAAGGTCCATTTATATATATTTGTATAAAGTCACTTCATCAAACGTGTTGTTCTCATACATGAAATTACCATTAGTAATATTTAATATTTGATCATTGTAGCCATTTTTTTTGGTCAAAGTTAATAATCATTCCCATTCTAAAGAAAAAAATGTCCCTATAAATTTTAGTTGCTTATGAAGCCCATAGGGAATCAACACTATAAGGATGATATCAACTTCATAGAGAATAAGGATGATGATTATGTCCACTAGAGTCCTACTGAGGCATCCTAGTTCTTCCAATTAACACTTTAACTTGTCAATGTATTTAGAAAAAAAGTTAGTGGATACAATATTTCTTGACTCATATATTAAACATTTTTCTAACTATCCCTTAGAGTTGATGAACTTCAAAATAATACTCTCATACAACCTTACAACAACAAATCTCAACTCAAAAGGGTTTTTTAGCTCTTATGATCTATTACAAATGTTAGTTCTAGGCACTGCCCAAATGTTTTTCCAATGTTGACAAAGAAACATAAATAGTTGATTTTATCATTGTGACACTCCTCAACAATAATACCAATATAACAAGGTGATCAACAGTTGGTATGTGTAAATACTGCATGTATCATGGCTCGTTTTCCATGATTTTCCACCCAAATGTTGATCTTCTTTTCCAAATTGATTTCTTACAACTTTGCTAAAAGGGGGGTAATCATAATGGTCATGTAGTAACACATGTTGTTCTTATCTCTACATTTAAAAATTGAAATAATGAGGCATTGTGTCAATGGTTTAGGGATAGCGTGCTTCACTTCTAAATTAAAGAGCTTGTGGACATGAGGGATGAGGATAGACCACCAACTTATAGTATTTATGTTTGATATCATTTGATGCCTTTACATTTCCCTTTTGTGAGCCACTTAACAACAAACTCCATGTCTTCTACAGGGATGATTTTAAGGAACCATACTTATTTAAAAGTGTATAAATGTTGGAGAATCTTACCAATTCTTAAAACACCAACTATAAAATATTTGGTGCTATTTTTCAAAAAATATTTTAATTTTCAAGGATTTTATATCGTTTATATAATAAATTGGCGATTTTTAGGGTGAAAACATTTTACCCCATCAAAATTGGGTGAAACAGGGCTTCAAAAATTGCAAAATGGCGAATCTTATTTTGGAGAAAACCCTTTAAAAATAGCCGCATGGGCTAAATTTTGCCCCTAAAATTATCCTTGGTCTTTTAAGAGAAAAACTTCTTCCTTTATAGAAAGGATTTGATTGTTGTCCATGACCTCATGGGATTGATAAATATTTTTAAGGAAGAAATTCAAATCCTTATTGGGAATCGTATTTCCTTCTTTAGTTTAGATATTAGAATTTGCCTCCAAATGTTTTTAGCACCTAGCTTAGAGAGGTGCAAATTCTTCCCTTGCTTTATATTTATATAGCGCATTTTTTCCCTCCTAACGATGATTTTTTACTTATATATCTTCTCATATTTTAAGGAATTTTTAGAAGCATCCCTAATGGAATTTGCTAGTATGCTTTCTCTCCTAATCATAGGGTTGGTCATTCTATTTCCTTTTCATACACATATTATGAAGTTGTTAACAAAGTAAAGAGAGCTCTAGTAAAATTATGATAGAGGTTTTCAATATTGTCTTTATTTAATACTATCATTTAAATCCCTTAAATACCTTATAGGCTTTATGTGCCTCACAAAGTTTAGATTTAATGTTAAAGGATTATGGTCAAAGTTTGGATCATGTTCATTAATGATATCAAAATTTACTATACCAAGTCCATGAATGCAAGTCTCGTGGTTGGATTTTAACCAATTCTAAAGACACTTTCAAGTTATTAAATATTAAAAACAACAAATCTTTAAAGACACTTTCAAGTTATTAAATATTAAAAACAACAAATCTTTATTAGAATAGCTTAGTACCTAACAAAATCATAGCAAAGTTTTAGTGTCGCTAGCTAAAACAAGGTCATTAGAATAATTAAACATAATAACTTAGTTAGTAATTGTTTTAGCATTAAAGTAGTATATACACATATTTAAGACACAAACTTATCATTCAAATACTCTTATAACCTAAATGATGATGTTCAATCTAATATAAACTAATTAAATTAAAAAAATATAAATTATAATATTATACAAAACTATTTATTTATAAATTAAATTAAAAAACTGAATAAAGTTAGAAATTTTTTCCATCTTTAATTTATTTTAAAAAATAATAAAATTTTAGATTATTTATTTTAAAAATTTATCTCTAAAATAATCAAACTTTTATCATATATAATGAGTTAATATATTTTTTCTTAATTTATTTACCTACCACCAAACTCAATTAATTTTGATGTATAAATCTCAACAAAACTTCCAAAAATTTAACTTGTATTGAAATAGACATCCACATAAAATGATATCATAACGTCTTTTCCTCGCAATTAATCAAAACCAGTTTAAAAACAGATATTACTTCGATAAATATCTTTTTATATACAGCGAGAGATATTGAGCGAAGAATAACTCCGGACCTCAACAATACAAAACATAAATAAAAATAGAAAACATTAGAAATATTTTTTTTATTAGATATCTGGTTTTTACATGAATATTTTTTTTTCCACAGAAATAAATAGTAATTCTGCGGCAGGTGGAGTTAACGATGAAATTCTTAAAGATTTAAGATAAGATGACAGAACACATAATGCTTGCTTGTCTAAGTAATGAAATGTTTTTTCAATATTAATATAATTATTTATAAGATTATATAACAGTAAAATGGTTAGTCAATACTCAGGTTACTAATTTTAGGTTATGTAACCTATTCAACTACTCAACCAGATATTGAATATAATAAACCGTTAACCATAGTGAACAATTACGATTATAAGAACTAGAAATAGTAAGTATGACTGGACTCTTGATTCTTGATCTTGGATGGATGGCATGTAGCGATGCCACTAAGCACGGTACAGTGGACAATCAGGCAACAATATTTACAACATTTCAAAGATGCTAGTCATCTTGACATTCACATGATATCCGAAAATTCTAATAAAATACGAGTGTAAAGTACAACACAATAGTCCTTCTGAGTAGATTGTTATCGATTTGTTTTACTTATTGGCGTTTTCTTATGAGTGGAGCTTACGCGCTGAAAACACTGTATTAATATCGGCTGTTTCAATTGAAAAGGCTTAAACCGACCCAACATTGGAGCCCCGTGGCATATATTTATATTCTTGCAGCCATACAATGAATATATGCATTTAAATACAGCCAAGTCTCTCACGACTTCCTCGTCAACTGTGATTAATAACTTGTAAGTACGGGAAAGCATCTTTGACAAAGCGAGCTCGATTGCTTTCAAGTTTCAACAAAGAGTTGGTCTTATTAGTTGAAATTAGGTTCTTCCTATCTCTTTCGAAATAATTGTACCTCTGCCATTCTACCGCATAATATTACGTCGAAAAGCTGGTCAGCCTATGACAAAGTCCGGCAGGTGCCGTGCGATCACTGGAAACCTAAACTGTGTCTTTGCTATGTTTTTCTTGGAAGAAATAGACTCTTCTTAGAGAGAACCAGCAACTAAAGCACAATCTTAGCAAGTCAAAATAACTTATAATACTAATAATTATAAATAATAAATAGTGCCCCAAAAATGAACAACCCTACCATATTTACAAGAACTGTGCTTTTCTAAGTTTATGTTAAATGTCATATCACATAAACGCATGGAAACACCTTCATTAAAGTTTTTTATCATATGAATCTCATATTGGAAAAAGCCAAATGAAGTTATGTTTTTATTTTAAATGAAAATATTAATAAAAATCTCAAAATTTTGAAAATTACACTTGTATTTATATAGTTTTCTAAGTTAATTTATAAAAGTTTTTTTTAAATGTTTATCCTAATTAAATTAAATTAGATTCAATTATATATACAAAAATCAACTGTTAGAAAAATTACTTTGAAAAAATACATTTTTATTTTAATAAATTATATATATTATTTTTATTGTTTAAATTTCTTTTTAATTAGTTATTTTTAATACCTTATTGTTCAATAATTAAAAAGATAAATATAAAGAAAAAAAAATATTAAATAGATTTTATTTTGAATCTATACAATAAAGTGAACTCATTAAAAGAGTCATTCCTAAATCATCATATTTTTTTTTGCTAAGAAAACTTGGAGGGTTTTCCTAAACTACTATAATTATGATGAGATAGAAGGTTCGAGAGGTTTGTATTGTAATTTACAAAATTTGAAACTTTTATCATATCTAGTAGGAAGTTCTTTTTATCGTCAATAGTCATAGCCTCACAAAAATGAGAAATCCTTTCATCCCACAAATTTTTAGGAACGGCACAACACAGTGTAGCTCATGAGATATTGTTCTTATTTTAGCTATACAAATATTCTTCTTTATGTTATTTAAAATAGAGAGGCAATTCTTAATACACTACTTCTTTATGTCCTTGATACACTACTTCCATGGGAATTTATAGACTTTTCTTTTTATATTTTATTATGGAAAAGGTTGATCTAGTGATCTCCAAAGATTTCTCTGTTATATTTTTTTGCCAAATTAATTGAGGATGTAATGTCCCCATTTTTATAATTACATGGCACAACAATTCCATCAATCCTAGTAGTTTTCTAGGTTGGACGGATACATTTGGAATTTTAATAACGGAGCAAATAAATGATGTTTAGACATTAGAATGGAATAAATATTTAGAGTTAATTAAATAAATACAAGAGAAAATTGAAGTGGCAATGGAGCATGGAGACACATGGAGATTATGGGGCCCACACAAACTAGAATTTATGTGCCACATGGCATCCTCCTCTTGCAATTTTGAGTCCATGGGAAGCCTAATGTTTTATGATGAGTTAGAAGGATAATACACTTTGCCATATGCCTCATAAGTCGAATTGGGAAGGAAATGTAACATACTTGAGAGAGGAAGAGTAAAATGGGAGCTTCTTGGAAACTTGGGCTAGATTCCCTAACATCTATGACATCTATGACACGAATGATGAAGATGCTATGTCATTTATGGCATATTGCAAACCCGAAGGCTATCATCTGAACATTCTGACATGTTAGCTTGAAATACAACACCCTAGAGGGTGCTCATGTGAGTTGGGGAAGCTCAATGGGTTCCCACTTGATTTGGGGGAAGATGGAAGGCTAGGAAAGGGAGGACACATGGAAAATATTTAGCACACACCCTAATTTGAATTGGCTTGAGTTTTTGTATGGATTGGTAACCTTAGAAGGCTAAGGATGTTTATAAAATACAGGAATCAACCAAGAGAAGGTATTTTGATCATTTGATAAATTTTCATTTTTGAATTGAGAGAGCGAGTGGATGACTATTTTCTTTCCTTAGCCAATTTCGAGGGTGAAAGATTCTCATCCAAGTTGGTGTTTGGAGATGACATTCAGGTCTTTCATGGAGCTTTAATGGAGTTGTATTTGTAGGTGTAAGCTACCGAGAAGCTCATGGTTTCTTCTAGTGCAACCCATTCTCTCAACCATTTCTAGGTTTTCTTCCATATTCTTGCTCATGGAGGGATTGCGCTTTGGGTGAGATATTGTGCTCTTTGGGAAAGCTTCTCATGGTACATTTCTGATTATAATAAGCTTAAAATACTATGTTATTCATCTTTCTAAAGTTTCAGGTCGAAATACCCAATGGTTGTATGTGAAAGTGATTTTTTGTGAGCAAACAATGACCATTTCCCCACTATATTGTTATTTCTCTTTCTGTGAGCTATTGTACTCTTTGGGAGAGATTCACATGGTACATTTCTTATGGTAATAAGTTTATGTTTCTCTATTCTTCATTCTCAAGAAAGTCTCAGGTCTAAATATCAAAGGGTTGTATGTAAAAGTGACTATTAATGAGCAAACAATGACCATTTCCCCATTATATTGATGTATGCCATGGCAATGTTGATTATTTCGAATGGAAGAATGTCTCTCTGATATATTGGTAATGAATAGACTGTAATATATAAGTATTACAAGTTTCATGTTCAACACTTCAGCCTTTGAGATCAATTTACTCAGTTTAATTGCATTTGGAGAAGATTTGGTGCCATTTCCCCAATGGTCGAATTAGTGATTTTGTAGTTGTTTGGGAGAGGGTAATAAGAACCCGTATAAAATGAATAATTATGCATATGATACCTTCACAATTTTCATTAAACATCCTCTTCCTTTGTTCAGAAATTTTAGTGGGTTTGGGGGCATTTAAGAAGCCATCTGCAACATTTACGAAGGAGGAATTGGAACCCCAATTGCTAGTAAAGGCTCCTACTTTGACCAGACTATTAAACAAGTTTGAAGAAGTAATTCGAGGGTCATAAATCATCCCTAAACATAAGATTCAAGTATTAATATAATTCATACACTTTCTTAGAATATTTGGGAGCATTTGGGTCAGTTTGGAGACCTATATATCAAAACTAGTCAAAGGTCAAAATAGGAGAAAAAGTGAAAAATTGGTCATTTTAATAAAATTTCGAAAAAGGGACATTACAAGTGGTATCAAAGCATGGTCTTAACACATGTTCATTAAGACCATAAATTGAAGAAAAAATTATAGACATGTCTTGGCTTCACAATAGAACCACAATTCCCACTTTCCTTCCTCCCCGACCAACAATTACAAAAATTACAACCATATATATTGGACTATTTCTACAGGAGTATCGAAATTTGAGAGGGGATATTCATGAGTGGTATTATTTACAATAAAATATTGTCAATTATGGATTTAGGCACAAGAAGGAAAATGTGAATTCATTAAGGGACAATCAACAATCCACAAGTTTGGAGGAGCATGAAATGAGAAAAAATCATCCTATTTGTGAGAAGAGCCTAGATACACCATTAAAGGAAGAAACAGAGAACCATGAAGTGGAGCATCAATTACCTCAAGGTGATTGCAGAGAAGAACATAAAGAGGTAGGTGAAGACAATAACACAATCCTTACTAATGGGGATTGTTCCAATCAAAGATAATCTATTGATGGATCCTTGAACTATGAAGGAGAACCTATTGATGGGTTCTCACAACTCTATGTGGGTGACATAGACATCATATTTGAAAATGTTGTTGCAATCCTAATTTATCATAAGCATGAGGATGAATACCTTGTGAGATATAATTAAGAACCAATATCAACTTCCCCATCACCACTTGAGCTTCAAGAAGTTGATCAAATAAAGAAGAAAGAAGAAGAGGAGCTTCACTCCCATGAACCATCCTTCATTGAAGGGTCTTTGAAGATGAGTGAAATGGATATCCATGAGGCCCTTAGCATGCTCCATGACACTAAAGCATTGGTGTCAAATTCTTGTTGGAAAATTTCTTCATTGGAGGAGCCATCCTTCCTTGAAGACATGGAGAAGATTCAAAGAGCAATGTGCAACATTGAAGGTAATTTCATGTCTTTTCTTTTTGATATAAATAATTTGGTTGAGCTTAATGAATGTTTACATGAATAATACTTGAATAATAACGAGGATGTTCATAAGCTCAAAATTCAAAATGAGCAACTTCTTGAGAGGTTGCAAGATACTTGTTCTTCCTCCTTTGTTTCAGATTGTCATATGGTAGATTGCTTGGAGGAATCTCATGACATGAGGGATCATGCAAAACATGGAAAATTGCAGGTTTTTTATTTGTTTAAATATGATCTTGATGAGAGCCAAGTGACTAGTTTTGGTGGAAGAGGAACTTGAGTTGCCTCTTGAATATGGGTGCACACTTTTCAAAGAAGTGCATGATTCCACTACCTTGGAACTAAACCATGAGGAATTTTTTACATTTTTAAGGGAGGTGCATAATACTACCTCTATGAATCCTTCACACAATGAATTTTTTTCACTTTCTAATCATTTGGGTGAGTTTTTTATTTCTCTGACATCGTACACTTCCAAATTTTGTAGCATTCATCCTAATGACGTATGGGTGAAAAGGTTTTTTTTTATAGTGCCACATGAAGAGTATGGAATTTATATCTCTCCTTTTGATGATGACCTAATTAGAGAACCATATTATTTACATTTGTAGCAGCATCCTTTGTTACATTATGATTATACACATCTACATGGGTGCACCTATGATGTTCACCTTACTTACTTGGAGATTCATGATTTTCCTTGCTCCTTGCTTATTTTATTTGATGTTGGAGGAACTTCATCCCACACTTGGGTGAAGAGATATATGATTGAAGAAAATTATTATTGGAAGCAACATCCTATGTTATATCATGATGATATACATATTCATGGGTGTATTGACGAGACTTCCTTGATCCACTTGAAGTCTTCATGTTTTCTTTACTCCTTATTTGGTCCAGATTTTGGTCAAGGTTTTTCATTCACTTCTTGGATGAAAGAACATGTTATCACTCCAGGAGTCCTTCTAGGTTGTAGCTCGAAGAAGCCTCGTAACGTAACCATAATCTCAATATTTCATTCAATGGATCAAGTCAGATGACTAATTAGACCTCACTCACTCAAGACATGCATAAACTCAACCAACTAAACAATGCTTCTAACTATCACTATTCAGAGGGTTTGTAATAAAGGTGAATAAATGAAGAATTCTCAGTATGATGGAAGATTCATACATAAAACACTTACATATGAATGGCTAATCATAACAAGGAAATGATACTTGCAATTCAACTCATCAACAGAGAGATAATATGGAAGCTAGCTGGTATTAGGAAAAACTAATACTAATGAATAAAATATCCAAGTACACATATAGAACATAAAGAAGATGTAATCTAAACATACAATGGCAAAAGAGCTTGTATTAATTGACAAGAACATGAGAAGCTTGAGTACAAAAGGTGTCTAAGAGACTCTAAATTTGAACCCCCTTTACAATTATTCTCCAATAATATTAAATAAACTTTACAAATCAGTTTCAATATCCTCAAAAGATGGATCTTATAACCTCTTTTCCTATCTCAAATTCGAATTTGTGATGTGGCTAGAAAATGCAGAAATTTATGGAAATATGTTGCTCAACGATTGAACTATATATATCAACCAAAAACATATTTTGGAAACCTAAGAGAGGTTTTAGTAGATATATTATTTATGAGAAAAAACCTCTCTCATTTATTTGAGATTCATTTTCATTTTCCCGACATCTATATTTCAAAAACATGTGTCAAAAAGGGAAATTATGAGATCCAAAAAATAGGTCTCAAATATGGATTCGGTTCTCCAAATATGTGACACATGTATTAAAAGTGAGAGAGGTTATTGTTATTTGAAATGTTAGGAACAAAAAAATACTCCATGTTTGTAAAATTATTCTCCAGTCACTCAGAATCATCATTTGAAAATGCTGACTCATAATAGTAAAAACGCCATATTTCTGAAAACCAAGCCTCATCTTGCAGGGGACTTTTGACTGCCTTCCCAAGATCAAACGCAAATATGAAATTACAATTGGAAATATTAGGATGTATAGTTCTCAATTGACTATTTGAGCATGTAAAATACCTCTCCACGGTTGAGAAAATTAAGTTTTCCCAAGACATGTTGACAGTTTCCAAGCTTCTACACTTTCGATGGCTAAAATAGCCTTGAATTTCACGTTTTAGCTATTCGAAAGATCGTCTTTCAGTGGCTAATGAACAATTGAAATGTATGCCTAAGCCACTGAAACCTGAGTTTTTACTTTTTGAACGAAAAAACCAAATCAAATGTTTTTCAAATGTTATTATAGACTTAAGGCTCTTAAAAGTGAGCTTCAAAAAAAATTAGAAATGTATTTTTCAATGACTTCCTATCACCTAAAATAAAATAAATTTGACCAATTTATTTAAGGAGATAACATCTAGCTCCTACTCAGGGATGGAATCGTCCGTGTGAGGTTCCAAGAACCACAGTTACAATGCGTTTCATGTAAAAGAAAAATTCAAACCTTTCTTCTAGTGTTCCATTGGGCATGGATTCATTTGAGCTTTAGAATGGATCCCATGCAAACCTATAGCCTACATGTAGCCTGCTTATTCAACAGCCAATAACTAAAAAAAGGCCTAATTGCTCATAGAATGAGCTTATTTCTCTCCTAACTCCCATGCTAATCAACAGTACTGCCTCTTATCAAGTAAAAACATACTTCCAATGAAGCCATGTAGGAAAATAATTTACTGATATCCTCCTCAATCTTGACCCGAAAAATAAATGTAACAATAGCATGCAGAAATGTAGTTTGAAATGGTGACAAAACCAGCTATCATCTGACAAAAATATTTTGGCATTTATGCTACTTATAGATTCCAAAAATCAGCAATAGGGTCATAAATGTCATGAAGAAATACCTCTCCATGTTGTTGTTACAAGTCACTGAAATGTTGTTGTTGATTTCCTTCATTGATCTCAATATCGAATGTAGATTGATCAATACTTGCTGCTGATCTAGAAATGTCACATGCTGACCCATCAATTTGCTGATCTAAACTTTTTTGCTCTCCTTCACCTTTATTTCTGCTGCAATTTCTCTTTGTCTGCAAATCAAAACACTGAGGGTTGCCCTTACTATCCGCTGGATATTCAAATCTGTCACATGCTAATGTAAAGACTTGCTCATCATCTTTCGGGTTTTGAAAGGATATGATCTGATCTTCATGATAGCCTAAAACAATAGATGCATTTGGTACAATGGAAAAAGCATCTATAGTATGGTTATCATAAAGTGGCTTACCAATCTATTGATCATAATGAGAGGTATCTTCTGTTGTAGCAAAATATTTATGAAAGTTTGAATCTTTATTTAATAAATTGAATTCATGACAGCATTCGGGTTATAGAATATCAATTGGAAATTTTTCTTTACAAAACATATGAAAAGTAGCATGAAAATATGCCAAATAGCTGATACTAGCAATAGGAAGGGACCGGTACCAATCATGAACAATCCCCTCTAATGAATACCAAAACAATTTAATCTAAACATATTCATGCACAATTTGCAACCGATGAATGAAGTCATGAAAATCCAGCAAATGTTCAACTGGTACTTCCCAATATTATCCTTGAAATATGGCAATACTACGATCCCATTCATCTCTACTAGGCATTGGATTAGGGAAACTAACAATCTTTGAAAAATCACAAAAAGCATATCTCTTCACTAAGATTTTGTTCATGTCATACCAATGGAGTCACCAATATATTTATGGGTAATGGAGTCGCCACTGAATCCGTCCTTCATGGATTTGCTAGATAGATGACTACAACCAAGATAATGTCTAGACTTTGTCTATTATCAAAGCTGGATCTATGTTGTCTCCCAAGGAAGTTGAGCTTCAATCTCCTCTCCCCGACAATGGCACCAATTTGTTAACACTCCAGGAGTCCTTCTAGGTTGTAGCTCGAAGAAGCCTGGTAACTTAACTATAATCTATATATTTCATTCAATGGATCCAGTCAGATGACTAATTAGACCTCACTCACTCAAGACATGCATAAAATCAACCAAATAAACAAGGCTTATAACCATCACTATTCAGAGGGTTTGTAATAAAGGTGAATAAATGAAGAATTCTCACTATGCTGGCAGATTCATACATAAAGCACTTACATATGAATGGCTAATAATAACAAGGACATGATAATTGCAATTCAACTCCTCAACACAAAGATAGGATGAAAGATATCTGGTATTAGAAAAAAAGAATAATCAAGAAAAAATTATCCAAGTACATGTATAGAACAGAAAGAAGATGTAATCTGAACATATGATGGCAAAAGAGCTTGTATTAATTGACAAGAACATGGGAAGCTTGAGTACAAAAAGTGCCTAAGAGCCTCTAAAGTTCAACCCCCTTTATAATGATTCTTCAATAAGATTAAATAATATTTACAAATTAGTTTCAATATCCTCAAAAGATGGATCTGATAACCTCTTTTCCTATTTCAAATCCAAATTTGTGAGGTGGCTAGAAAATGCAGGAATTTTTGGAAATATGCTTCTCAAATATTGACCTATATCTCTCAAATAAAAATATATTGTGGAAAAATGAGAGAGGATGTTGTATAATGGATTGTTATGTGAAAAAACCTATCTCTGTTCTTTGAGATTCATTTTCATTTTCCTGACATCTGTATTTCAAAAATATGTTTCAAACATGGAAATTCTGAGACCCAAAAATTAGGTCTCAGAGATGGATTAAATTCTCCAAATATGTGACACCTGTAGAAAACATAAGAGAGGCCCATTTTTCCTTGACATGTTAGGAACAAAAAACTCCTCCCAGTTTACAAAATGATTCTCCAGTCGCTCAGAACCATCATTTGAAAAGGATGACTCAGCATAGTAAACATGCCATATTTCTGAAAACACAGCCTCATCTTGTAGGGGGATTTTGACTTCCTTCACAAGCTCAAAATGAAGATATGAAAGTACCATTGGAAATATTAGGATGTCTAGTTGTCAATAAACTATTTGAGCATGTAAAAAGGCCTCTCCACAACTGAGAAAATTGATTTTTCCCAAGACACGTTGAACGTTTTCAAGGTTCTGCGCTTTCGATGGCTAAAATAGCCCCGGTTTTCATGTTTTAGCTACCAAAAGCTCTGCTTTTGGTGGCTAATGAATAGTTGAAATGTCTGCCCAAGCCATCGAAACCTGATTTTTTACTTTTTAAAGGAAAAAACCAAATCAAATTTTTTTCAAACTTTATTATAGACTTAAGGCTCTTAAAAGTGAGCTTAAAAAAATTAGAAATGGATTTTTCAATGACTTCCTATCACCTAAAATAAAATAAATTTGACCAATTTATTTAAGGAGATAACATATGGCTCCTACTTGGGGATGGAATCCTCCCTATGAGTTTCCAAGAACCACAGATACAATGCCTTTCATGTAAAACAAAAATTCAAACCTATCTTCTAGTGTCCATTGGGCATGGAGTCATTTGAACTTTAGAACTGATCCCCTACAAACCTATAGCCTGCATGTAGCATGCCTGTAGGTTGCTTATTCAACAACCAATAACTGCAAAAAAGTCTACTTGCTCATAGAATGAGCTTATTTCTCTGCTAACTCCTATGCTAATCAACTGTATTTCCTCTTATCAAGTAAAAGCATACTTCTAATGAAGCCATGTAAGAAAATGATTTACTGATATCCTCCTTGATCTTGACCCGAAAAATAAATGAAATAGCATGCAGAAATGTAGTTTGGAAGGGTGACAGAACTAGCTATCATCTGACAAAAATATTTTGGCATTTATGCTGCTTATAGATTCCAAATAATCGATAATAGGGTCGTAAATGTCACAAAGAAATACCTATCCATTCTATTGTTCCAAATGACTGAAATGCTGATGTTGATTTACTTCATTGATCTCAATATCTAATGTAGATTGCTCAATACTTGTTGATCCAGAAATGTCACATGCTGACCCATTAATCTGCTGATCTAAACATTTTTGCTCTCCTTCACCTTTATGTATGCTGCAATTTCTCTTTGTCTACAAATAAAAAACCTGAGGGATTCCCTTACTATCTACTGCATATTCAAATATGTCACATGCTAATGTAACGACCTGCTCATCATCTTTCGAGTTTGAAAAGGATATGATCTGATCTTTATGATAGCCTAAAACAATAGATGCATTTGGTACAACATCAAAAGAATCTATAGTATGGTTATCATAATGTGGATTACCAATCCCTTGATCATAATGAGAGGTATCTTCTGCTGTAGCAAAATCTTCATGAATGTTTGAATCTTTATTTAATAAATTGAATTCATGACAGCATTTGGGATATAGAAGATCAACTAGAAATTTGTCTTTATAAAACATATGAAAAGGAGCATGAAAATCTATCAAAGAGCTGATACTAGCAATAGGAAGGGACCGGTACCAATCACGAGCAATCCCCTCTAATGAATACCAAAATAGTATAATATGAACATCTTCATGCACAATTTTCAACCAATGAATGAAGTCATGAAAATCCAGCAAATTTTCAGCTCATACTTCACAATCTTCTCCTCAAAATCTAGGAATAATATGATCTAATTCATCTTTACTAGGCACTAGATTAGGGAAACCAACAATATTTGAAAAATCATGAAAAACATACCACTTCGCTAAGATTTTGTTCATGTCATACCAATTGAGTCGCAAGCATATTTATGGGTAATGGAGTCACCAGATAGATGATTACAACCAAGATAATGTCCAGAATTTGTCTATCATCAAAGCTGGATCTATATCATCTCCCAAGGAAGATAAGCTTCAATCTCTTCTCCCGGGTAATGGCACCAATTTGTTAGCACTCCAGAAGTCCTTCTAGGTTGTAGCTTGAAGAAGCTTGGCAAGTTAACTATAATCTCAATATTTCATTCAATGGATCGAGTCAGATGACTAATTAGACCTCACTCACTCAAGACGTGCATAAACTCAACCAAATAAACAAGGATTCTAACTATCACTATTCAGAGTGTTTGTAATAAAGGTGAATAAATGAAGAATTCTCACTATGCTCATAGATTCATACATAAAGCACTTACATATGAGTGGCTAATCATAACAAGGAAATGATACTTGGAATTCAACTCATCAACACAGATATAGGATGACAACTATCTAGTATTAAACAAAAATAATAATCATGAATAAAATATCCAATTACACATAAAGAATAGAAAGAAGATGTAATATAAACATATAAGGGCAAAAGAGCTTGTATTAATTGACAAGAACATGAGAAGCTTGAGTACAAAAAGTTTCTAAGCACCTCTAAATGCGAACCCCCTTTACAATGATTCTTTAATAATATTAAATAATATTTACAAATCATTTTCAATATCCTCAAAAGATGGATCTGATAACCTCTTTTCCTATCTCAAATCCGAATTTGTGAGGTGGATGGAAAATGCAGAAATTTCTAGAAATATGCTGCTCATATATTAACCTATATCTCTCACATACAAATAGATTTTGAAAAACGGAGGGAGGTTTGTTTATATATTTTTATCATAAGAAAAAACCTCTCTCAGTTATTTGAGATTCATTTTCATTTTCCTGACATCTGTATTTCAAAAACATGTTCCAAACAAGGAAATTCTGAGATCCAAAAATTAGGTCTCAGAGATGGATTTGATTCTACCAATATGTGATACCAGTAGAAACCCTGAGAAAGGTTATTGTTATTTCACAAGTTATAAAAAAAACCTCCTCCCCTTTTACAAAATTATTCTCCCGTCGCTTAGAATCATCATTTGAAAATGATGACTCAACATAGTAAAAACGCCATATTTCTGAAAACGCAACCTCATCTTGTAGGGGAATTTTGACTGCCTTCCCTAGCTCCAAATGCATATCTGAAAGTACTTTTGGAAAGAATGGGATGTCTAGGTTTCATTAGACTATTTGAACATGTAAAATGGGCTCTCCCTAGCTAATAAAATTGATTTTTCCCAAGACATGGTGACCGTTTCCAAGCTTCTGCGTTTTCGGTGGCTAAAATAACCCTCAATTTCGCATTTTAGCTACCGAAAGATATACTTTCCGTGTCTAATGAATAATTGAAATGTACACCTAAGCCATCGAAACCTGGTTTTTTAATTTTTTAAGGAAAAAAAAAAATCAAATGTTTTGCAAACTTTATTACAGACTTAAGGTTCTTAAAAGTGAGCTTAAAAAAAATTTAGAAATGTATTTTTCAATGAATTCCGACCACCTAAAATAAAACAAATTTGACCAATTTATTTAAGGAGATAAAATATGGCTCCTACACTTGGATGGAATCCTCCCTTTGAGGTTCCAAGAACCACAGATACAATGTCACATGCCCCAATTTGCAAAACATTTTATGTTTTAAGGAATATTGTGTTATATTTTATTATAAAGTTTGTAATTAATGACCAAGTGGGGTCAAGGATAATTGAATTTAATTGTTGAATATTTTATTAATAAATAAATGAAAGATGAGAGAATAGCTTAGGGAAGCTGTTAAATGAGTGTTTTACTGGTCACTTGGTGGAGAAGGATGGGTGGAGAGCAGATGTACACTTGGCAACATCCTCAAACTACTTCTAGTTGTTGTAGGAGGCAAATTCCCTATTTTTGTGGTCATGTTCCCAAAGAAAGTGGAACAAGAGCAGGTGGCTCATTAAGTGAAAACTGACCCAAAATACCTAGGCATTCTAAACTACATCTCTCACCCAGTACTTCTACCAGGTGGACCAAGAGACAAGCTCGAGGGTCCTGATATTTGCAGTCCAACTTTTCTCCAGGAGTTGGTTGGGAGAAACATGTTCCTTAAGCTGTTGTCAGCTCATCTATATTTCCAGGTTCTACTTGATATATTTAGCTTTCTAAATGTTTATTATTATCTGGAAAGTTTAAGTTTAAGCAATGTTATGATATGCTTCTGGATTTTGCAGGAGGCAACTTCCCTATTTTTGTGGTCATGTTCCCAAAGAAAGTGGAACAAGAGCAGGTGGCTCATTAAGTGAAAATTGACCCAAAAGACCTAGGCATGCTAATAAAACATCCCATTGAAGACAACTGAGGCTGCTCATTCTCGACTTGTGAACATTTTGAGTGAATGAAGTGCATAAGAAAATTCGATGGAGGGGACTAGCTGAAGTATGTTCTGAGTGGAAAAGTGTTGAAGACCTGAACTAGTGCAACTATTCTAAGCTAAGTTCATACTACTGCATGCAGAACTGATTGACTTCTGAACACTCAGTAGAGTTGTAGAGGATTACTAAACTACATCTCTCACCCAGTACTTCTACCAGGTGGACCAAGAGACAAGCTCGAGGGTCCTGATATTTGCAGTCCAACTTTTCTCCAGGAGTTGGTTGGGAGAAACATGTTCCTTAAGCTGTTGTCAGCTCATCTATATTTCCAGGTTCTACTTGATATATTTAGCTTTCTAAATGTTTATTATTATCTGGAAAGTTTAAGTTTAAGCAATGTTATGATATGCTTCTGGCTTTTGCAGGAGGCAACTTCCCTATTTTTGTGGTCATGTTCCCAAAGAAAGTGGAACACGAGCAGGTGGCTCATTAAGTGAAAATTGACCCAAAAGACCTAGGCATGCTAATAAAACATCCCATTGAAGACAACTGAGGCTGCTCATTCTCGACTTGTGAACATTTTGAGTGAATGAAGTGCATAAGAAAATTCGATGGAGGGGACTAGCTGAAGTATGTTCTGAGTGGAAAAGTGTTGAAGACCTGAACTAGTGCAACTATTCTAAGCTAAGTTCATACTACTGCATGCAGAACTGATTGACTTCTGAACACTCAGTAGAGTTGTAGAGGATTACTAAACTACATCTCTCACCCAGTACTTCTACTAGGTGGACCAAGAGACAAGCTCGGGGGTCCTGAGATTTGCAATCCAACTTTTCTCCAGGAGTTGGTTGGGAGAAACATGTTCCTTAAGCTGTTGTCACCTCATCTATATTTCTAGGTTCTACTTGATATATTTATCTTTCTAAATTTTTATTATTACCTAGAAATTTTAAGTTTAAGCAATGTTATGATATGCTTATGCTTTGTTACTGTTAGGGTTAGTTAAAATAAATATTTGTACTATGAAAAGATAGTTAAGTTCTGAACTAGATAGATTAGGGTAAATGATTAGAAGAATTTCTAGGTACAGTAGGTTAGATTAATTTCAGATAAAGAATTGAATGAAGCATGCATGAATGAGAATTACTATCTTCTACAGGTTCATATGTGTGATTTGTATGTATGTTGTCCTTTTTATTTTAGATGTCTTTATTTAGTCAAAGTACTTGAATAATATAAACATAAATTTTTAGGAAAGATCGAAAAGTATAGGTTTACTTAGCCTATGTAATTGTTTACATAGTAGATAGATTATTATTATAAGTCTATTATTATAATAATTAATAGTTATTATAAAACAAAAATTAAATAACTAATATTAGATCTTTGAGAAAAAGTAAACAAGGCTAGATAATTACCGTAATAAATTCATCTAAGTAAAATATCAACTAGGATAACCTTAAAATGAAATACTAACTATGTACTTAAACTAAGAAAAATTAGGGTTTTATAAATAAAACCTAATTAAAAGAAACTGTAAATTTAAAATAACATTACCACCTCTTTCACTAACGTAGGGGTTAATTTTTAATGCATAAAACAAAATAAATATTACATACTGTGTTTATATAACCACAAGCATCAATTAAATGAATACATGAAAATTAATACATCCTCCCCAAGGAACAATATTAAAAACTCTTTGGATAATTATACAGATCATGTAAATAAAAACCCATCAATATATTTCCAACTAGGAAACATTAAAGATACATGAGGTATTATTCACTTCTTGTTCTTTTAACCATTACTGATAGCAATTCAAATTATGATCTAAAAACCTACTGTCTGAACCCTTAGTTACAATTATACACATGAACAAAATAAATATCAATTTACTTAAAAACAACCTTTTTAGGTTAATTTCAACAAGAATAAACGAAAATAATGAAACATTACGAGTTTTNTTCCTTCTTCGTTTTAAAAATCACAATATATATATATATATATATATATATATATTATCAAAACACAAGTATAAACAATAAGCTTCGAGCTTATTAAAAGAAAATCTAAACAGTATCTAAAACAAAAAAACCAGTATACTGAAACATATCAGTTACAACCCTATGGCCCTTTACCAATAGAGTCACGTCTTATAAGATGGTATTAAAATAACAAAATTGTAAAAAAACTAGACCCAAATTTCATTCCTCAAGTCTCAGTTATGAAAGCTCTAAGTCCCTAATGCGAAACAACCACAAGGGATTCATTTAAACTTAACCACATATCAAAGTATTGGCCACATGGAATTCCAAAATTTTTACAACACAGTGTATCCATGGCTGAGCCAAAAAACCTGAAACCTAAGGAACTGAACCAACTCAAAATAAACTTCATACACCACTATAGGAGGAACCTCAGTGAAACCGAGGATGACCAGAAGAAGCATCAACGTGGAGCCCCATCTTTTGGTAACTGTCAACCCAAGCATTTCAGACTGAATCCTACAAAAATGTTGAAACACAATAAAAAAAATACTAAACCACTGTTAATAACAAAAGTATTAAACTGAAACAGTGCAATAATGATCTTAAATGGAAAAAAAATTACATACCTGGTTCTATTTCTCTTTGTCCTTACAGTGAGAGACGTTCCAATCAAAACCTAGCCACCATTTTAGAGAACGACGGGCTTCAAAGAAACACTGATAGAAGGAAACACAGCTCACAGAGTTCAAGTCTGAAATCCAAATCCGTGACGGGGCAGAGTCAAATGCCACCCAGAAGCTGGGCAGTGAGAAATAGTAATCTCTTCATACAACAAGACCACACTACAACAAAACTCACAGCCATGCACACACTATCAAATTTCTCTTGTGCAAGGATGGAAGCTTTTTACAGTGTCAAGACAACGAATGAATTGGAAATTGCAGAGCTAGGTAACGATGATGGAGGGTTCTTCCACAACACAAAAGATAGTGTACAAATGCACCTCTTTAAATAGAAGCAGAAACGACTAAAGGTAGGGTAGCTTAAGCAATGGAGTGATAGTAAGACGATGCAGCCATGAGCTACGACCCTCACTCATAGAATGGAAAACAAATGAGGTAAAATGAAAATTAGTGTTTTAGGACAGCCTTATATTGTTTCCAAGGTCAACTAAAAAGCTATCCAATGATTATCAACCACGTGTCCTCAGTTTTATTTTCAAGTTGTGGGTTTTTTTATATAGTTCGAATACCTCTTGGAATAAGATTGCAAACATTAACAAATGGTAATAGGACTTGGGTTATAACATTATTTCCTTTACATATAACATCAATATAAATTTTTAACCCTAATGAGCATCATAAGAAGCTAAGAACTATATCTAGGTGGTTTGTCGAAGTTCTTAAACCTTTGGAAAGACCATGCTTATGCTAGAGTTATATTTTTTTATCAACCATAGTCTTAAGCAAGAAGTGAGGTAAGTAAAACATTAACCTGGGAAGAGTTTTTAAAACATTACACTAAAATGAGTTTTGGACTTGGAAAAAGAACTCATAAAAACCTTACTCCGATATGTATGTGATTTTTGCAAACATAGTAAGATTTATAGTTTGTTATAATAGTCTAGATATTAGAACTTAGACTTGATTACCCCCTTGTGAAATGGGAAACTTACAAAGGATAAGATGGATAATGTTATTAAAGAAAATAATTCCTCCTTCCTTACATAAAAAGTAATAACACTATAATATGAAGAAAAAAAATTGTATTAGTGCATCTCTAATTGTTAAAGCATTAGTATAGTTAAAAAACTATCTTGTGCACTAAGTAGTAGTTCTATGTGCGTCCTTCAGTCAATATAGTTAATGTTTCTTGTTGTAATCTCACAGATCACATAAAGTTACCAATAATACATACTAAAACATAACTATAAATTAGAAACAAGAGATAAGAACAGATAGGATAACAGATTATATTAATGCCATGAGTTCATACAAGGCAGACAAGTGAACTGAGTTCTTGCTTGGCTCAACAACCTAATATATACAATTTACAAACAGTTACAAAATAACTACCTGTTGGTTTGGTGAACCGACACAACTGTTAGTTAGTCGACCTAATCTTTCTAGTTAGTTGGTCGACCGACTTAGTCGGTTGATCGACTAAGTCGGCCCATCGATTTAGTCGGCTGATCGACTAAGTCGGTCTTCATTCAAGTCGACTTCGTCGACTTGCTCCTTCTACATCTCCCCCACGAACAAAACATTTATTCGTCCCGAAGAAACAGGGAGGTACAAAAATTGAAATTTTGTTGAACCATTGGACCATGCTATTGTTGTGGACTGTGCAGACGGATCGTTGGTCTCTTCTGGATGCAGACTTCAACAATGGCTAGAGCTATGATGGCAAGGTGATGCTGAAAATATGTCCAACTTTGTAAATATTTTTGGATGTCGATCGTTAATGTTGTTAAACTTGATAGGACTGACATCTTTTGTGAAATGGGGACTTCTGCGATTTTCTCCATATTGGGGCCTAAAGCTTGGTTCTACTCTTCTGCTGCGTCGATGAGTAATTTCATCTGGGGGCAGATGACATCGACCTTTTCTAGGTTTGGAAGAGCCTGTTGCACCCACTGATGAGCTGCTCATTCCAGCTGCTGCAGCTTGTTGGTCTCCAGCACAATCTGTTCCTCTATGGTCTGTCTGAGTGCTGCTTCCGTCGTTTTCCTGCCCTCCAAAGCATGAATGCCTTGTCACGTCTTCCTTGTCTGCTGATAGACCTACCCATAATGAGTAGGTCAGTTGCATAAGACTTCTTCTATGACGACAGATTCCTCCATGTGGTCCTGCAACAATTTGTAGGCCTCGGAGAAGGCAGTGTGCTGTGCTAGTAGTAGTCGAGCAGTTTCTTCCTTCTGTTCTTCCTTGGTTTCTTGCAGACGAGCCTAGACGATCGATACCATGGTCTCGAAAAGCTGATAGGATCTTTCCAACGGTTGATCTGTCTCAACTTCAATAGGTCTTGGTATCACAGACTGAGTTAGAGCCCTGCATTTGCCGAGAAACTCGACCTGCTCTGCATTTTTGTCGATGAGCTCTTTGGTTTTTCGTGCCGTCCTTGTCTTTGCTTCTTTGGCCAATGTCTTGAGGATTTGGTTGACTTCTGTGTCGGTCAATGAACTTGCATCCTTTAAGGCGATCCAAAGTTTGGACGTCCGTGGATGATGTTCTTTCTTCTTCTTTTGTGTGTCTGTCACTTTCTCCTATGTACCTGCAGCGGTTGAGGGTAGGTCTATGGTTGGCGGTATGGAAGTCAAGGGTTTATCTGATTGGGGGGGTGGTATGACCACTTCTGGCTATGAAGATGTAGGTGGTCATGGTAGGTCTGGCTGTGAGTCCGGTGGTGGTGGTGGTGGCGGTGGGGTGGGGGAATGAACAGGGGTAGATGGGTTGGTTGAAGTGTGTTGTGGGATTCCGTCGAAAGAGATACCTACTTCCAAAGGTGTAGTGGGTAGGTCATCCTGGGTGTCAGGGTTGATTGGCTCTGTGATAGACTGTGATGCTCCAATTACATCGCCTTGTTGGTTTCGGGTGAATGTTGTCATAATGTTTGCATAGGGATTTTTGCTTGCATAGAGAGGAGCTGTTGTTTGTATTTTGTGGGCCGACTGAAATAGTGCAGGCAGCGTCACAAAGAAAGCTTTAAGCTCAGCATTCTGGTCGACCTTGGCTTTGACTGTCTCCAGGATTTCTCTTTGATAAACGTTGTGGGGAATGACCGACTGTTGTACTAATGATTGCTCCTCGACTACGGGTGTCGGGGATGGGGGTGGAGGGGTCGACACAAGGTCGACAACATTTTCAGGCATCGGTGCCATTTTTTCTCTCTTTGGTCGGCCCTCCGGAGCTCCTGCTTCTAGATACCGTTGAAACTGAGTTTCAACTGATACTTTATTTGCAGCAGCATCCTCGACAATGTCGATGGCCATGGCTACTAGCTCCTCCTCATCGTCGGACGAGTCAGCAAGAAGAAGCTTGCACTTACCCTTACCTTGTTGTAGTTTTTGGGCCTTGATTCTCTTTCTGGCGACAGCTATCTCCTTGGCCAGCTTCTTAATGATGCTTTTGGATAAAGCATATTCTGGGTCGGCATCCTCGACTTCACTTGTCGGTATTTGAATTGGGTTGACAGTTGCTGTAGCCGGAGCGGTTGTTTGTTGCTGTGGTTGTACTATTGGTTGTTGTTGTTCTGTCGGCTATGGGTCGACTACCTTTACAGTCGGAGGTTTGACAGTGATGTGTACCTGAATAGTGGGCTCGGCCGGGGTGTCCTCCGACACAAATGCACTAATGTAGAGGTTGAGCTCGTAGTCTTCCTCTTTTTCCTGGTCAGTAAGTGGCTCTGTGATGGAGAAGTCGACCTATTTGGCATCCTTGGGTATTTGTATTTTTTTTCAAGCATGTCGGGTCAACTCCTAGAAAATTTGAATGACCATCGGATAGTAGTCGAGGTCCTGGGCTTTGGGGTACTGACCTTGCATGTACTAGACTGACATATGGTCAAGCTCTAATTGTATATGGGAGTCTACAGGGAGGTTTCGTCGGATGTTCTAGGGCACCCTCCACCTCGTCATGCGAACCTTCAACTACTGAAACCAATTTTCCAAGAAGACTTTCCCCTGTCCCAGCTCATGCAAGGCTCCTTTTTGTGAGAAGGGTTTAAATAGGTTCATCTCGAACTTGGTCAGCTCCTGGAATACTGGACTGCCTTCTAGACAGATATGATACATGACAATCCAGAGAATAAGAGAGGGGAACTTGATTATACCTCCCATCTCTTGGCATCTTTCACAGATGGTTTTGACCATGTCGGCAATATAGTCTCCCCATCGGTAGATCCGACCGTCGGTTGCAATTATGTCAACAGCCTCCATCATATCCAGTTTGAGGTCGCTGCCTCGACCGGATAATGTAAGGGTGATTGCAATGATTTTAGCCACAATTTGTGGCATCCGTGTCGTAATCTGTCCAATCATCAACCCCTTGGAATTCTTTCCTGATGGCGAGCCTGTAAGCTCTTGGACTAACCCTTCTTTAATCCCAATTGGTATAGGGCTGCCTTGGTTGGACAGACCAATAAGTCGTGAGATAACATCCTTGGTAATGTCGATCGGCCTGTCGAAGTAGAATCGACCATTGTGGTAACGACTGATAATGAATTTGACTGCTGCTTCTTTCATCCCACCAAAGCTTTCCATCAGTGGTGCGTTAGGGTAGTTGAAGATGGTGCTCTTCTAGATTTTCTCAGCGGCCTGGGTCATCTTGTTGTCGACATAGGCCCATTCTTTTATTTCTGTCTAGAGTTTCTACCATTGGTCGTCTTGGACTTTAGTGTTTTTGATGTTCTTTAATCGGCGGACCAAGGGTGTGTCCTCTGCCTACAGCTCTCTTGCCTTAGTCCCTGCTCGGGTCAGTTTGGGTGCCATTGTGTTGGGTTGGTCGAAGGTGTTATAGGGTTCTTGGTCTTTAGTCGACTAAGGTGGCGGGTGCTCTGTGGGTAAATGGTGTGGTGGATGAACCTTCGACTGTCTTGTATTTATAGGCGCGGGTGTTTTTGCGTGCGGGGATGGACGTATTAATGGCAGATTGGACAGTCCGACTGTAATACTCGAATGGGATGTAATGGTGGAATATGTGCGGCGCTCAAGGCCATCAATGCGTGATGGGACTCTTGAGGTCGTCGGTCAGTGTCGGTGGTGAAAATGGTCGGCCAGACTAGTCGATGAGGATGGTCGAGGATGATGATGTCGGTTATTGAAGTAGTGAGTTGCTATCATGTTTGTTGGGTTTGATTGTATTGTTTTGTTTTTGGACATTTTAGCTGTTGATGGGTTTCAGTTGGCAGTTAAGGTTGTTATTTGATTTTGTTTTTTTGTTTTTTTTGTTAGTGTCTGTAATGTTTGATTCAGGCTCCATTAACGAGCTTCTGAAATCCTAGGCCCTGTAATGTTTTTAGTCGTACTGAGCCATTGGGATGTATTTGTTCGACAACGTACGATCCCATCCATTCTGTGTGCAATTTCTTGGGTTTTCCTTTGACTCGACTATTATAAAGTAAAGCAAGGTCACCGACCGATAGGTTTTTGTTCTTGATGTTGCGGTCGTGCCATGCTTTCTATTGTTGTTTGTGAATTTCCTGGTGTTGGATAGCCATGATTCTATGTTCTTCTAGCTTATTGGTAACCTTATGTGATCATGGAATAATTTGTCGATGGCTACTCCTTTTTCAATAATTTCAGTTTGAAGTCGTTGTCCGACTAGGAAAGCTAAATGTTGGGCCCGACCATTTATCCCGCATAGACACAGGGGAGGAACCGACTGGAGTCAATGACAACTTTCCGGATGCACATCTATTCTGCATAGAAGCAATCCCCGAAGAACTAGAAGAAAAAGCTCAGATCCTAGAGACAGGTTAGGCACCAGAAGGTCTGAACACCAAGAAAAAACAAATCTTAGCTATGAAGGCTGCACCCTATAGCCTCATTAATGGATTTTTGTACAAAATGGGGTTAGACGACATTGTCAAGAGGTGTGTACTTGACCATGAATGATACCAAATCATGCATGAAGCACACTATGGACCAGCATGAGGACAGTTTCAAGCAGATACAACTACAAGAAAAATACAACAGTCAGGATTATGGTGCCCGACAATCCACAAAGATTACAAAAACTTCGTTAGTCGATGTGACAGATGTCAATGACTTGGTCGACCTCTCCCAAGCACAGAAATTCGCTTGATATCTATAAACCCTAGTCTCACATTTGAAATCTGGGCCATAGACTTCATAGGACCGTTTCCTATCCCAGCCAAATGATCAGGTGTAAGATATATTATCACGGCAGTGGAATATGTCACTAAATGGGTAGAATCCGAACCCGTCGATACATGTTCTAGTGAGGTAGCCACTAAGTTTATCTACGAAAACATTATCACTAGATTCGGACCCCCACTCACATTGATCAACAACCAAGGATCACACTTTATCAACAAAACCGTCAAAAATTTGACCAACAAGTTTCACATCGACCATCGACGAAGCACCGCATATCACTCTCAGTCTAACGGCACGATTGAAGCTTTCAACAAAACATTGACAAAAGGGTTAAAAAAAATATGCAGTACCGACAAAGACGACTGGGATGAGAAAATCCCTGTGGTCCTCTGGGCATATAGGACAGCATATAAACGGTCGACCGATCAAACCCCTTTTCAACTAGTTTACGGGCAAGAAGCAGTCGTCCCCCTACATTTCCGATAGCAGACACCTATTATCGCACAACTACTACATGTCAATGTCGAATAGGCAAGAAAGGACCGACTATTCCAACTCAGTAAGCTAGAAGAACATAGACTCATGGCTATCCAACACGAGGAAATTCACAAACAACAATAGAAAGCATGGCACAACCGTAACATCAAGAACAAAAACCTGTCGGTCGGCGACCTTGCTTTACTTTATAATAGTCGAGTCAAAGGAAAACCCAAGAAATTGCACACATAATGGATGGGACCGTACGTTGTCGAAGAAATACATCCCAATGGCTCAGTACGACTAAAAACATTACAGGGCCTAGTATTTCTGAAGCTCGTTAATGGAGCCCGACTCAAATGTTACAGACACTATAAAAAATAAAAATAAAAAAAATAACGGCCTTAATTGCCAACCAAAACCCATAAATAGATAAAAATATCCAAAAACAAAACAATACAATCAAACCCAACAAACATGACAGCTAATCACTACTTCGATAACCGACATCATCATCCTTGACCATCCTCATCGACCAGTCCGATCGACCATTTTCACCACCGACACCGACCAACGACCTCAAGAGTCCCATCATGCATTGATGGCCTCGAGCGCCACACATATTCCACCATTACGTCCCATTCGAGTATTACAGCCGGACTATCCAGTCTGCCATTAATACATCCATCCCTGCACGCAAAACCACCCATGCCTATAAATACAACACAGTCGAAGGTTTATCCACCACACCATTTACCCACAGACCACCCACCACCTCAGTCGACTAAAGACCAAGAACCCTGTAACACCTTTGGCCAACCTGAAACAATGGCACCTAAACTGACCCGAGCAGCGACTAAGGAAAGAGATGCAGGCAGAGGACACACCCTTGGTCTGTCGATTAAAGAACATAAAAAACGCTAAAGTCCAAGACGGCCAATGGCAGAAACTATGGATATAAATCCAAGAATGGGCCTATGTCGACAACAAGATGAACCAGGTGGCTGAGAAAATCCAGAAGAGCACCATGTTCAACTACCCTAACGCACCACTGATGGAAATCTTTGGTGGGATGAAAGAAGCAGCGGTCAAATTCATTATCAGCCATTACCACAATGGCTGATTCTACTTCGACAGGCCGATCGACATTACCAGGGATGTTATCTCATGACTTACTGGTCTATCCAACCAAGGCAACCCTGTACCAATTGGGATTAAAGAAGGGTTAGTCTAAGAGCTTACGGGCTCGCCGTCGGGAAATAATTCCAAGGGGTTGATGATTGGAAAAATTATGACACGGATGCCACAAATTGTGGCTAAAATCATTGCAATGAACCTTACATTAGCCGGTCGAGGCAGCGACCTCAAACTGGAGATGCTGGAGGCTGTTGACACAAGTGCAATCGACAGTCGGATCTACCGATGGGGAGACTATTTTTCTGACATGATCAAAACCATCTGTGAAAGATGCCAAGAGACATGAGGTATAATCAAATTCCCCTCTCTTATTCTCTGGATTGTCATGTATCATATCTGTCCAGAAGGCAGTCCAGTATTCCAGTAGCCGACCAAGTTCGAGATGAACCGATTTAAACCCTTCTCACAAAAAGGAACCCTGGATGAGCTAGGATAGGGGAAAGTCTTCTTAGAAAACTGGTTTCAGTAGTTGAAGGTTCGCACGATGAGGTGGAGGGTTCCCCAGAACATCTGATGAAACCTCTCTGCGGACTCCCATATACAGTTAGATCTTGACCATACGTCGGTCTGGTACATGCAAGGTCAGGACCCCAAAGCCCAGGACCTCGACTACTATCCAACGGTCGATCAGATTTTCCAGGAGTTGACCCGACAGGCTCGGACAAGAATACAAATACCCGAGGCTGCCAAACAGGTCGACTTCTCCATCATAGAGCCACTTACTGACCAGGAAAAAGAGGAAGAATATGAGCTCAACCTCTACATCAGCGCATTTGTGTCGGAGGACACCCCGATCGAGCCCACTAGTCGGGTACACATCACTGTCAAACCTCCGACTACAAAGGTATTCGACCCATAGTTGACAGAACAACAACAACCAACAGTACAACCACAACAACAAACAACCCCTCCGGCTCCATCAACTGTCGACCCAATTCAAATACCGACAGGTGAAGTCGAGGACGCCGACCCGGAATATGCTTTATCCAAAAGCATCATTAAGAAGCTAGCCAAGGAGATAGCTGTCACCAGGAAGAGAATCAAGGCCCAAAAAATACAACAAGGCAAGGGTAAGCACAAGCTTCTTCTTGCTGACTCATCCAACGATGAGGAGGAGCTAGTAGTTGCGGCCGTCGACATTGTCGAGGATGCCGCTGTAAATAAAGTATCAGTTGAGACTTAGTTTCAATGATATCTGGAAGCAGGAGCTCCGGAGGGTCGACCAAAGAGAGCAAAAATTACACCGACGCCTGAAAATGTTGTCGACCATGTGTCTACCCCTCCACCCCTATCCCCGACACCCATAGTCGAGGAGCAAGCATTAGTACAATAGTCGGTTAGTCCCCACAACGTATATCAAAGAGAAATCCCAGAGATAGTCAAAGCCAAGGTCAGCCAGGATGCTGAGCTTAAAGCTTTCTTCGTGACGTTACCTGCACTATTTTAGTTGGCCCACAAAATACAAACAACAGCTCCCCTCTATGCAAGCAAAAATCCCTATGCAAACATTACGACAACATTCACCCAAAACCAACAAGGCGACGTAATTGGAGCATCACAGTCTGTCACGGAGCCAATCAACTCTGACACCTAGGATGACCTACCCACTACACCTTCGGAAGCAGGTATCTCTTCTGACGGAAGCCCACAACACACTTCATCCAACCCATCTACCCCTGTTCATTCCCCCACTCCACCGCCACCACCACTACCACCCCCTCCACCACCACCGAACTCACAGCCAGACCTGCCATGACCACCTACATCTTCAGAGCCGAAAGTGGTCATACCACCCCCCAATCAGATAAACCCTCAACTTCCATACTTCCAACCACAGACCTACCCTCAACCGCTGCAGGTACACAGGAGAAAGTGACAGACACACAAAAGAAGAAGAAAGAACATCATTTACGTACGTCCAGACTTCGGATCGTCTTAAAGGATGCAAGTTCATTGACCGACATAGAAGTCGGACAACTCCTCAAGACATTGGCCAAATAAGCAAAGACAAGGACAGCATGAAAAACCAAAGAGCTCATCGACAAAAATGCAAAATAGGTCGAGTTTCTCGGCAAATGCAAGGCTCTAACTCAGTCTGTGATACCAGGACCTATTGAAGTCGACACAGATCGACCGTTGGAAAGAGCCTATCAGCTTTTCAAGACCATGGTATCGACCGTCCAAGCTCGTCTGCAAGAAACCAAGGAAGAACAGAAGGAAGAAACTGCCCGACTACTACTAGCACAACACACTGCCTTCTCCGAGGCCTACAAAGTGCTGCAGGACCACATGGAAGAATCTGTCATCACAGAAGAAGTCTTACGCGACTGGCCTACTCATTATGGGTAGGTCTATCAGCAGACAAGGAAGATGCGACAAGGCATTCAGGCTTTGGAGGGAAGGAAAACGACGGAGGCAGCACTCAGATAGACCATAGAGGAACAGATCGTGCTGGAGACCAACAAGCTGCAGCAGCTGGAATGAGTAGCTCATCAGTGGGTGCAACAGGCTCTTCCAAACCTAAAAAAGGTCGATATCATCTGCCCCTAGATGAAACGACTCATCGATGTNTAGGCCCCAATATGGAGAAAATCGCAGAAGTCCCCATTTCAGAAAAGATGTCAGTCCTATCAAGTTTAACAACATTAACGATCGACATCCAAAAAGCTTTAGATCACATAAAATTACCAATAATACATACTAAAACATAACTATAAATCAGAAACAAGAGACAAGAACAGATATGATAACAGATTATATTAATGCCATGAGTTCATACAAGGTGGAGAACTGAACTAATTTCTTGCTTGGCTCAACAGCCTAATATATACAATTTACAAACAGTTACAAAATAACTAGCTGTCGGTTCGGTGAACCGACACGACTGTTAGTTAGCTGACCTAATCTTTCTATTTAGTCGACCGACCGACTTAGTCGGCTGATCGACTAAGTCGGTCTTCATTCAAGTCGACTTCGTCGACTTGCTCCTTCTACATTTCTACTTAAATCATAGGACTCCTAGGTTAACTTAACTAGATTATTGTGGAAAGAAATCTGCTTTATAGAATGCCTTCCACTAGATTGAATCCAGGCATTAAACTAAAATTAGATTGAGGAAAGTTGAATGAATAAGTGGGTTGTAGTAAAATATAGGAGTAACTCGACTAGTTTTCAGTTTATTGAAAATAATTTTAGAAACTATTTTTGAACATAAATAATCAGATCAACAATTCCTCTTTTATTGCTCAAGCTGCAAAACAAATAAATTAACTAACATTTTTATTCTATGCTAGTTGAGATAATAATATTGATCTAGAAACTGGTAACAAACTTCTTACTTGTACAGGACCCGTAAAAGAAGCACCACTTCACTACATTAGCTATAAGCTAAGTAAGCCTCAATCTCAACTGAAGTTCTTTCCTACTTGTCATAAGACAGTAAAACAAAATTAGTACTAGAATTTAAACATATTTTTTAATTCGTGTTATTTCAAATCATAACCTACTAAATCAAATCCTTAACATGGATTTATGAAAACAAAGTAGTAAGTATACAAAACTAGAGATTAAAAAAATATTCAGTTCTAGTTTAATATTGTTTTAAAGTAACTGTTAGTAGTTAATTGTTCCTAGGGATTCACGACTATGAACATTTGATGTTACATGAAATTTTTTAAATTTTTAGGAAGTTTTGGAGTATTACATGTGGTATCAGAGCACAAGGTTCAGACACTAGGCCTGAATGTCGCTCAACTTGCACAGATAAACAATATATTTAATCCATGCATACTGATTATTACTTTTCTTTTTAAATATTATTTTCTAGAGGATTTTTATGAGTTAAACTGCAGGTATGGAAAGATTGGAGGAATATGCAGATGAGGAGTCCTCATTTACTGAATGAAGTAATTCTAAAAGAGAACCTATACAAGAAGAAATAAATAATAATTCTTCTTAATTATTACAAATGGTTAAGGAACTAAGAACAAATATGGAAACAGTCAAAAACGAAAATGAGAGAATTCTGAGAGCTCAGGAGGAGCTGAATCAGATCTTAATGGAAAATTTTCAAAATGGAGAAAAAGATAAACGAATAGAATCTGAGGATATGCCTTACCAACATAAAAATAAAAAGTCTAAACAGTCTAAAATCAAAAGTAGCTCATCCTCTTAGATTTATGGAGATTCACATAAGAAGAATTATCAGTATACTAGTGATAGTAGCAAAGATAATGATCAGACAAGAAAGATGAAATTTAAGCCTTATGAAGAAATTTCAGGAGAATTTAAGAAAATAAAACCACCAACCTTTAATGGTGAAACTGAGAAAGGAGAAGAGGCTAAATCATGGCTATCTAGGACGAAGAAATATTTTCAAATTTATAATTATTATAATCAACTGAAAGCAAGAATGGCCATTTCCAACCTCACTGGAAAGGTAGATATTTGGTGGCAGGACCTAAAACGAGTAAAAGGAACTATGGAGAAGAACATTAGCTAGATTACATTTAATAAATATTTTAAGAAGAAATTCTTGTTAGAACAGTACTATGAAGAGCGGGCTAAGGAATTTTATGAACTAAAGCTGGGAACAATGAACATGAAAGAACTAAACAGTAAATTTTTAAGTCTTCTTCGATATGTGTCTTACATTGTGGATGAGAAGCCTAAGGTACAGTGGTTTCTAAGATATTTACCTTTTCATATAAAAGACAGAATTGAATATGATAATCCAAAAACCTTAGAGGAGGCGATGCAAAAGGAAAATTTATGTTATGAGCAGAATCACAAAAAGGAAAGTATGTCAAACTAGAACGTTAAAAGATCTAATAATTTTGAACAGAGGAAGAAAGGTTTCGTACCTAACCATAGTTTTAGAAATAATAACACACAAAATTTTTCTAATAAAAAATTCCAAGGGAATAAAAGTAAGTCACAGATCAATCCAAACAATCCTAGAAATAAAGAACCTGTTAATAATCATAGTAACGACACCAAGAATAATGAATGAAAAGAACCAGTAAAATGTTGGGAATGTAATGGTACTCATTATGCATCAGTTTTCCCCAACTGGAAGTAGATTGTTAGCAACATACATATGCTGCAGGAGGAGATGACTGTTAGTGACCTGGCAAGGATAATGCCCAGAATCAACGCAGCACTAGAGAACAAGAAAGAAGGACTATCAAAATTCCATTATGGAAGTGGAAGGTAAGCTGAATCAAACACCTATATCTATTTTAATTGATCCAGGGTCTATCTTAAGTTATATTTCTCTTGATTTGGTATAAAAATGTAAGTTATCAATATAAAAGTTTGCAAAGTCATGGTTAGTTCAGCTAGATACTAGCGCAAAAAGAAAGTAGATTAGTTTTGTAAAGGATTGTGCTGTAAACATGGATTAGTTTGAAACCTCGATTAAGCTTAATGTACTACCTTTAGGTTCTTATGATATGTTAATTGGTATGGACTAGTTAGAAAAGCATAGGGTAGTCCTAAATTACTTCAATAAAACTTTTACTTGCATAAATAACGATGGGGAAACAATAAATGTAAGAGGAATCCCTAGGAAAACAACTATAAGACAGATCTCTGCTTTTCAATTAAAGAGAATTGTTCAGAAGGGTTGTAAATCCTTTGCTGTAATAGTAATTAATGAAGAAAATACTAATAACAAAGATAAACTAAAACTAGAAGACATTCCAATTCTGAGGGAGTATTCGTATGTATTTCCGGAAGAAATTCTTGGACTTCCTCCGAAGAGGGAGTTAGAATTCACTATTGAGTTGGTACCTGGTGCAGTTCCCAGCTTAAAAGCCCCTTATCAGATGAATATATTGGAATTAAATGAATCAAAATCATAATTAAAAGAGCTTGTTGATAGAAAATTATATCAGACCCAGTGTGTCTCCTTGGGGAGCACCTGTTATTTTCATTAAAAAGAAAGATGGTCCTCTACATTTATGTATAGATTACCGCCAACTTAATAAAATGACTATTAAAAATAGATATATGTTGCCTCACATAGATGTTCTGTTTGATCAACTACATGGAGAGACTGTATTTTCAAAGATTGATTTATGATCTTGTTACCACCAGGTGCGAATCAAAGATGAAGACATCTTTAAAACAAATTTTTATGACCGACTATGGTCACTATGAGTTTGTTGTTATGCCATTCGGGCTTACTATTGCCCCGACTATATTCATATGTCTGATGAATAATGTAATTCATAAGTACCTTGATAAATTCGTGGTCGTATTCATTGATGACATTTTAATTTATTCAAATTCTAAAGAAGAACATGAAGACTACCTAAAAATTGTTTTACAAGAATTACGAGAACATCAGCTTTATGCAAAATTTAGTAAATGTGATTTCTTTAAGGATGAAATACAGTACTTGGGTCATGCAGTGACTAAATAAGGGATCTTTGTTGATCTAGAAAAGATAAGAGTAATTGAAGAATGGCCAGTCCCAAAAGACGTAACTAATGTACGATCATTCATGGGAATTACTAGTTATTATCGAAGATTCATCGAAGGGTTTTCAAGAATTGCAAATCCAATAAATTCTTTAGAGAAGAAAGGGAAGAAATTAGAGTGGAGTCAAAAGTGTGAAGATCATTTTAAAAATTTAAAAACATTATTAACCACTGCACCAATCTTAAGAATTGTTGATCCTAATAAAGACTTTATATTATGTACCGACGCATGTAATGATGGTCTAGGTGGAGTTTTAACTCAGAAAGGACACGTCATTGCATATGAGTCTAGGAAGCTGAAGATTCATGAGAAAAACTATGTGACCTATGACTTAGAAATGGCTGTTGTCATACATTCCTTGAAGATGTGGCGCCATCATTTAATCAGAAGAAAGTTTATATTAATGATAGATAATAAAGGATTAAAATACTTGTTGGATCAACCTAACTTAAATGCAAGGCAAGCTAGGTGGCTATCCTTCCTTAGAGAGTACGATTTTGAAATCCAACATATTAAGGGAAAAGAAAATAAGGTTGCTAATGCTTTAAGTAGGAATGCAAAAAAAATGTGTAGCAGTAATCAACACCTATAAAACAAATTTAGAAGAATAGCTAGAGGAATGAGTAAGATTGGATGAAAATTATCAGAAATTACAAGCAAAGGTAACATAAAATTTAATTAAAAGTTTAAGTACAGGGTATAGTTTAAACGAAAAATGATAGTACTAAATAAAGATAGACTGTCTATACCTAATGTACCTAAGATTAAGTTATTGATTTTAAATGAAATTGAGAAGACTCCTTACTCATGACATCCTGGTTATCAGAAGACTATAACCATGTTAAGAAAGGATTATTTTTTGCCAAACATGAAGAATGAACTAGCATAATACATTGTCACGTGCTTTGAATGTCAGCAAGTTAAGAATGAACACTAGCATCCAGCTGGCTTATTTCAGCCATTACCTATCCCTAGCTGGAAATGGGAGATAATCAGTGTTGATTTTATGACAAGACTACCTAGAAATCAAAATTTGAATGACTCAATAATGGTATTCGTTGATAAACTTATTAAGATAGTTCATTTTATACCTATAAAAACTACTTACAAGGCTACTAATATTACCGATATATTCTTGAAACAAATTTTTCGGTTACATGGAATACCGAAAGTAATAAGTTTAGACAAAGATCCTAAGTTTACAAGCAATTTCTGGAAGTCTTTGTTTAAACGACTGAATAGTACTTTAAATTTCAGTACCTATTTCCATCCCCAGATAGATGGACAGACTGAAATATTAAATCACGTATTCGAATATCTACTCAAAATGTATGTTAAAAAAAACCAAGTAATTGGGAGGATTACTTACACTTGGTAGAGTTTGCTAATAAAAATCACTAACCAAGCTTCAACAAGATACAATCCATTTGAAATTTTGTATGGCATGAAGTGAAATACCCCCATATCATGAAGTAATCCAGTTGACAGGTTAGTATTAGGACCTGAACTATTAAAAGAGATGGAGTTAATTGTAAAATAGGTGCAAGGTAACCTGAAAGTTGCGCAAGACTGACAGAAAATTCAAGCCGATCTTAAACGAACTCAAAAAGAGTTCCAGGTTGGTGAACATGTCTTTATTTAGGTAAGGCATAAAAGGAGTTCTCTAAATTTAGGAAGTTGTGCTAAGTTAGCAACTTCATATTACGGTGAAATACTGTCCAAAACAGGATAGGTGGCATATCAATTGGATTTACCGCCAAACTTGAAGGTTCATAATTTTTTTCATATTTCTATGTTAAACAAATATGTACATGATGCTACTCATGTTATAAACTGGAATGATGTGTAGGTGGATCTCGAAGGATATTTTTTGGTGGAATCAGATGGTATCCTCGAAAGGAGGGAGATATTGCTTTAGAATCACACCATTGGTCAGCTCAAGGTGCAATGAAAGAACCCTATTCTAGAAGAAGCCACCTGGGAATTGGAAATTCATATGCAGGATGCATATCTAGTTCTGTTCTAGGGTAATTCTGAGGATGAAGAATAAATAACATCGAGGACGATGTTATAATTTAAGGGTGTGTGTGTGTCACATGTCCCAATTTGCAAAATATTTTATGTTTTATAGAACATTATGTTATATTTTATTATAAAGTTTGTAATTAACGACCAGGTGGGGTCAAGGATAATTGAATGTAATTACTGAATATTTTATTAATAAATAAATGAAAGATGAGACAACAGCTTAGGCAAGCTGTTAAATGAGTGCTTTACTGGTCACTTGGTGGAGAAGGCTAGGTGGAGAGGAGATGGACACTTGGCAGTATCCTCAAACTACTTCTATCTATTGCACGAGGAAACTTCCCTATTTTTGTGGTCATGTTCCCCAAGAAATTGGAACAAGAGAAGGTGGCTCATTAAGTGAAAACCAACCCAAAATACCTAGGCACGCTAATAAAACTTCCCATTGAAGACAACTGAGGCTGATCATTCTTGAATTGTGAACATTCTGAGTGAATGAAGTGCACAAGAAAATTCGATGGAGGGGACTGGCTGAAGTATGTTTTGAGTGGAAAAGTGCTAAAGACCTAAACTAGTGCAGCTATTCTAAGCTGAGTTCATATTGATGCATGTAGAACTGATTGACTGCTAAACACTCAGTAGAGTTACATAGGATTACTAAACTACATCTCTCACCCATTACTTCTACCAGGTGAATCAAGATACAAGCTCGGGGGTCCTGAGATTTGCAGTCCAACTTTTCTCCAGGAGTTGGTTGGGAGGAACAAGTTCCTTAAGCCGTTGTCACCTCATTTATATTTCCAGGTTCTACTTGATATATCTATCTTTCTAAATGTTTATTGTTATCTGTAAAGTTTAATTTTAAGCAATGTTATTATATGATTCTACCTTGTTACTGTTAGGGTTATTTAAAAGAAATATTTATACTATGAAAAGATAGTTAAGTTCTGAACTAGATAGATTAGGGTAAATGATTAGAATAATTTCTAGATTTACTGATAGATAGAAAAAAATACCTAACTGTACTTTTGCACACCTTTTATAAACGTAGTATAGTACACTAGTATAGTAGGTTAGATTAATTTCAGATAAAGAATCGAATGAAGTATGCATGAATGAGAATTACTATGTTCTATAGGTTCATATGTGTGATTTGTATGTATGTTTTCCTTTTGATTTTAGATGTCTTTATTTAGTGAGAGTACTTGAATAATAAAAATAGAACTGTTTAGGAAAGATCCAAAAGTATAGGCTTACTTAGCCTGTGTAGTTGTTTACACAGTAGATATATTATTATTATAAGTCTATTATTATAATAATTAACAATTATTATAAACATAAATTAAATAACTAATATTAACTTTGAGAAAGAGTCAACAAGGCTAGATATTTACTGTAATAAATTCATCTAAGTAAAATATAAACTAGGATAACCTTAAAATTAAATACTAACTATGTACTTAAACTAAGAAAAATTAGGGTTTTATAAATAAAACCTAATTAAAAGAAACTGTAAATTTAAAATAACATTACCACCTCCTTCACTAACAGAGGGGTTAATATTTAATCCATAAAATAAATTAAAGCTTACATACTATGTTTATATAACCATAAGCATCAATTAAATGAATATAGGGAAATTAATAAAAACCCATCAATATATTTCCAACTAGACAACAATAAAGATACAAGAGGTATTATTCATTTCTTGTTCTTTTAACCATTAATGACAGTAATAATGAAATTATGATCTAAAAACCTAATGTTTGAACCATCAGTTACAATTATACACATAAAAAAAAAAATCAATTTACTTAACAACAACCTTGTTAGGTTAATTTCAACAAGAATAAACCAAAATAATGAAACATTACAAGTTTTCCTTCTTCTTTTTAAAAATCACAGAATATATATCTCTATCTCTCTCTCTCTATATATATTATCAAATCACAAGTATAAACAATAAGCTTCGATCTTATTAGAAGAAAATCTAAACAATATCTAAAACAAAAACCAATATACTGAAACATATCAGTTACAACCCTATGTCCCTTTAGCAACAGAGTCACAGATTATAAGCCGGTATTAAAATAACAAAACTGTAAAAAAATGAGACCCAAATTTCATTCCTCAAGTCTCAGCTATGAAATCCCTAAGTCCCCAACGCAAAAAAACCACGAGGGCTTCATTTAAACTTAACCACATATGAAAGTATCGGCCACATGGCCTTCCAAACATTTTATAACACAGTGTATCCATGGCCGAGCCAAAAAACCAAAAACCCAAGGAACTGAACCAACTCAAAATAAACATCATACACCACTGTAGGAGGAACCTCAACGAAACCGAGGATTACTAGAAGAAACGTCAACGTGGAGCCCCTTCTTTTGGTAACTATCAACCCAATCATTTCTGACTGAAACCTACAAAAGTGTTGAAACAAAATAACAAAAAAATGCTAAACCACTGCTAATAACAAAAGTATTAAACTAAAACAATGCAATAATGAACTTAAATGGAAAAAAAATTACATACCTGGTTGTATTTCTCTTTTCCCTTCTTGTGAGAGACATTCTAATCAAACCCTAGACAACATTTTAGAGAACAACAAGCTTCAAATAAACATTGATATAAGGAAACATGAATCACTGAGTTCAAGTCTAAAATCCAAATCCATGACGGGGCAGATTCAAATGCCACCTAGAAGTTGGGCAGTGAGAAACAATAATCTCTTCATACAACAAGACCACACTACAACAAAACTCACGATCATGCACACACTATCAAATTTCTCCTGTGCAAGGATGGAATCTTTTTATAGAGTCAAGATAACGAATGAGTTGAAAATTGCAGAGCTAGGTAACGATGATGGATGGTTTTTCCACAACACAAAAGACAATGTACAAATGCACCTCTTTAAACAAAAGTAGAAACGACTAAAGGCAGGGTAGCTTACGCAATGGAGTGGCAGTAAGTCCATGCGGCCATGAGCTACATCCCTCACTCACAGAATGGAAAAAAAATGAGGTAAAATGTGAATTAGGGTTTTAGGACAGCCTTATATCATTTCCAATGTCAACCAAAAACCTATCCAACGATTATCAACCATGTGTCCTGATTTTTATTTTCAAGTTGTGGGTTTTTTTATATAGTTTGAATACCTCTTGGAATAATCCTGCAAACATTAACAAATGGTAATAGGACTTGGGTTATAACATTACTTCATTTACATATAATATCAATATAAATTTTAAACCCTAACTATCATCGTAAGAAGCTAAGAACTATAGATAGGTAGTTTATCCAAGTTCTTAAACCTTTGGAAAGACCATGGTTATGCTAGATTTATATTTTTTGTCAACCATAGTCTTAAGCAAGAAGTCAGGTAAGTAAGACATTAACTTGGGAAGAGTTTTAAAAACATTACACTAAAATGAGCTTTGGACTTGGAAGAAGAACTCATAAAAATCTTATTCCTATATGTATGTGAGTTTTGCAAACATAGTAAGATTTATAGTTTGTTATAATAGTCTAGATATTAGAACATAGACTTGATTACCCCCTTATGAAATGGGAAGCTTACAAAGGTTAAGATGGATAATGTTATTAAAGAAAATAATTCCTCCTTCCTTACATAAAAAGTAATAACACTATAATGTGAAGAACAACAATTGTATTAGTGCATCTTTAATTGTTAAAGAATTAGAATAGTTAAAAAACTATCTTATGCATTAAGCACTAGTTTTATGTGTGTCCTTTAGTCAATATACTTAATGTTTATATTTAGATCATAGGACTCCTAGGTTAACTTAACTAGATTCTTGTGGAAAGAAATTTGCTTTACAGAATGCCTTCCACTAGATTGAATACAGGCATCAAATTAAAATTAGATTGATGAAAGTTGAATGAATAAGTGGGTTGTTGTAAAACATAGGACTAACTGGACTAGTTTTCAGTTTAATGAAAATACTTTTAGAAACCATTTTTGAACATAAATAATCAGATCAATGATTCCTCTTTTACTGCCCAAGCTGCAAAACAAATGAATTAACTATCATTTTTATTCTATGGTAGTTCAGATAATAAGCCAGATCTGGAAACTGGTAACAAAATTCTTACCTATAAAGGAGCTGTAAAAGAAGCATCACTTCACTGCATTAACTATAAGCTAATTACTCTAAGTAAGCATGTTCTTTCAAATCATAACCTGCTAAATCAAATCCTTAATATGGATTTATGAAAACAAACTTGTAAGTATACAAAACTAGAGATTAGCAAAATGTTCACTTCTAGTTTAATACTGTTTTAAAGTAACCGTTAGTAGTTAATTGTTCCTAGGCAGTGACTACTACGAACATGATATGTTACATGAAATTTTTTAAATTTTTATGAATTTTTGGAGTATTACATACAATGCCTTTCATGTAAAACAAAAATTCAAACCTATCTTCTAGTGTTTCAATTGGGCATGCAGTCATTTGAGCTTTAGAACTGATCCCTTGCAAACCTGTAGCTCGCATGTAGCCTTCCTGTAGCCTGCTTATTCAACAACCAATAAGTGAAAAAAAATTCTACTTGCTCATAGAACAACCTTATTTCTCTACTAACTCCTATGCAAATCAACTATACTGCCCCTTATCAAGTAAAAGCATACTTCCAATGAAGCCATATAAGAAAATGATTTATTGATATCCTCCTTAATATTGACCTGAAAAATAAATGAAACTAAAGCATGAAGAAATGTAGTTTGAAAGGATGACAGAACTAGATATCATTTGACAAATATTATTTGGCATTTATGCTACTTATGTATTCCAAATAATCATCAATAGGGTCGTAAATATCACAAAGAAATACCTCTCAATGCTGTTGTTCCAAGTGACTAAAATTTTGTTGTTGATTGCCTTTATTGATCTCAATATTGAATTTAGATTGCTCAATACTTATTGCTGATCCAGAAATGTCACATGCTGACCCATTAATCCATTGATCTAAACTTTTTTGCTCTCCTTCACCATTATGTCTGCTGTGATTTCTCTTTGTCTACAAATCAAAAAGCTGAGGGCTACCCTTACTATCTTCTACATATTCAAATATGTCACATTGCTAATTTAAAGACCTAATCATCATCTTTCGGGTTTGGAAAGGATACGATCTGATCTTCATGAAACCCTAAAACAATATATGCATTTGGTACAATGTCAAAATCATCTATAGTATGTTATCATAATGTGGATTACCAATCCCTTGATCATAATGAGAGGTATATTCTACTGTAGAAAAATCTTCATGAATGTTTGAATCTTTATTTAATAAATTGAATTCATGACAACATTCGGGATATAGAAGATCAACTAGAAATTTGTCTTTAGAAAACATATGAAAAGCAGCATGAAAATATGCCAAAGAGATGATACTGGTAATAGGAAGGGATCGATACCAATCACAAGCAATCCCCTCTAATGAATACCAAAACAGTTTAATATGAACATCTTCATCCACAATTTGCAACCAATGAACGAAGTCATGAAAATCTAGCAAATGTTCAGCTGGTACTTCCCAATATTATCCTCAAAATATGGGAATACTATGATCCCATTCATCTCTACTAGGAACTGGATTAGAGAAACCAACATTTTTTGGAAAATCATAGAAAGCATACCTCTTCTCTAAGATTTTGTTCATGCCATACCAATGGAGTCGCCAACAGATTTCTGGGTAATGGAGTTGCAACTAAATCCGTCCTTCATGGAGTCGCCAGATAGATGATTACAACCAAGATAATGTCCAAAATTTTTCTATCATAAAATCTAGATCTATGTCATCTCCCAAGGAAGCTGGGCTTCAATCTCTTCTCCCTGGAAATGGTGCCAATTTGTTAGCACTCAAGGAGTTCTTCTAGGTTGTAGCTCGAAGAATCCTGTTAACTTAACTATAATCTCAATATTTTAGTCAATGGATTAAGTCAGATGACTAATTAGACCTCACTCACTAGAGACATGCATAAAATAAACCAAATAAACAAGGCTTCTAACAATCATTGTTTAGAGGGTTTGTAATAAATGTGAATAAATGAAGAATTCTCACTATGCTGGCAGATTCATACATAAAGCACTTACATATGAATGGCTAATCATAACAAGGAAATGATACTTGCAATTCAACTCATCAACATAGAGATAGGATGAAAGCTATCTGGTATATAGACAAAAATAATAATGATGAATAAAATATCCAAGTACACGTATAGAACAGAAAGAATATGTAATCTAAACATATAATGGCAAAAGAGTTTGTATTAATTGACAAGAACATGAGAAGCTTGAGTACAAAAAATGTCTAAGAGCCTCTAAATTTGAACCCCATTTGCAATGATTCTTCAATAATCTTAAATAATCTTTACAAATCAGTTTCAAGATCCTCAACAGATGGATCTGATAACCTCTTTTCCTATCTCAAATCCGAATTTGTGAGGTGGCTGGAAAATGCATAAATTTTTGGAAATATGCCGCTCAGATATTGACCTATATCTCTAAAATAAAAAACAATTTTGGAACACCGATAGAGGTTTTTGTATATTGGTTTGGTATGAGAAAAAACCTCTCTCAGTTCTTTGAGGTTCATTTTCATTTTCCCGACATATCTATTTAAAAAACATGTGTCAAACAGGGAAATTCTGAGATCCGTAAATTAGGTCTTAGAGATGGATTCGATTCTCCCAATATGTGACACCTGTAGAAAACATGAGAGAGTTTATTGTTCTTTGAAATTTTAGGAACACAAATATCCTCCCATTTTTCAAAATGGTTCTCCAGTTGCTCAAAAGCATCATTTGAAAATGATGACTCATCATAGTAAAAATGCCATATTTCTGAAAACACAGCCTCATCTTGCAGGGGACTTTTGACTGCCTTCCCAAGCTCCAAATGGAGATATGAAAGTACCATTGGAAATATCAGGATGTATAGCTGTCAATATACTATTTGAACATGTAAAAAGGCCTCTCCACGGCTGAGAAAATTGATTTTTCCCAAGACATGCTGACCGTTTCCAAGGTTTTGCACTTTCGGTGGCAAAAATGGCCCCGGATTTCGTGTTTTAGCTACCAAAAGCTCTGCTTTCAGTGGCTAATGAATAGTTGAAATTTCCTCCTAAGCCACCGAAACCTGAGTTTTGAATTTTTGAAGGAAAAAACCAAATCAATTTTATTTCAAACTTTATTACAAACTTAATGCTCTTAAAAGTGAGCTTCAAAAAAAATAGAAATGTATTTTTCAATGACTTCCTATCACCTAAAAATAAAATTAATTTGACCAATTATTTAAGGAGATAATAGAACACATGGATAATTATATTAATGCACATAATATATGTTTGGAGAAGCATTATAAAATATGTTATCCTCACCTATGTCATTGGGGCAGATCTGGTATAATACTTGATGCTTGTGTGTATGGGCCACATGGTGATATACTTACTCAGATGTACAAGCACTTTCATGATTCTTTGAGGAGGTACCTTCTTGATGTAATTTTTTATGATGTTCTTATATACTTTCATGATCTATATTTTGTACTCATGATGTTTGGAAGGGTGCGATACTGGCAATGGCATCTAGGTGCTTGGTTTCATCTCACTTGGAGTAGCAGTTTGGTTGTTGGTTTGAGAAAGAAAACCAACCTTCAGTTATTTGAGTTCATCTTTGAAGATCAATGTTCCATTTTCCTATGTGGGAGACCTTTTGAGATATTGATTCAATTTTCACATGATTTTTTTTCATGGAATTCCATCATAGACATTTCACACCATGCATGTATCATGATCATATGGGACCTTGGGGTCATTTTTGGTCTCATTGGTTTCAATTGTGGGGGCAACAAGGAACATTGGAGATTTATTCACAACTTGAGAATATGATTGTAATCAGAGTAGTGCAACAACAATAATTATGTTTCCTCTCTGAAATTTTATTGGAATATTAAGAAACTCAATGTTTGGTGACTCGTCACCAACTTCAAAGAATTATACAGAAGCAAAAAGGCGTGAAAGTTAAAAAAATGTTTCCAAAATATGGAGGTAAAGATTATTTGCACAAATTTGGTTTTTAATTATTTGATTAATCCTTTTGGTGTTAGTGGTGATGTTATAGGATATATCAATATGCACAATCCACATCTCTTAACTTTTGGGAACACAAAATTGTAGTACATGAGTGCCACTACTAAAATTGCACCTAAAGAAAATTAATGAGCAGAACCATAACAGAGCACTTAGTGCAAAGGAAGGAGTACCAAATGCGGATTCCACTTGGGAATATGAAAATATTTTGCAACATCCAAATCTTAAATTTCTTGAGGACAAGCAATATTGGGTGGGTAGGGTTGTAATGTCCCCATTTATATAATTGCATAGCAGGACAATTCCATTAATCCTACTAGTTCCCTAGGTTGGATGGATACATTTGGAATTTTAATAAGGGAGAAAATAAATGATATTAATACATTATAATGGAATAAATATTTACTAATGGAGATAATTAAATAAATAAAATAGAAAATTGAATTGGCAATGGAGCATGGAGACACATGGAGATTATGGGGCCCACACAAGCTAGAAATTTTGTGCCACATGGCATCCTCTTCTTGTAATTTCGAATCCATGGGAAGCTTAATGTTATTGGATGAGTTATAATCCTAATACACTTTTACATATTCCTCATAACTAGAATTGGGAAGGAAATGTAACTTACATGGGAGAGGAAGAGTCAAATGGGAGCTTCTTGGACACTTGGGCTAGATTCCCTAACATATATGACATCTATGAAACCAATGATGAAGATGCTATGAAATTTATGACATATTGCAGATGTAAAGAATGAAATATGACCATTCTAACATGTCAGGTATAAATATGGCATCCAATAGGGTGCTCATATCAGTTGGGGAAGATCAATGGGTTCCCACTCGAATTGGGGGAAGATGGAAGGCTAGGAAAGGGAGGACACATGGCAAATCTTGAGCACACACCCTAATTTGAGTTGGCTTGATTTTTTGGATGGATTGGTATCCTTATCATTATAATTATGTTTATAAAATACATGAATCAACCGAGATATGGGATTTTGATCATTTGAGAAATTTGCATTTGTGAAGTGAGAGAGCTAGGGGATGAGTAGTTTCTTACCTTGGCCAATTTCGAGGGTGAAAGATTCCCATCCAAGTTGGTGTTTGGAGAGGTAATTCCGGTATTTAATGTATATTTAATGGATTTGTATTTTCAGGTGTAATATATATGGAAACTCATGGTTTCTTCTAGTGCAACCCATTCTCTCAACCATTTCCAGTTTTTCTTGCATATTCTTGCTCATGGAGGGATTGCGCTTTGGGTGAGATATTGTTATATTTGGGAGATATTATCATGGTAAATTTCTGATTTTAATAATATTAATATACTCTTTTATTAATATTCAAAAATTCTAAGGTCTAAATACCCAATGGGTTTATGTGAAAGTGATTTTTAATGAGTAAACAATGAACATTTCCCCACTATATTGATATTACGCTTTGGGTGAGATATTGTACTATTTGGGAGATTTTATAATGGTACATTTATGATTGTAATAAGTTTAATATGATATTTAATTAATTCTTATAAAGTATCAGTTTGAAATATCAAAGGGTTGTACGTAAAAGTGACTATTAATGAGCAAACAATGACCATTTCCCCATTATATTGATGTATGCCATGGTAAAGCTGATTATTTCGAATGGAAGAATGTGTATATGATATATTGGTTATTAATGGACATTAATTTATGAGTATTAAAAGTTTTTTGTTCAGCAATTAAGCATTTGAGGTCATTTTAGTCATTTTAATTGCATTTGGAAAAGATTTGGTGCCATTTCCCCAAGGGTCGAATTACTGATTTTGTAGCTGTTTGGGAGAGGGACATAATATCCTGTATAAAATAAATAATGATTCATATGATACCTTAAAAATTTCCCTTAAACATCCTCTTCCTATGTTCAAAATTTGAGTGGTTTTGGGAGCATTTGAGAAGCCATTTCCAACTATTACCTAGGGGGAATTGGAACCCCAATTTGCTAGTAAAGAATCCTATTTTGACCATAATATTAAAAAAGTTTGTTGAAGTAATTGGAGGGTAATAAATAATCCCTGAAAATCATATTCAGGTATTAATATCATTCATACACCTTCTCATAATATTTGGGAGCATATGGGGCAATTTGGAGACCTAGACATCAAAACTAGTCAAAGGTCGAAATAGGAGAAAAAGTGAAAAAATGGTCATTTTAATAAAATTTAGAAAAAGGGACATTAAAAAGGAAAAGGACATAAAATAAAAACCTATCCTAATTTTCAAATTATAAATTAAATTAGAGAGATATCACCTAGAAGGCCAAAGACATTATTATTTTCACGTACAAGGGATGAAGATATTTAAGTGAAACAATGCTAATTTCATCGGGCTATTGATTACATTTATGCTAGGGACTACGCATTATTTTTTTCTTGTATATTTAAGTTGTTTCATGGATATTACACCTTTTTGTGGTATGTTTGGGATATTAAATATTTATATAGAAATCAGAATAACATCTATACTTTAACTGCTAATGTTCTAAACTCGAGTTATGATTGTTTCATAATGAAATTCATATGATATGTGTAATTTTGCTAACACGAGTTGAAGCTCAAAAATATAATCCCAAATCACTTTGTATCCATGCATTTTCTTGGAACAAAATTTTGTGTTCTTTCAAGACATGACCTTTTATGGTTTACCCATTACCTTCAGAGCTAACTTAGTTCCAGGGAGACAAATATGAGCAATGAAAAAAAGAAATACTTTAATTACAGTGACACTGTTAAAAAAAGGAACTCATGAAAACACCTCTAAGTTGTTTTGGGGATCTAAAATATTGAAATTCAGCTGCAATTGGAAAGGTAAATTGCACAAGTAAGTCTTCTCTTTGTGGCATTTTGTTTCCAATATTAATAAGGTGATTTAAGCATGTGTATGTGAATGTTGATTTTGATTTCCATCTTTATAAAATTCATTATATATATTTTTAATTGTTTTCTAGTATTAGATGTAACATATATTGCATATCTATTATAGTTGATTCTTATTTTTGCTAGGAAAATTGCACCTCTTGCGGACAAGAGTTGTTCCTCTAGTCTGAATGGTTCATATCTAGAACAAATGGGCTACAAAAGAGATCGAAGACTTCCCATATAAGTTGTCGAGATATCGAATGAGTCCCTTTGATGGAATGGTGTAGTTGTTTCCTATGGTGATGGCTCATCACGGATGTACCTACACAATCACATGAAACAAGCAAACAAGATAAAAAAGAACCATAATTCTATGTTAGTGACTAAGGAATCCAACAATAATATACATGATTATAACACACATACTATATGGGAAAGGCACCAAATTTGCATTTAAATATGAAGAATAAGTTTACAATATTCTCCTTAGTGTTGAGATTCTCCCTCACATGCCAATGCCTTGTCCCCAAAATCTCAAACTTGCTCCTCTTATGGTCACCCTACTGAGTTGGCCAGAATCTCAATGCAACAAAATAACTTTGCTCTCTCTCAACCATGGGGTATGACCTTGATTTTATAGGCCTTGGGAGCATAGTTATGGTTGAGTAAATGGTGGGTGAGGTGGATAGGAGATCCCAAAAGTATGGATCTCAACTCCAAGTGGTCCTCGGGAGTAGGGATAAGGGTGTTGCGGAGTCTTCCTTCGAGAAGCTTCATGGAATCCTCTCTTTTTAACTTTTTACCAAGGGCATCACTTCTCCTCCACTATGACAGAGTGGTGACAGGGAAGAACCATGCATTGAACAAGAGGTAAAGGAAATGGAACTTCCTACTGTCAAGAGAAAGTAGGCATTAATGAATAAGGTAATGCCCCTTGCCTTAAGGGGATAAGCAGTGCTGGATTTTTATATGCAAGACTGAAGTTTGGGCCAATATTTTCACTTCACAACTTGGGACTTAGGGAAATAACTGATGTTTGGGATCTCATCACATGATGATGATGATATTTATGAGTAACAAAATGCTGCCCAAAGCATGAGGCTAGAGGGATGCGATAGGTGAGTGATTTGAAAGAGCAAGTTATCACTTCGAGGGAATAATTTTCTTAATCAAAGATCATCATCAACCAGAGATTTAAAATACATCAATACTTTTAACTCGTGATCAAATGTATCCTCATCATGTCTACAGACCAATACAAGGTAGATCCATGAGAGAGATTAACAAACATGGCTACTAGAATGCAACGTAGATCCATGTGATACAGGACTCAAACTTGGGACATAGCTACCAGACATACACTATAGATCTATGTCAAATGAACACAAATTTGAACAGAACCATTCCCATACAAATGTGGATCCATGCTAGGAATCATACAATGTACTCCATCGCAACTTGGGGAAAACAATGAGCTCTTTTAACAGATACCCAGGGTCTTCATCTCATCTTTCACAAAGTATGATTATGTCCATGTGATTACAATGATTTGATGATGAACATGGTAGAAACCACTTGATTACTAGTCAATGATGTGAACCATTAACAAGTGCGAGGGATATCACCATTAATTTCAATGATTCCCAAGGTACCCTAATACAATATCCTGAGTGTGAATAGATGATTTGATGTCGAACACTTAGTCGAATATGTCAATCAAAGGTCAATGATGTGAACCTATGTCAAGAGAGAGAGAGAGATAATCTGACAAAAAATGGTGACTGAAGAAGAAGAAAGGGAAGGGTAAGAAGATGAAGAAAGAGAAGGATAAGAAAGATAAAAAGCAGCAACCATCTGGTCAATATGGTGCTTGTTATAAGAGAATGCCCAAAAAATCGAAGTTCCCTTGTAAGATTTGCAAGGCGGACCACTTTCTTAAGGAGTGTCTCGGTCTCTCCCATGTACAAGAAGAGTGACACTCCCTCAACCACTGACCCATTGGTGAAAGGTCATATGGGTAATTCTTGTATCCTTGTTTGATATGCAAGGCTATGCATTGTACTTTTCTTTGTCCAAGCATGGATGAAGCTTCACGTTGGTTGGAAAATATTACTGATCATCAACAAGTGATAGTAAGTTATCCCTCAATTCCCCACTGATTGACCAAGTGATCAATTCAGTTTCATCTATAATTGATCCCACTCTTCCTTCGGAGAGTGAAGTGGTCAATTCGATGTAATTTCTACCAAATCCCATTCTTTTATCAAAGAACATTTCGACAGAGGCTATCATTGTGATCCAGTGTTTGTCTCCCCCTACTCTCCTCGATGAGAGTGGAGCTGAAACTGCTGATGTATTTATGCTTCGTTCTGATTGTTCTCGAGAAGAGGAAATTTTGTCTCTTTCAGCATAACGCTCTCCAAGTAGTGAGGTTACTTCCTTTGACTGGAGTAACCTAACAGAATCTCATCTTCATTCGAGTGTTCCTTTCCATATATCCGTGCAAATTACCACTAAGAGTATACTCCGCACTATTGTCAACGAAGGGGATTCTACTAGAATTCTATCCTCTACTACTTTGTAAGCCATAGTTTCTCCTCCACTTGTGCCAACCACCGATCAAATACTGGTTTTTAATATAAGACCCACAATGCCTTAAGGGATCCTTCCTCAGTTGTCTATTACTTTGGAAGGAAAAAATGTCTGTCTTTGTCAATGTTATTGTAGTCCAAGGTCCCTTAGATTTTAATCTACTCCTTGGGTGTGATTATGTTTATGCCATGAAAGATATAGTGTCCACACTCTTCCGAGTGATTTATTTTCCCCACGAGGGGAAGATTGTGACCATTGATAAGATTTCCTTCGTTAAACCTGATTATTGTGTGACTCCTAGTCATCATAATTCCCTAAATGTATCGCATGTTCTTCTAGATATTTCCCCTTATAGTTAGCTTCTACCCATCATGGGTAAAATGAGGGGCATGGCTCCGGCCTCTGGATATCATACTGGAGTTAATTATCTAGCTTCTTATGTAAGGGGGAAACCCTCGGACATCCGGACATCATGTTGGCTTAGAACTTCCAATGAGCATAGTTCCCATTTTGTCTCAAGATCGTTAGAAAATGAAACAGTTTAGTGAGCATATTTACCATTCTATGTCAAGCTCTTTAAAAAATGAAATAGATGTCCTCAAGCATGGTTATTTTTCTGTTTCAAGCTTGTGTAAAAATGAAACAGGTTCCCTCAAGCATAGTTACTTTCTATTTCAAGCTTGTGTAAAAATGAAATAGGTTCCCTCAATCATAGTTACTTTCTGTTTCAAGCTTGTGTAAAAATGAAACAGGTCCCCATAAGCATAGTTACTCTTCTATTTCAAGCTTGTGGAAAAATGAAACAGGTCACCTTGAGAAGTGTTTATTTTTGGTTTCAAGCTCATTAAAAAATGAAATGGATTCTTCCATTGTGTCAAGCCTTGAACATTCATTTCACCTACCGGTATAACTTGATCCTCTTTCTTCATCTATTTCTGGTGAACCTTTTCTTGGCAGTAATCATGAATTGAGTTGGATGACGAATAGAGTAGGAAGATGAAACGAAGTGAACCTATTTATGTTGGTGTTTAGTTACTTGACAGTTATACTGGGGGCAAGTACCAACCACTAGACATCATGTTGGGAAATCACCCGTCAATGGGAGTCATTTTGAGCATACTTTCTTTAGTTTCTAAGCTCGCTAAACCATGAAACGACCCTTTTGAGCATAGTTAATTTTCTATTTCAAGCTTGTTAAAAAATGAGGTAGGTTTCCTTAAGCATAGTTTACCTTTTGGTTTCAATATTGCATAAAAATGAAACCATGTTTTGAGCATAGTTCTTATTCTGTTCCAATCTCTATAAAAAATGGAGCAGATATCCCGAGAATTCTTTCAGCTAATATTCGAGCTCGTTCAAAACAATAAGATTGTGTTGAGCTTACCTTTTTCATTTTTTTTGCTCTGGTTAAAACTTGAAAACTGGTTTGAGCTTACTTTATCGCTTTTTTGTGCTCTAGATTCAAACATGAAAAAGGTTCTGAGTGCCTTTTATACCTTTAGCATGCTCATTAAAAACTCAGTGAAGAGGTATCAAGTATAGTTTTACTGTTTTTCAGACTCGCTAAAATTGTATTATGAAAAAAGAACTCATTCCATAGTTATTTTTAAGCTCTTTTCAGTCTCCTTAAAAATAGAAAAAGATTGCCAAGAGAACTTGTTACATTCACGCGTGTAAAGGTATCAGAACAATCGACTAGTTGGTGGTAGGCTATCTCTTTTTTGGACGGACTAGCCTTATTTACAAAAATGGAACTTTTGGAATCTTCTTAGTCATTTCAGACTCTCTAAATATGAAATGACAAAGGCGTATTCTTTCATCGGACTTGTAAAACAAAATGATGAAAGGCCCTATTTGGGAATGAACCCCTCCTTTCTCAGGTTCGTGAAAAATATGAGAATGGACTCGTCATTTGATGAGATTTAATGAGTTTTTGATACCCTCTTTGGACTCATAAAAATGAAAAGAGGAACTCACCTTTTGAGGTGGGGAAATTAAAGGAAAGGGGAATGGTTTTCATTTGTTTTTATGGCAGTAATCTACAGTCCATCTCTGAACATGGCACCTGTCTGCATTTGCATATCTGAACAGTTGGGTTTTCAGCTTGTCTCCAAGTCGATCCACTTTTGTGAGTCACCTAAATCCTTTGAGTCAATTCAAAGAATGCTTTGTCATATTCCTTTCATTACACTTGGTTCTATTCTAGTTCAATTCAATTCTGCCAAGTCATGTGTTGTGCCATTAAAATTGTTCAAAAGATGTCTCTCCCAGAAAAATAAATCATTCATAAATTCACTTGTCCTTAATAGTCAGTCATGTCTGAGTCAATCCCGTTACTTCAAATCAAATTTTGTTTCTAGTTTCGTGTCATTGACGTGGGAATCATCATGGCCCTCCTATGAGAATTCTATTCCTGTCGACTTCAAATCAGTATCCAGGAGTTAGACCTAGAAACCTAAAAAGTACCTTGAAGCCTGCATGCCTCAATGGTAGGTTTTCTCATTTTCAACAGTAAGCTTTCATCAATGACCTCTGATTGGAAGATTATGTCAAGTGTTCAACCTCAAAAAATTTATTCGCACTTGAGAGAATGTACTAAGATACCTTGGGGATCATTGACATCAATGGTGATTTCCCTCACACTTGTTAATAGTTGACATCAATGAATGGTAATCAAGTGGTTTCTTCCATGTTAGACGTCAAGACATCTATTCACATGGTTAGAATCATATCATTTGGGGATCAGAATGAAGACCCTGAGTGGTTAGGATTTTCATCATCATTGCCTATGCTCAGGTTGCGTTTGGAGATCATTTAGAGTCATGACACGGATCCACATTGTATGTTTGGTGGTTGTGTTCTGTATTTGAGCTTAAGAGACATGGATCTACTTTGTATGTTTTTTAGCTATGTCCTACCTCCTATAGCAATTTTTTAGGGATCTACAGTGTATCATTAGTAGCCATGATGTACTCATCATCATAGATATGTCGTGCATTGGTCCGTAGCTATGATTGGTTTGGATAAAGTCAGTTACTAGTACTGTATGAGTTTGTCTCTCTTTTCCTCTGTATCAGATGAAAAACTTGCAAACTATTTAACCTATCACTTCCTTCTAGATTCATACTTTGGGGGGCATTATGTTGCACCTAGAATTATCACATTGCTTCTAATCCTTCAGGAGAAGTTCACATTGCCTTTCAACCTCCCAGCAAGCCTTTATTGAGTCACCTTGGCAACTTTTTTCCCATACCTAGAATTCCTTCATGTTTTTTACACAGAGCATTGGTGGCACTTGTCTCAGTGGACCCATAAGCTCTGTTGTCTCCTTTCTTTAGAAAAAACCCTAGAAAAAAGAAGTTTTTGGAAGCTTCCATACGGAAGCCTCCGTGGGGTTAGTTCCTATATGATTGGGAGAGGTGGAATTCACCTCCCTCACCTATAGGGATCTCATTCTATCATTTTTCCAATTCATCTCTTTAGTTCTAGTCCTATAAATTAAGCCTTCATGATGAGGGTCGGGGAGGCCAAAAAAAGCACCCTTATATTGTTAGTTTGAAGTCTGAATTGGAGGCAAAGTAGTGTTAGTTTATAGTTGGAAAGGTCTTCATAGTTATAGAAGATTGTAGACATTCTTGTTGAGATCGAAGCCATCGACATCAAGGATTTTTGGTTGTACTTCTTTCTCATCCATAATTAATACAAAGACATTTCCATTTCCTATATTTAATGTATTGATTTTAATAAGATATTATTAGATTCCTTGATCACTATTATGAATAGTCAATCTATCATGATCCTCTCATCTTGTTTGTTGTCTTTTGATCTTCCTTGCAGGTATTGATCCATTGAAGGAACTTTTGGAGAAAAGACAAGACATCTAAGGTTGAGGTATATTGTATTCCATCTTAGTTAATTTGATTGCTTAAGGGAAGGATATGTTGCTGTGTCATTTTTTTCTATATTTGTGATTTAATTTAGAGAGGAACAAGCAATGTCCGCACTGATTAAGAATTCCTAACAGCAGGCATACATATCTCAAGGTACTAAACTTGTTTCTAAGACTAATTCCTAGATGATGAGCTGATGTTGAAAGGAATAGTCTCATTGAATGAGGGCCATGATTAATCCCACATCGACAACACGAAACTCAAAACAAATTTTTGGAATGTTGTAGATGATGTAACCATAGGAGTGACTCAAAAGATATTGACACAAAAGGTTTTTTTGATTACAGAGGTAAAATTTTGACTTCCCTTTGAACATTGGGTGGCATGACAAAATTCTTGGCAGCATTGACTTGACGAGGCAGAGAACAATGCGACAATGGACAATGCATTCTTTGAAAGACTCAAATGAGTGACATGACTCATGAAAGTGGATCGACTTGGAATTCAACTGAATACCCAATTGATTGAATGAAATGTAGACAAGTTCCATGTTCAAAGGTGACTACAAACTTCCATTTTATTTGCAAAATGAATTGATTCCCTTCACTTAATTTCCCCATCATGATCAATGAGTGCCTCTTTTCATTTTACAAGTTCAAAGAGGGTACATTAGAGGAATTTTGGGGTCTAAAATGGGCCTCCTAAGGAAAATAATAAAATAATAGTTAAAATAATAAAATAATATTGATTAATTTTGGAGGAAGAAAAAAAAAAACTACTTTTTGTGTTCGTATTTTCGACATATCTCCCTGTGTTTTTACTCAAATTTCGATCGTGAGAGCTCGTTGGATGCGGAATTTGATTCCGCATCCAAAGAGTACCCACACTACATACTTTTGACGGACCCCGCTACCCCAAAAACAAGAAATACCTGAAAAAACGTGATCATGACATCATCATCATGTTTTTTCAGGTATTTCTTATTTTTGGGGTAGCGGGGTCCATCAAAAGTATGCAGTGTGGGTACTCATTGGATGCGGAATCAAATTACGCATCCAAGGAGATCTCACGATCGAAATTTAAGTAAAAACACAGGGAGATATGTCGAAAATACGAACAAAAAAAGTAGTTTTTTTTAATGACAAATATGTCAATTCAACCATTATGGTTGACTTATTTTATTGAAATTCTATTGGTTCTTGAATTCCAACTCACAAAAAAATATTTTGGCACGTTTTCTTATAAGGCCCATTGTTAGAATATAATCCGTCAGGATTATTGTAAATAAATAATTAAATAGGAATTTGAATAGTTGCCCGGGAAGGTGAAAGGGCTGGTTCTCAACCGCCTCATTGTAATCTATAAATTAATGTTTTAGTCGTGAATAGAATATTGAATTGGGAGTTATTACCAACAAGTGGTATCAAAGCAGGGTTGTCTTCCATAACTCCTGCTGCATTTCTGCCCATTACTGGCATTCTGCTTCCCAGTCCATTGCCAGACTGCTCCATGAGTCTGCCAGTGGAGTCGCATGCAATGTATGCGTTATACTCCATCTGCCTGAGTTTATTCTCTGCGTGCATGCAATACCTAACCCTAATCCGTTGAACCTGGGTGCAATTGGAATTGCATTGAGTGTGTAAGACCAATCGCTATTGTTGCCTGCATCATTGCTCCCACTCTCCTGCTGGTTGGATTTCTCAGATTTCCTCCATGAGATTTCCTTCATGCTCCCTGTGTATTCATACCAGCAAAGTAAATTTGTAGGAATTCATTCATTATCATTTTCATTGATCAAGAATCAAGGTCGACCATGGCTTTGACACCATTTCCATTTCCTGAAAGTCGAAGGGAGAATGCTTTGTTCCTGATGGATACGTTGGATTTCTCTGATTTGGTGGACTAGTTGGCCTCCAACTGGCAACCCAATGTTGTAGAGAATACCCACATTCAGGCTAACTAGAAAGAGATGCCAACGGCTCATATCATAAAGGCCGACATCCCGGGTCTGTCGAAGGATGACGTTAAGATTCAAGTGGAAGAGGGCAAGCGAGTATTGGAGATAAGCAATGAACTCTCAGCTAAGACATAATTGCATAATAAAGAAACGAACGTGTATTTGGAAAGACTGCGTGTTGAAGTTGAAGCTGCGATTTGTGTGAGAGATGATATCTTACATATACTCAGCCAGATCCTGCGTGAAGGTATATTTGCAGTTGAATAATTGATATATGTTGAAGAATGATAATATATATTGCGTGGAGAAGGCTGTAAGAAGTATTGCTGATGTATGAGCCTGAGATTGTTTTTGCATGAGCTATGATCAATGAGACTGCGTTGATCATTTGATACTGTGTTGATTCATTCTTGTGACTGCTTGCATGGAGAGTTGTAATACACCTGCAACCCTCAGTCAGCTGCGTGAAGATCCACGTCTTCAAAATACAGCGTGGAGTTCCTGAAGTCTGCTGCGTGGAGAAGAGCAGCCTGCTGCGTGAAGGAGGCTGCGTGACTGCTGGAGCCTTGCTGAAGACTACGTTAAATGCTGTAATAGCGTGGAGACTGCCTCAATTGTAGACTA